>CM069456.1:5138956-5569668 GCA_035610835.1 Ophiura sarsii | reverse complement strand
ACTACCACCCTATAACACAAGCAAAGCGATCTGTATTTTGAGAAGAGTGATTCAATGTTACAATTGTTCGTAAGCCAATTGAACATAATATTTCATACGTTCGTGAGAAGGACAGAATAATTATTAATAAAGATCAACCATAGGCCTAATATCTGAATTCTTTCAATTTTTGAAAATTCCTTTAAACATGTGCTTGAGTAGAACTACAGAAAAAAACTCAAAAGTTGACATGAAATCTATCCTTATTGTATTTTATATGTTTATAGATAATATTGTTACTATCAGAAATAAACAACTCACGAGGTAAAAAATAAGTTTTTTTACCTTGTTGCAATTATAGCATTTTACTAAAGAACTTTGCATAGCGCATTTTATGTTGATGTGCGATTTTACAGTATTGTATGGATACAACTCTAGCATTATATCTCGTTTTAGAAGCATTTTGAATTCAAGTGTGTTTTGGTTTTTGAAATAAATTAAGATTTGGTTTACTTGAAATATGAATATGATTATGACATTTTGAAAAAAGGTATAGTGACTTTCGGGACACTCTTTGGTTGTATATGTGTATAATAATAAGGATATATTATATTATAATTGTATATTTACAATATATTCACTTTCAAATGCTTTTACAATTGTATATATATATACACTCGTCAAAAGAAGTTCCTGGACACTCATTGAAGTTCAAATATTTCACATAAATATTTAATATAAATTAAACAATTGCATGTCAAAATAAGCAGACAATAATTCTCTATCATGTCTGTATGAAATTAAGATGTACGCATTCATGCATGGCTGAGCACATTCATTAAGCAATGGTAAGGTGCGTAAAAGGAAATTGCAAGAAATGAGCATTTACAGTCATTTGAATGGAGGGATTATCCAATTTTTTGCAATCTTCTTGCCATTGTCAAGTGAATGGGATCTGCCATGCATGAGTGATCATGTCTAAATTCCATGTTAAGCTGTTAGAGGATTACTTTATGCTTATTTTGATATACAATTATATATATATAATCATATATATAATTATATATATTCTATTGAATATTAATTTAATTTAAGTGTCCAAGAACTTCTTTTGCCGAGTGTATATAACTGCATTTACTCCTCTGTATACTAATGTATCTAATAAAGGCGTAAGCTAATTATGAGATAATGTCAAAAATGCATCTAACATATCTTTGAATAAGTTCATCAGGATTGTATAGATAAATTAAATGAATATTTTGTTGAACAAATCCAATAATTGTACTCACAATTAGACGGTTTCGTCAACCAGTTCGGTTGACTTCTTCAGTAATGGTTTGATCCACTTCTGTTTCCCGCGAGAATTGATATTCTCGTTCCCAGGATGCAAAGGTTTGTTGTTTTCGCCGCATCACGTTTGTCTTTGGGTTGGACCAGTAAGCTTGTCCGGCTTCATGGCAGTTTGGATGTTGTATTTTTTGAAAGATTGAAGTCTTTCCGACACTCAATGGATATATGGTATTACCACCATTCCGTTGCTCACCTCGCTGCTGTTCTTTTTCTTGGGCTGTTTCTTTTGTTTTTGCTCCATCTGTGTTTTCACTCTTTGAAAAGCCCATGTAGGATAACCACACAGTCCTAGCGCTTTCTTTATTCTCTGTTCTTCTGCTAATCGGTCAGGTTCTTCAGTGACTATGTTTTGCATTCTATCGAACAGGGTCCGGATCACGCCAAGTTTCTGGTGTAGCGGATGTTGCGACGTGAAGTTTAAGGTATTGATCCGTGTGCGTCTTTTTCCGGTAAATCAACAACTTTATTCTTTGAGTCACATGTTCGATCCACTCATCATACCTTTGCATCATGGGAACGAGAATATCATTTCTCGCGGGAAACAGAAGTTGATCAAACCATTACTGAAGAAGTCAACCGAACTGGTTGACGAAACCGTCTAATTGTGAGTACAATTATTGGATTTGTTCAACAAAACATCTAACAAATATGTAGTAAACCGATTCTAAATGGTTAATATCATAATGGGCCGAATTCTCGTACGTTAGTAAAAACGCGATTTTAAGCTAAACACGCGTTTAACTTTGACTTTAATCACATCGTTTAACTAAACGCAATTCTCGAAAATTTGTTTAACTTAAACACTCATCTAATTCACTGAAAAGTGTCTAACTTTAAATATGGGTATGGGGATACAACTCGCGTTTTAAAAACTAAACTCGAGTACCAATTGTACGCCTTGAATAATTACTCAACCGTGCTCGGTGCAAGCTGTCGTGCAGATCGTGTAGTCCAGGCTTTAAAATACATGGAATTCGGTCGATATCTATTGCGATATCTAAATCGAAAGCTTTACAGTGGAGTTATTCACACCTAATCTCTGCAAACAAGAATGTAAGGGTTTTTACTATTCAGAGAGTCCTGTTCTCCTCTTAGAAAAACATATAATACAGGGTGAGTAAAAACCTAAGGATTAAAAATCTGTTCAAAGTGTTCTCAAATTATTTATTCTGGCAGAGAGGCTGTCTCGTTAGCTTTCAAAAGAATTTTAGTTGGTTAAAATTGGTTGAGGAAAACATGTTTTATCCCCATATTTAGATCAAATTGTATATTTCAAAAACTATTCACTATTGAATAACGGTGCAAACTCTAATTCGATTATTACAAAATCCTGAAATAACGACATAATTGTGTTGTCATTGGCATTTAATGTACGAAAATAATATCTGAGCACGTTTGATTTGTCTTATTAATTAGCTGTTGTGTCTCATAAGCTCTCAAACATGTATGCATCACTGAGTACAATATTTAATATTTTTTTCGGTTTTAAAAATGCAGTGACTTTACCGAAATTATCACAACTGGATAACGGTACCATAGAAAGTTGTGATTCTTTTTGCTGATAACAGTAAATAAACATAGCTATTGATACAAGCATTGGTTGCTTCATATTCTGGTCAGAAATATTTTATTTTACTTTGGGTACATTTTTTTAAAAATATATTTTACTTTGGGTACATTTTTTTTTACTTGCCCAGTAGCTCAGTATACAAAACAAAGCATATCAGGCATACACAAAGACAAACAAATCAGTCGCTTTTAGTTTTATATGCTTTTGTTTGAGTTGGTTTGAATACAAAAACATATAATTGTGGTTTTTATTCAGTGAACGTTACAACGAAGTTGACTGATTTTGTTATAAATCCCAATGTTGACAGTTAAGCGCCCGGGGTTAAGCGACGAAAAAACCCTGTTTTACGGGCGGGCGGACCTGTCAAGTGGAAGTAGGGTCGGTCGGTCGGGTTTTTTGTTTTGTTTTATTAAAACTAAAATGTCACCAAAATCTGCAAAAATCGGGTATTTGTAAACAATTTGTGAAAAAAAAATGTCGGCAGATTTTCGGCGAAATGTTTTTTTAAATTGGTGAAAAAAAATTTTCGACAGATTTTCGGCCAAAAACCGGCTGATTTTACATGATTTGAGTAAAAAATTCAAAAAAAAATTGAGAATATTTTCTTCTTGAAAAACGTCGGTCGGGCCCGTTAAACGTTTTCCCCAACCTTACAGTAGTTTGCCTGGTGTTGAATATGCCTAACTTCACAATGCGGTTATTTGATCGGTCTTATTAGAAATGTCTAACTTTACTATGAAATTGTTTGGCAGATATTGTAGCCGAACTTAAAACAGTGAAATCGTTTGACTGATGGTCGTAAATATTGATGTGTATTAATTGCCTAACTTTAAAGTATGCGTTTATTTGGCTTTTATAACGCATTTAGCATAGGACTACTGGCTGCTGTTATCACCGGTCCTTAACCATGTTAACCAAATTATTTGACTGATTATGAAGCTAGCTTCATGGATGGACTGATAGCTTTAGAAATGCTTTTAAACGTTAAGGCCCTGTCACACCATAACGTATCGCCTCAACGTATGCCAAAGTATGCGAAATATCGAAAAATACGTTGGTGTACGTTGGTGTACGCTGATATAAGTTAGGGGTACGTTGGGGATACGTCGTTTACGTTAAGAGCACGCTGTGATACGCTGTGACAATTTGGAACACGTCGAGCCCGCGAAAAAATATTGAGCATGCTCAAAATTTCTCGACGTACTTAACGTGTGCTTAATACGTTCTGCATAAGTTCCCGGTAAGTTTGTGGTACGTTAAATATACGTTGACATACGCTGACATACGTTAGTGGTACGTTACTCGTACGTTACTTGTAAGTTGGTATACGTTGATGAACGTAGGCTGACGGGGAAACGTACAGCCAACGTAGTGATAACGAGTTGATAACGTATATGTGCCGTATGTCTAACGTATGCCTGACGTATTTCCAACGAGTTTCGGCGTATTCTCACGTATTCACGTTATGCCGGGCGATCGTGTAAGGCCCTGTCACGTATCGTATGACAGCGTATGCGAGCGTATGACTAACGTATGCTTAACGTATACTTAACGTAGCGTAGCGTATTCGTAGCGTATGATGATGGGTTGATGTGTTCAGCACGACAGACCATGAAGAAGTGAGGATGAGATACTCAAGGGACCCATTTATATACTCAAACCCTCCATAAGTTCCCAATTTGCCGAATGCTCGCTAGCTGTACGGTACATACGCTAGCTGTACGGTAGCCCTGTCACACCATGGCGTATCGCCTGAACGTATGACAACGTATGCGAAATATCGAAAAATACGTTGACGTACGCTGGTGTACGCTGATACAAGTTAGGGGTAATTTGGGGATACGTCGTTTACGTTAAGAGCACGCTGTGATACGTTGTGAAAATTTGGAACACGTCGAGCCCGCGAAAAATTATTGAGCATGTTCAAAATTTCTCGACGTACTCAACGTGTGCTTAACTTACGTTCTGCATAAGTTCCCGATAGGTTCGTGGTACGTTAGACATACGTTTACAAACGCTGACATACGTTAGACATACGTTGACATACGCTGACATACGTTAGAGGTACGTTACTCGTCGTAAGTTATAGGTTGGACCTATAGATTTACCCTTCTAGATATTTTAATAGTTATCATCTAGGCTGCATTTACTTGAACTGGCAACACTTGTCCCGCCGTGTACGAAACTCAATTTCTGCAGCGACATAAGTCATGTGTTCGTTGTACGCCGAGGATACGCTGAGGATACGTCGAACACGGCAGACATACGCTTCGAATACCTTATTAAAGCATACGTTGGTCATACGCTCGCCGATCGCATACGCTGTGATACGCTGTCATAAGTTTGTTATAAGTTAGTGATACGCTATCAATACGTTATTCATACGCTATGTATACGTTTAATACGCTATGGATACGCTATGGATACGTCCATTCCAACACCGATGTCGACTTTTCCTACGCAATTCGTTGGGAAGTTGGACGTTCTTGGACGTTCTTGGACTCTGACAATTTTCGAGCTATTTTTTGAATACGTCAGCATACGTTCAGGCCACGTTCAGGCCATACGCTATGGTGTGACAGGGCCTTTACACTCCAGATGTTTCACTGGTGACGTTTGATATTTAGTATACAGTACGTTTTCAATTGAAGTACCTAACCTTTGTATTTGAATTAATGTCACTTGTCGTGTCTGGTTTTACCTTATTAACTTCCTTTTCCTTTTCCTTGACTGGGAGTACCGATAGAGGGCTCACTTAGTGTTACCGCTCCCATCAGTCTGGCTCCCATCCACTGATGATCTTGCATGTTAGGTCAGAGGACAGAGGGTGCTGTTCGATAGAGTGACAGGGAAGAGTGAGACATGGTGTTTGAGTACGAGTAAAACTAGGTTTTACTGAACAAACATTAGGATTAGTGTTTGTTGACCACACCTCAAGTGAACTACACAGGAAAGGTGTGGTCTAAACAACTCTGATTCGGTCTTATGGTTTCTTGATCTAATAACATGCAAAGTAGAGGAGCAACTGCTGAATCTATATTACAATTAACGTAAAGCCATCGTAATAGTCAACCAAGCCACAGTCAGTCGTTAAATTTGGGGGGGGGGGGGGCATGACATTGTTCTGTGTTCAAGAAGGGGGGGTGATGAAAATATTGCCAACAAAAAACAAAAAACCTTCCACCCAACCTGCCCCCACCCCCTCCCTTGGCGTAAATAGTGATCGCTCCCTTAGAGAAATGTACGGCTTTTCAAGAAGCATGGCGTGGCGGTGGCGGATCCCGACGGTGTTTTTTGTGTTTCCGGTGTGTTGTTACAATACCACCATCATGTGACCAGGAGTCTTGCCATGATATTTCATGACCGGTATCGTCTGTAGTAACAGATCTTTTTAACATGGCGCACTCTGCCGTCATTTTAACCCCCTAATGCATATCTTTTTACAGTTCTATTTGCCAGTAAAACAGGAATACCAGCCAAGTTGGACCTTTACTGGCCGTATTTACCTCATACTCGATTTCAAACGATTGATATATATTTTGCCGTTTCTGCATGATGTAGTACGTGCTATCATTTAAAAATTCATTTTGACAACATTAAATTTGAAAAAAGAACATTTGTTATTATACCTGTACTCACTTCAGCACTACATACAAACGTGTACAAATGTAATTAGTGTAAGGTACCAGCCCTGCACCAAGTCTATGGTGAAATACAATGCATTGTCCTTTATTCTATTATACAATTACATTAAGCCCTTTATCGCTTACTTACGGTTATCGTGGTGTTTAGAATTACCCCACGTCCATTTATTCATAAACGTGGGCCTAGGCTTACACTAATGCATGTATGGCCAACCTGAGAAAAAACAAATCGCCTGTTGCCATTGATGAACATAATTATAACCTACAAATTGGCATGTTGCGACAAATTATACCCCATATAGAATAAAAGATGTAAATCAGTGGCATAACATTCAGGAGTGGGAAAGTCTTCCCCCGCTTGACCGTCGTACTGAGTCTACATGTAAGTCAACGAAGTTAAACAACACAAATGGACATTAATTAGTGCCCATCTCCACCCTCCAAAAATGCAGTACTTCTCAAAAACCCGAAATATTACCCGCCCATGTTTACTCATCGAACCCAAAATATTAACCGCCCAGGTATACTCATCTAGCGTAGTGAATATAATTGCCCAACTTTTGAGTAACTAGAATTGTTCAACTGTTGGTGAAAACATGGTAAATTTTACGCAACTGTTGAGCGGTTGCATACTTCAATGACGTTGTGTAAAATGTTGAGTAAATATTTAAGCAACCTTTTTGCAGTGTAAGGACCAATTAAAGCTGATTAATTGAATCACTGCCACTGACAAGGTTGCATTGTTAACAACCTCCGATTTACATGATTTACGTGCATGTTTACAATGTATTACTAGGTCTATGGCATTCAGTTTTTTGAAACGTTGCAATTGTTGGTAAGAAGTAGGCGTACCTTTATCAATATGCAAATTGATTCATTGATAGATATAAGACTAAACAATCCCCAAATACAGGGGGAGGAGAGGCAAATTTCAGACCATTTAAAGTTAATTTTAGGTGATTTTGATCTTAAAAGTCAACGTTTTCGATTGTTTGTGTGGGACTAAATGGGGGTAGGGCTTGAGCAGACTGGGGGTAAATGTGAGGGCAAGGACCCTGACAGGGGTTTATATCATAAATGTTCAGAGAGATTAGCTTATGTGTTGGGTTTAATATATGTCACACAATTTAAGTTCAAACTTTAAACGTTCCAAATCTAATGTACATAATATTTCAAACACTTAAAAATAAAAAGCTATTAAACCCCTTCTCTGCAACATGTCCAAATTATTATGTAATTCACACTCTTCAATTGTTAATGGCTGCCTAATGCGATATCCCGCGTCAACAGACAATGTAACATCTGTTTTGAAACGGGATTTATACAACGTGTCTCCTACAAATCGAGCCCAAATGGATACAGGGAATTGAACCTTTCGAAATGGAGCGAATAACCTGTACAATTTAGAGAATCTTATGGATATGCGGACATCTTAATTTTTGATATTTTCAGACAAATTAATATTGTTTACAACTTTTTGAGATAAACACAATGTTGGAATCAGCATTATCAGCCGTGATCTTGTAAACAACATGTACAATCTCTGATGAGACACGTACCGTTTACAACACTAGGCCCAGGGCTCTCAAGTAACATGACTCGCTTAATTCATAAAACTGGTGCTATCTAATGGATATCGTCACGATTGGTCAAATTTTACCGAATATCAATATCATTATTTTAGTATCAATAGGAATTTCGGGTAATTGTGTACCCGGGTACACCGAAATATTTTCCGGGTTGGTACCCGGGTACCCGCCACCCCACCCCCGGCTACCCGCCACCCCCACCCCCAAAAAAGGTTTATTTTTCATTTTCTTATTTTTTTATTAATGTATATTTTCCGTTTCCTGGACGTACAGCTAAGACACTGCAAGTGTATGTAATGTACACTTTTTTCATTACAACCCCAATAAAGTCCTTTAAATTAAGATGTTGTTACTTTTGCAGCTTCACCCGCCCGATGCAAACAAAATTGTTATTATGAATGGTAACGCATTCATGAACAATGTGCATCCGGTCTAATTAAAATAGACCCAAGGAAAACATTTTACTCTTTGTTTTTGTTGATTAATGTAAATTTTCCGTTTCCTGGATGTACAGCTAAGACTTCAAACGGTAATGTACACTTGAATTAAGATGTGATTGCTTTTGAAAATAATTGTATTTTTAAATACAAAACAGTGTTGAGAAAATCATACTTTTGATAAGAATTCATTAAATAATTCAGTATAAGATCTTAGGTTAGGGGTTACTTTTCCTAATGGTGTGGGTCAAGGGTATTATATGGGTTATTAAGGTCAAATGCGAGTCATCATCTGTTTGTTCGAAGCAGGAAAGCCAACGATGTTTAACGAATCGGTGGTTCACGCCATAAATAGAAGGAAATTGTTTCTAACATGCCTCACTTCAATTAGTATCATTAATCATAATATACAGATAAACTGAAAAAAATGAATATGAGAAATCACAGGGCCTGAAAAAATCTCAATTAATAGAAAAACGTGATTCACATTATCAACAAAGTAAATAACCATCTAAAATGGATCCATTATTTTTGGGACACTCTATATATTCTTGTCAGTCAAGTCAAGACGAGCCACTTGGACAATGCCATGCCACCGACAGCATTATTTTAAGACAAATTTGGCAACATCAATGTCAAATAAAAGATTGTTGAGAAAGCAGGTGGCGGATGTATCTTCTCAAATGAACAGTCAATGTGTTCCAAAACGGTATTTATAGACATTTCTTTCACGACTGGACGTATTATATATTATTTCAGTTGGGGGATTGTGTTTGTGATTGTAGTTTGTAAGGAAAATATTGCTTAGCAGGAACAGTATGCTTTTATATATGTGTTAATAGCCAGTGAACATGTTCAACGCATGAATGCAAAAGGTTTCATACTTTGTGTTATCATGTTATAATGCAATACATATTCTTTTAAGGCGAGACATCCGTACTTGATGACAGCATCTTGTACACGGTACAACATTGAATCATTTCTGTTGTGTGTGTTGGTGTGGTAATACAGTTGAGCATGAGAATACTGAAATCTGTTTTCAGTTCCACGTATCTTTGGATTCAACTAGTGTTAAAGGGGCATTGAGAGATGTATCGATATACTTAATGAGTAAATAACGTAAAGATAATCATCAACATAGCCTAAATCCAAAATGTCATACAATTCCGACATCGTCTTCATGCCAAATAAGTAAATAATGGCACTTCCGGGTTGAGATTTGCCGCGAAAGGCCGCATTAAAAACGATAGCATAACTTCCGAATTCAGCACCTAGTTTCGATATGATCATATCGAAACTGAGAAAATCATGACATTTTATATGATAAACGGCGAATGTTGATAAACTGTTTCAGATGGTAGTTAGTATATGCCTAAGTATTACTTTGATGCAAAAAAACTGGTTTCCAGGATAATTGAGGGCGCACTCCCATACGTATCTCTCAATGCCCCTTTAAGGCTAATTGACCAATATGGACATATCTTGTGATAAGTACTTGTTCAAGTATTTACAGGATCTAAGAATGTGAGTGTTAAGATTTTAAAAGATAATTTTATAATATTGATCGATACAAACCATAACGTCAGCGTATAGATTTATATTTCTAGTTTAACACTTTTCACGTGGCAGGCGTCTGCAGACGACTTTTCAAAATTTCACAAAATGTTTCAAAAATGTCAAAATAATTAAAATTTCATTACCATATTTGGAATCACAATGAGAAATGCATTAAGATAAGTACAAACATGCCTAGTATTGGATCAGTAATGACAGTTGGAAAAGGTTTCTGAAAATCTGTTTTGTATAAATGGTATAACAATGGAAAGTGTTAACAACACTGATAACACTGTAGACGGCTTATATTTAATAACTAATCCAAATAGTTCATTTCTTATAGATGAAACATCTCACCTATTTTAGGACCATGTATCAGAATACGTTGGCCTTCATGTTATTTAGGGAAACCAGCAGTCTCTAGTATGGGGCGGTTACAGTGGTATTTTAGAAGCAATCTCTGAAAGGAAAATCTTCCATTCATAGCATTAAGATAACCCATCAGGGACTTAAATGAATAACTAAGCCGATAACCTATTCCCATACTATAAGAGCTTATAAGCTTTTTTGTATTAGTTGTTTTTAATTTCCAGCAGGTTATTTTGCGTTGTTGTCAATTAAAAAAGATTGAATCCCGTAAATTATTATGATATTTTGCATTACGTAAGGAATAAAGCAACAAAGGTGCTTTCCTTCTTCAAGTTTCTGTTTCAAATTAATCGACTAGTACTTTATACGCAATAATGCGTACTTATTTACATGTTATGAATCCAGTAAACCGTTTGAAATTTGATGGAATGATTTTACCGCTTCTTCAAATTGATATTGAGGCACATTCACATAGCCCGCGTTGAAAGTTCACGAAGGGCAATCGTTATCACTACATGTGATCAGTAAATTTGTATGTAATGTATCTATCAAAGGTAGAGTTTAAAAAAGTTTCTGAGAAGAAAAAAAATCGTTTTAATCTTTAACTTCGAATATAAGTGCTAAAAAGAAAGTATGACATTGATGACGCACAAATTACCTAATGATTGATTGTCCTATGATTAAACAAATCACAAATTGACCCAAAACCAAACGGTTCCCGTGCCTATGCGTACAAAAACCATCACGATTTGATCCACAAGAGACATGAGATGGAGTTGATATCACACGATAAAACAACATACCATACACGCATTGCTTCCCCACTTAAGTCTACCCCTCAGATGCTTCGGTTAAGAGTAAGTTTCCTAAAATACCAACATGCCTCGCTTCCATCACGTGACTATACAAGGTGTCCCATAAAACCTGCAACTTATTTTGACAGAGCTTTAGTTTGATTTTTAAGTCATGGATTTTAAACATGTGCATACATTCTGGAAACGTTAGGATCTCCACATTTACAGGATGAAATGATAATTAAGATTGGTTAATCTATTTTCAAATTATGCGCGTGTAAAATCACGGTTCTACTGTTCAGTACAGTTCACCACTAAATCTTTGACGGCGTTTTAGTTTTACTTTATCACAATGGATTGTAATCATGTTAATACATTCTTGAAGCCTTAAGAGTCATCTCAGGTAAATATCGAGTACAGGTGGCAAAGCTCGCCGATTTTGTAAAAAAATTTCCTGGCCAGGTTGAAGTACTTTGGTAGCATATCAGAAAAACGAGATTAGTTTGTTACTCTTTTACTCGTTGCCATGGCAAGAGCCCAATTTAGATTTTAGCCATTTTTTGGTCAATATCAGTTAAAAATAGTCGAAATTTACCGCACATTCGTTATCTTATTGCAGCAATATGCAAGATTTTTTTTCAAAAGTAGCTATTACTTGATAAAGATATATCTTTATACTTTAGACACAAATAATAAAAATAAAAAAAATAAAAATGTTTTGATGTATTTTCTGACCTGGCAACACTGCTAGTTTTGACATATTAAGAAAATTGATATTTTAGCCTATCTTTGCATCTCGTAAAAACTACTTGCCAGGGCACTCAGGATATTGTCCTCATAGGAGGAGGGAGAGATGACTTTACCCTACTCATATCTGATGAAAACAGCTTGGGGTATTATATACTTTAACGGCAGTGTTGCCAGATAATGACACATTTTGGAAAAATTACAATATTTCGTTTGTTACAAATAATGACATTCATTTTGATACTGAAGCCATTTTATTACGACAAATTGGATTTAGTATATACTAGATGTTCCAGGGACTTCCATAGATACCCGTTAAGTAAAGCAGGTGGTAATATAGGGACTATACTTCTACTCTTGTTGCCAGAAAGTTCACAGTTCGGCAACATTGCTATATTCAGATAATTTGATTTCGTATATTAGTCGGGTATGTACAGGGGGGTGCACGTGCACCCCCAGTACTAAAACCAAACCAACTTTTTAGGTGTCTTTTAGGGTCCTTAAACACATTTTAGATGTTAAAAGTGAGAAAAAAAATGGGATGCTCTCCAGATATCCAAGATGGCGTCCAAAATGGCCGCCAAAACAGGTCAAATCTCATAAAATGACATATAGCAATCAAATTGTATGGTGAAAGTATAGTTGTAATAGTGGGATGTATGTATTAAACCACTAGACACTCATATCTAGAAGTTTTGCTTTATTAACACACCTAAATCCAAGATGGCTGCCAAAATGGCCGCCAAAAATGGTAAAATTCCATATATTGGCATATATAAACCAACATGTATGATCAGAGTAAAGTTTTAACAATGGGATGTATGTGTTAGACCACTAGAAACTCATATTTAGTATTTTTACTTTGTTCACATATTTTAAAATCAAAATGGCCGCCAAATTAATGGCCGAAATTGGTCAAAAGTGGTCAAAATTCCATAAAATAGGCTAATATCAACCGAAATGTATGATGAAAATATAATGTTAACGATGGGATGTATGTGTCAGACCACAAGTAGCTCATTTCCAGTATTTTTGTTTTGTTAACACAGTTCAAAATCCAAAATGTATTTTTTTAAATTATTTGTGTCTAAAGTATAAAGATATATCTTTATCAAGTAATAGCTACTTTTGAAAAAAAATCTTGCATATTGCTGCAATAAGATAACGAATGTGCGGTAAATTTTGACTATTTTTAACTGATATTGACCAAAAAATGGCTAAAATCTAAATTGGGCTGTTGCCATGGCAACGAGTAAAAGAGTAACAAACTAATCTCGTTTTTCTGATATGCTACCAAAGTACTTCAACCTGGCCAGGAAAAAAAAAAATCGGCGAGCTTTGCCACCTGTACTCGATATTTACCTGAGATGACTCTTAAAACCTCCAAAATTCAATTGTGAATAATTTTTTTCTGATTTATAGTTTTTTATTATCATTTCTTTCGCTGAAAAGATCACATACATCATAAAAACAATTCAAATATACATGTGGTGATACAAATTATATTTACCAGGGGTACATTCATATATGAACAAATATTATTTAGATTGAACATATTTTGTATATAAACAGGAAAATGTATACAGAGACAGTGTATTGTTCCTCGTTCTTATAAACATACATGCAATAACTTTGACAATATAATTATCTTATTTCTCAAAAAGTGATGTCCATTTATGCTACCGGATATTGAAAGCTTTATTTTTCAGGTCTGCATTATAAATAGTTTTTTTCGTTGACATACAAATTTATCACCTCTTTCTTTCCATGGTAAAACAAGGTGTTTCTTCTTTTATCCTGCTTTTGTAAATATTGAATTTAAGAACTAATAGGATATTGTTAAAAACATAATCTTTGTACTGGTAATTTCCAAACAGGATTGTGAATTATGAATAAATAATAAACATTGTTAAGTTGGTTCTGAAATCAAATATGATTAAGGAGTTCAACCGATTTGACAGAAAATTAAACCGCTACATTGCTATGTAGATTTATGAATCAATATGAACCATATAACAAATCTTCTCATCCGAATTTGTGTTAATATAAATAGTAAAAGAGCAATATCCAGTATTTTCTTTTAAATGTCCCAAAGTAAAGTTTTTTAAACACTTGTTCAAATCGTAACAAATTGTGTGTATCAATCCATTCAGTAACGTATGTTCTTACAGCTCAATTAAACTCGTGGATTATTATCTTAAAATTTTGAAAATATGTAAATACCAACGATATTAATAAAATACATATTTATTGTTCAATATTGCACACAAAAAAGTTATTTCTTTACAAATCATAAAGGGATGTACGGAGCATTGCTTTGGGTCAAACGATATCGAGTGGAAAACAGCGCTGCACAGCTGCAGCATTTCGATTTTCGTGAAATCGGTTGAATGTGTTTCTGACATACCTCTTCTTGACCATATTATGTATTTGGACAACCAATTGTGACTTCATTGGATTTCATGTCATAAATGAAAAGTAGAGATTTAAGGTTTTCAGAATGTGCAAACACGATTGTAATCCATTGAGTAAAAGTAAAAATAGAGCTCCTTCAAAGTAAATTGCCGGTTTCATGTGACACCCTGTATAATTATATGACTGATTTGCTTTCCCAGTTCCTGTGTCTCATTATAAGCGTAACATTTGCAGTGAAAGGCTAGAACTGAGAACTAATAGAGGACTATTGAAATTGTAGTTGCAGTTAGTATCGTCACATTAAATTAGTCGACTTTGTTTTTGTATATAAAGAGCAAATGTGAACAATAGCCCAACAGATATTAACAAGGTTAAGAAATGAGTGATTAGATATCAAACCGGTAACTTTCAACAAAGAGCTCTGAGGGGCCAATCAATTGGTTCAATGCAACTCAGAAGACATGCCTAATAGTACAGTAAACTTTAATGGGCACGGGTTAAAAATGCCAATACAAGTGACGTAAGAATAAGATAAAAGCTTCTATTTTCGAATTACATGTTCAAAGGCCTGGAGGAAATCTCGCCTGTTTGGCTATTGGTCATTATTGCTGCAATTTTGAAATAACCACGACCTTAGCAGCAAAAGACCTCTTCTTTTGTCCAAGGATACACGTTATTGTTGGCCTAGTAAAATGTTTCATATGATCAATGTGCAAAGTGATCCGAAAGACAAAATCAATGTCTGAACTTGGGTTGCGGCGGTATCGGCTAGAATTACCTTTTGGGCCTAATCTAGCCTATGGAACTTAGATGACCTTTAAAACGGTTAATGAGCTGTAAATAAGATATTGCAAAGCATGCTGGAGCTGTTCAAGAAATCTTCTTTTGAGGATAATTTGAATAAATAAAAAAACCACCCGATTCTTAGCTGTCATACATGTTGATCATCAGGGGCTATTTGTGAAGATGTCGCATTACACGCGCACGCAGTCTATCAGTTTAATCTCATGATATTTTTAACCTATTTCTTTATCAAGACACACCAAGTTGATACTATAATTAGCTGTCTAAATGCTTGATATTTGAGGGATGTACTGCGTGTTAGTGTACACATCGTCTAGCAAAAGGATATATCCAACAATAAAGCTAAAAATCCAATCAATTCAATGACCCTATTTTCACCCAATTTGGTATTTTTGTCATTATTTTGATAATAATAATAATAATAATAATAACAAATTAATAATAATAATAACAATAATAACCACTCAATTATAAGAGCGCTCAAGGCACGTATCATAAAAACAAATAAATATAAATAATTAAACAATTGTTCAGCAATTTCACCAATAGATGAATTTATAACCATGGTTTTATTCTCCTCTTGATTTTTTTGGCATAATAATGGATTAAATCTCCACTTGATTTTGAAATGGATTTGACTTTTTGACATAATGGATTTATTCTCCACTTGACATTTGACATAACCATGGATTTTTTACCACTTGACTTTTTGACATAATCATTGAGTACCTTAATCTGTATTATATGTAACATAGTATGACAAAATGTAATATCTAAAACATATAGTAAATTAGTCGTAGGTTTTTGCTAAATCTGCCCATTTTGACACCAACAATAATTTTGACCGACCGACCGTGATATAGCTATATTAGCATTCATATCAATGAAAAGCTGATGTGTAGTCTTCTTTCAAACGATACCTATGTGTATCAACCACTCAATTATAAGAGCGCTCAAGACATAAAAGCAAATAAATATAAATAAATAAATACTTGTTCAGCAATTACACCAATAGATGAATTTATAACAATGGATTTAATCTCGACTTGATTTTGAAATAGATTTTACTTTTTGATATAATGGATTTATTCTCCACTTGACTTTTGACATAACCATCGATTTGTTTACTACCCCACACTTGTTTTGGGAATACGAGGTCTCATTCAAAATGTGCCAAATTCCCCACTATTTCGTGCTCAACAGAATAACCATGTCTTCTGTTGAATACAGTGTTAAATTGACAACTTTTGAGCACAAAATAGGGATGATTTTGGCACATTTAGGTTGAGACCTCTCCATAAACAAAGGGCTTAGCACTGAAACAAGTGATTGCAACAAATTTGATATCTTTGTTAAAAGATGAACACATAGCGTCCTTTTTATGTGCATTCTATTTATGTGCAGCACACTATGAATAATAATATACGAAAGATAAGCGAATTGTTTTAAGGAGTTCCTCGTCAACAAATACATTATTATGGGTTAAATATGCGACTGACAAACGACAATTTTCTACAGAATTCGAGATTGTATTAGTTGCAATAGCCAGATTAAAATGAAATGTATTTAATCGTTTGGTAGCGGGCCACGGAGGAGAATTCTAAGTGTTCCCAAAAGTCAAATGTTCATCCGATTTGACAGAATGTTTCACTAAAATAGCATCCGCGGATGAGTCCCAGGATAGCACCAATAGGATTAGTGTGTTGTTTACGGTATCCCCCAGGACTAGTGGTTATTGCATGTCATTGTGTGACGCGAATAGTATTCTACGGGATTCATTTATATTTGCATTTAAAGCTAAAAACAACATCTTTAGGTCACGAGAAAAAAATCTCGATTTTTCAACTTGAACAAAATTGCATTTTTTTGGTGGGCCTACAACGGAGGTGTTTTGCGTCTCGTTAACGAAAAAAATATGGTTTCATTCTATGGACAGGGTGGTTCGCGAAAATATAAACTTATTTTTCAGACTCCAGCAATTCCAACAGTTCCACAAGTACACAGTACGTTACGTTTATGGGACGGTTAATCGCTCGTAGCACTTCCACCAACAGTTCCACAAGTACACGTTACGTTACGTTACGTTACATTTAGGGGACGGTTGAGCGCTTTTAATATTTGTGGTAGCTATATCGGCTATGACACCACTGCAGAAAAACAACTATTGTGCCAAATAAATTATATCTATACTTTTTATTTTGTAACCGCATTAAAGAAAAGTCTTTACTCTACCTCTGTGAGAACTTTTGGATTAATTTGGATATTTCTTATGTTTTTCTTTATTTTTTGAAAATTCCCTACATTTTTGGACATTTGAATATTTTCAGCCAAGTAGGAAACTGCTATGGGTCTGTAACTTTAGGGGAAAGTTAATAAACATATTACCTAAATTCACTCGCCAGTTTTTGTAAATAACCACGACGGCGAACCTGTTTAAATATATTTATAATTTGTTTAGTACCCGTCGTATATGCTTATTATTTCTAAAGTGTTTACTTTTTGAGAAAATTGTTTTTTTTAGGGATTTTTTAAAGACAAAAGTTCAAACGTAACGTAACGTAACATGTACTTATAGAACTGTTGGAAGTGCTCTGAGCGCTCAACCGTCCCCTAAACGTAACGTAACGTAATGTGTACTTGTGGAACTGTTGGAAGTGCTATGAGCGCTCAACCTTCCCGTAAACGTAACATTTTAGTTTTACGGAGGTAGGAATGGAAGAGAATTCAGCGTCTTGTTTGAAGGGTGTTTCGTTTTCCGCGAGTGTTTAAATACCATTTTTTATTGGGCCTTTGGACTAAACGATAAATTCGTTAAAAATATTTATTATCAGAATATGAATGCAACCAATAAATGTGGCAATATTTATTAATAATTATTTTACTTTGACTTGAGTACACTTTTACTTACCCTGTATAACCAAATGTTGACAACATATATTTAGGCCCAGGATTGAGATGAAATTAGAAAATAATTCTAATTTTTGAAAGAAGACTTGCATCTTGGATGTCTAATATGACTCAACGTTAGTGAAATAATATTTGGCCAAATTCATTAACGAAATGCTCACGATCTGGTATTCTTTAAAGGGAGTGCTGGAACAGGAGAGCGCACGGTAACTCGTTCTCTGCTGGAACAGGGAAACGTTTACGTTATTTGGTATTGTTTACAGGCAGTGCTCGAATAGGGAACGTACATCATTTGGTATCCATTAAAGGAAACGCTCACGATCTGGTATTCTTTAAAGGGAGTGCTTGAACAGGAGAGCGCACGTTATTTGGTTCTCTTGAAGGGAGTGCTGGAACAGGGAAACGCACGTCATTTAGTATTGTTTACAGGCAGTGTTCGAATAGAGGTGGATGTTTACAGCATAAGGGTAAATTAGCATATTATAATGTACATGATATCCAAATCATACATCATACAGGGTGTCCCAAAACAAGGGTGCATGTGTTCCACGTCATTGCCCTCATTGATTACTTAGTATTTGGCTATAATCTTTATATAATCTAAAAGATAATTTAGTTGGCTTTCAAATGTCATTTATTTGATTATATTTACTTTTCTCAATCTAAAGATACGTTTGATCAATAACGAGCACTCAAAATTGGGCTTGTGCCACTTTTAGAAAATGATGTTTTTGGGGAATGCGTCTTTTTCATCTTTAAACATTTCGTATTTGGATTTGGTGTTTGTACGAGCTTCACAATAACCAAATAACATTTCGTATGCAAGTTGTTTTGTCGAATTTGCATAAGTCTATCCAAGGATATACTTGTTTGACCATGAGGACACAAAAATACGTGCCCGTTTTTTGAAGAAATCATCCACAATGGGTAAAATTGCTGTTATGTTTAACGCTTTGAAGCATTTCTTCATACAAATAGCACACATTTGACATTGTGTGATCATCTTTAATCAAGCATATTGTTAGATACGATAAAGCAAATGAGACAAAACAAACGGCATATGAAAGGTAATTTAGTCATCTTGAAGTTTAAATAAACATCCCTTTTTTAATACTGATTATCAAATGAGCAAAAATAACCTTTTCAACAAGCATTCGTTTTTCTAAAAAGTGGCACAACCCGTTTTAAGTGCTCGTGATTGATCAAGCATATCGTTTATCGTTGGATTGGGAAGATCAAACAAACGGCTTTTGAAATCCAACTAAATTATCTTTAAGATTATATAAGGATCACAGTCAAATACTGAGTAATCAATGAAACAATGACGTTGAACACGTGCACTTTATTTAGGGACACCTGCATGTATATTACATTTCCCTGAATCTTCTGTCGCAATAAGGAAATGCCAGAAAGAAATAATAATTTGTGTGAAGTAATAAACGTTCAAACCATTTCAGAATAGCTGTGACAAAGAGGAAGCTCCTTTCTACAAACATATTAACCCAAATATTGATCTTTATGCATATATCAAACTTACAATTGGACATTCAAGAAAACAGTCTGAAAAAACCCACTAACTGGAGCTATATGGAAGGGTCTGCATATGACGTAGTTCACAGGAATCATGGCGGACTACTGAACTTTGTTCACCAAAACTATAAAAATCCCATATTCATTCATGCGAGTTAACATCACTTTCAAAAATCCCGCGTCTATTCAGAGAATAAACTGAAATAGGCCTACGCCATGATTCCGGTGCTATCAGTATACTTCTAAGGTTTCATGTAAAGTTAAGTCCGATTTACCAGCAACTAGACTGACAGATTGGGATGCTGGTTTGGGGTTCCAGTTCTAAAACAACTCCGGGACTGTCCAGCCCAGGGACTGTCCACCCAGGGACTGTTTCTAACCATTAACCTAACCCTAACCCTAACCCTAACACTATCCACCCAGGGTTGGTCGACTTAGGGTTGGTCTACCCCGGGACTGTCTACTCCGGGTGGAAAGTCATGTGGGTATTTCCAATGATGTATGAGGTGTAATAATACTTTGTCCGATGGGGCATAGTAGTACATGGGGCAAGTTTTGGAATTTCCCAGATCGACTGAAAACAATATTCACTCGACAAAAATAACAATTGAAGATCATTTACCGTTATTATGTATAGTTATATATAACTATACATAATATATGTATTACTTATATTAATATAATTAGTAGATTCGGCCAAATTCTAAAGGAGACCCTTAAACTGCAGTTTGGTGCAATTTGAAATATTTAATTTTGATCATTAAATGTTTTACTCTATTTCGGTTTACTCAAGCAATTCAAAATAGACACTTGAAATAACATTTCTATTTTAAACAAATTATTTCAAACACGCTAAAACCTAGTCCCTAGATGAAACGATTCTTAAACTATCATAACACCTTAAATTCCCTTGTCCTACACTAATGTTTTCCGGGTCAGATAAGGCAGACGAGGATCGATTTGTTTTACTAAAAACAAACTCCTCTGAATTAACAAGTTAATGCAGAGTCACGAAGTCAGGATAATGCTTCTTTTACGGCCTCTTTCACAGGACTGTCCTCCCATGTGAGGTTTCAGAGAAAAGAAATTACGTTAGTTATCTGCTGAAGGCTATCGGGCCATTTAAGAAACGATTATGACCTTTTAACCTTCTACTTCTACCGGTAACCACTCAAAAAGCCTGTGGTTTCTACAAATTTCTCAGTGGTATTTCATACCTTTTCATGCAGAATATGAATAACATTTCCCTAAAGTCAAAGGGGAAATCCTGTTCTACGGGTCAGGGGCGTGTCCCCTCATGCCCCCCCCCCCCCACCCACCAATTGAAGACCTTCGTTACGCTACTGCTACGGGTCGTACCGACCCATATAGGGTCCTACCGACCCATATACCTTTTGAATTTGAGAATGTTGTAAGACAAATAGGTAGCACTATTTATTTAAATTGTGAAATTGTATGGAAATTAATATTATTAATATTAGGTTGTGATCACTAAAAGTGAGAGACCGTTTAATAAAGATATCTCCAAGTTCGAAATTCGAGCTGGATGACCATAATGATATTATACCAATACCAGTGCATAATATTTTCAAACCTTTGCAGCCATTATAGCTTTGTGGTGGTTGGTTTTTCGTCAGTCTGAACACGCTGAAAGATTTAATACATACAGGTAGTTTGGGGCAATAAACTAACATTTATATAAAAAATAACACGGGTCCTGAAGGCTCACGTGACAGAATTGCAGTAATCGTCGCCGTCACGTGCGCAGGTATGGTTTGCAGAGTGTCCATCATTGAACGCCATTTTGAATCACGTTAATCTGTAAGAACTTCCACTTTAATCTTGATTCATTCATTGCAATGGGTGATTAAGAATGTTAAGGGATACATCTTTTAACTAGTAGTTGTGTCATTGGTTTCAATATGCTGCATTCTATATCTATGATGTTTATTTTATCAATTTGTCATAGTTGTTCATCTTTTAACCATGTTAACTAGACCCTTGTGTCATTGGTGTCAATTTTATGCAGTATTTTAACTTTGTTATTTTATATTTTCTGATATTCCTTTAAGCATATAATCCATTCACAACAATATGTGCAAACACAGCCATACATTATACTACAGTAATATATGCTATGATGGCAAAGGACGATAATCCATTCACAACAATATGTGCAGACACAGCCATATATTTTACTACAGTAATATATGCTATGATGGCAAAGGACGATATTTATTGTTTTGTTAACGAGAGTAGGTCTTATAAACACCTCTAAAGTAGAAGTACAAGACAAGTGACACGTTAAACACCAGGTTATAGCTATAGATTAATTTCTCCTCTTTAATTTAAGACATGATTCGCTAAGATCGGTTAACAATTAAAAACGCTAAACTGAAAAGAATGAGACAAAGTCCAATTTACATTTTCGCACATATATATTTAACACGCAGGATAGTGTGAGGGGAGTTGTCGTTACACTGCTTACAGCTAAGCAATAATCTGCCTATTGACACGCTGGGGATGCGTGTAGAAGAACCAAATGCTAATGAAAAACTGACACATTTCCATTTAAAAATGTATGATTGATAATTTTACGTATGAGCTAAACAGTTTTGAAGTTATGAGCATGTATGGTACTTTATGAGTATAATGTACCGTATTTGATTACTATTGTATTCAGTTGATAAACAATTCAAGGGAACTTTCTCATATTTTGTAATTTACGTAGCGATTGTTGACATGATGAAATCGTCCATAGAAAATCTTGAAATGGCGTTGGCGCGTGCACGGTTTTGTAAAATATTATCATAACACACTTCTAGTTTTGGCGGGAGTTTATTCGATTGATCTAATATTGATGCATCGTCAGGGTGGGTGTTATTGCTCTATATTTGTCAATTCAAAGGTGAGAATAGGGAAACGATTTTATCGGTTAAATTTCATGGGCAGGAAATGACGGCTAAATTGTCCAGGCGAAATGGTTGGTTGAATTGGACTTGGTAGGTGGCGAAGGTGAAGAATATGTATTCTCACGAATGCTTTACACACTGGGCATTTTAGTTCCCAGGAGCACAGCTACTCAATATTCTTTATATAATGTTATTGTTGGTTAAATGATGTTTTAGACTTTAAAGGTCACATTTTTGCATTAACTATATTAGCCCTATGCCTAGAAAAGGGATTCTCAATTTGTATGTGTTAGGCTTGAGAGCAAACTCAGTATTAGTATGAAATGTCACCGTATTTGTTTGATCATGTGACCTGGCACCACATATTGAGAATAAAGAAGCACAAAAAAATCACATTTTGAAAAAGAAGATGTACTCGGCTTTAAAATGACACCAAAGATGTTATAATAGGCCATTCCAAAGTGAAATTATGATAAATTGAAGTTAAAAACCGCTAAATTACTGAATTGGAGAAAAAGGCCATCAAAGTCAGTGAAGCTTATCGCCACTTTGGCTCTCCAAAATATTCTGTCAACACTTCAGTGAGTCGGTGTACGTCATCACCATGTAAACTGTAAGCTTAAATGCTAGCTTCATTGATTTCTTTCGACACAAGATTAGCATTGTTTGATCGCCACATTGTCACAAAATCATGCCTTACCACTCACTTAACCTAGAACTTTAATTATTTGACAATAAATAGCTGCAAAAATGTTCCGGTAATCACTCAGTTTGACTGTATCGAAAGACAAAGAAATTGTCATACCCGAAAGTAAACTTCCTCGATATAATAGTCTCGTTACCTGTATACCAGACGGACGCTCTGTGCTCGTGTATATTAATGGCTCGTGTATATTAATATACCGAACCGAGTATTTAAAAGGAGCCTGTTATAAAACGTCACGTGTGTACAAAAGCCAATCACAGGTCTTAATTGAAAGATTGTTTATGCCAAAGACATCTTATTAAACGGCCTGTCATTGATTCATTTGGAAATTTACAGGGTTCAAACTACTAATTAATGGTTCAAGAAAGCCCTGACCTTTAAGACTATACAAGATTGGCCATAGGGGATACTTTTTAAACCCATGGAAATGACGATGTAAACAAGGTAATTTTGAGACATTTCGAGACATTTTTTGAGATGTAAGAAAGCAATGCCCTCTCTAAAATTACTTAAAAAACATATTTATGACCCAAAATATTTTCTTAATACTTCGCAATGTGGTACATAAATAGTGTATCTTTCCGAAAATGAAAATATTTCATTTTCGACCTCCCCGTCAAATCGACTATATCAGGCCATAACTCAAAATCAGCCTCAGCGACTTTACGCTCATTTTGTCGTGCCAGGTCACATACATATACGGTATTAGTTTAATTGTTCATTGATTCCTAATATTAATGTTGATATTGTATAAGATGTTGTTGTAGGGATACAAACTTTTTCTCTCTTTAAAGTGTATTTTCATCAATTACATCACATACATATATTCGCTATCATGCATGTCATGGTAACTACGTCATCATACTGTTCGTGTATATAATCAATTGCACAATGTTTCTTAAATTTAATTCTTGATGCAGTAATGCTATTAAGTTTGGATAAGTACCATATTTCAATTTTCCTATACTTATAAGCTTAGTGATTATTGTGTTTTCTACTCGATTTCCTTCTTAGTATCCAAACAGACGCACTCAACTATAGACATGACTGACAAGATCATTTCTTATCTGTTTTAACACAAATGATTGGATTTAAGTGTTCTAAATAATCTTCACCATCACATTTGCTACATTTAGAGTTTCTTGCAAACTACAAACTAGATCAGATTAAGGAACGGAATACTAAAGGGTGTTTAATATTATCAGGAAGAAAAATACACCTGAGTTAAGGAACCTTTGATGGAATACTAAAGTGTGTTTAAGATTATAAGGAAGAAGAAATACACCTGAGTTAAGAAACCTCTAATGGAATACTAAAGTGTGTTTAAGATTATCAGGAAGAAGAAAATAATACACGAGTATCTGATGGTATGTGTTTGATAGCACAGCATGCTATGAATTGGATATCAAGCACCAATTCTATCGAACCTGAATATTAGTCTCAGAGGAAACCTGAAAAAAAGGCTGTGCGAAATGCAATTGTTTTAAATAAACATGAGACGGGCTCTGTGAAGCAAGAAAATGAAGCTAATAATATGGTAATACTGCACAATGTGAAATTACAATTTGAAGAACATAGTCCAATAAATTACTGGATTCAGTTGTTTTTCTTGAGTTTAAATACTGTTTTAATATTTTTAAAAAGCCACAACATTCCATACTGTCATAACTTGGCTCACACCATTATTTTCAAAAGTTCAAGAATAAAATTGAAAAATAAAAGTTATGCGGTAAAATGCGAATTTTAAAAGCTACGCGCGTGATCATCTGAGACAAACTTGGTTATTTGATTTGGCCTAACCGCTATTGAAGTGGTTTTTATGTTTCTTTTATACGCCATTTATGAGTAGATTTGTTTACAAAATAAAAACAATAATGAATGAGAGATAAATGAAATACCAAGGAAGATTCTAGAAATATAATTAGGCTATTTAGATGTATTGTGGCTTCATAGGAAACATCAATGAGCCGGAAGTACGTCATAACCCTGGCCTATGGCTTCAATGATGAGACTAACGAAGTAGGCCTTCTGCCTAGTGATAACTTACAACAATAAGCAACAAAATACAGTGCTAAAAATAAGTAACAAAATGAAATACGCTTGTAACTCTAAATAATTGGTTCCAACTTGAAAATATCCATTTACAAAATTATAGATTAATTTCTCCTCTCCAATTTGAGACATTGTTCGCGAAGATTGGTAAATAAGAACGCAAGACCGAAAACAAATAGACAACTTTAATTTTAACGCTAGTCCGAAAAGAAAAGTGCAATTTTAATTTTCGCACTTGGATTATAAACACGCAGAATATTGTAATAAGTATATTTATGGGCCCCATTGATTGTGTGGGCGACATCGATCAATTGAAGCATCCCAATCCCCATCTTACTATCGACCGATGAGTTGTTACAACAAGTTAACAACCAATACTCTGCCTACATGTATTGCTACACCGAGGCTGCGTGTATAACAAATCAAATGCCAACATGAGAAACGGGATTTGATTTGGTTTTATGACACATATCTTTGTTAATATTTATTCATTCTTCACCCGCATTATCTCTAGTTTTATAATCCTGTCTTTAGGAAGGCAATCTTTCTTATCTGCATGCTTTTGTTGTGTGCCATTTTGGACGATTTATATATTTTAATGGTAGCCATTTGCACCCTTATTTACTATTCAATATATGACTATAGGAGGAATGTTTAGGCCCATGAAAGTAGGCTAATACCGTATAGAATTGAATCGACACTTTTATTTACATCATATACATTACATTCCTTGCCTTATACCGTAGTCTATAAGCAATGTATATTATTGTCAATTTCGTGGTCACTTTTACCATTTGGCAGTCATCTTGAAGTTGAGAATTGAATCTGCACTCTCAATTTAGATCATAAACACAGTAAACCACTAATAACAGTGGATACCTTTGGTAACGTCAATAACGCTTATATGGTCTCATATACTATACATGTATATTAGGAGGACATTTTGGATATTTTTTAATACGCCAATAGATGCTATCAGTCGTTACTTATTACTATAAATCTTTTATCTTTTTAAATCACAATGGCCGTATTCTCGTACGTAGTTAAACGCGGTTTTAAGCTAAACACTCGTCTAACTTTTACTTTAGACACAGCGTTTAACTAAACGCAATTCTCGTACATTTAATTTACTTAAACACGCGTCTAACTCACCGAAATGTGTCTAACTTTAAACATGGGTACAGAGGTAGTTTAATGCGTGTTTAACTAAACTCGCGCACCAACTGTAGTATGCCTTGAATCATCACTCAACCGTGCCCGGTGCAAGCTGACGTGCGGATCGTGTAGTCTTTAAAATTACTGTGTATTTAAGGCATTCGGTCGATATCTATTGTAACCCATTAGGCATGTTAGGGCAACAATGAAATAAATACCTGCATACAATCAACGTAAGACCACTCTGGGAACGAGATTTGCAGAGTTTAAAATCGTGTTTTGTTAAACACGTCGTTTAATGGATAGACTCACGCAATGAAGTGGTCAATGGTTGAAAAAATAGTCCTAGTGGGAATGGAATTATTGACCTCTTCATTGCTAAGCATGTCTCTCAACCACTAGACTAGCAATATGTGAAGTGGTCAGGTCATGATTTTAATCCCTTTTAAACATTACGGAATAAAGCAATACTACTATTATGATCCATGATCAGTACACGCAATATTATGAATAGACATTGATAGAGCTAAATACACACGATTGATGTTAGCACGGCTCAATGATAGGTACGGTGTCACAGGAATTCCCCACAAATGGTTCAAGTCATATCTTTGTGATCGCGACCAGTCGGTTGTCATTGGACAGACTTTATCTCAGAAACATTCGCTTATCTATGGAGTACCCCAGGGATCAGTTATTGGTCCAATCCAATTTATCTTATACTCTGGTCCCATCCAAGATATTTTGAAGGCTCGTGGAATTGAAGGAATTGTGTACGCAGATGATACACAGTTGTATAAGGTGTTTGATCCTTCATCCCAGGCTGTGGCCATAGCATCAATCGAATCTTGTGTTACTGGTATCATATCTTGGGCAACGTCAAACAAACTCAAAATAAACGATGCAAAGACTGAGATTGTGTATATCAGATCACGTTTTCATAATGACAGAGCTATTCCAACTGTCAAGATCGGAAATTCGGATATCAAACCTGTGGATGGTGTAAGAGATCTTGGTGTATTCATTGATGGCCAGCTCACGATGTCAAATCACATTAAAAATGTGTGTCGCATGGCCCTTATTTCATTACGGACTCTCGGTCAATTACGCAAATACCTTGATCGTTCTACAATAGAGCGTCTAGTTCACGCCTTCATTTCATCGCGACTAGACAGTTGCAATTGTCTTCTTTATGGACTCCCGGATACAGACATTTTAAAGCTCCAACGCGTACAAAATTCGGCTGCACGTCTGGTTACCGGTGCCAGAAGATAGGACCATATGACGCCAATTTTAAAGGATCTACATTGGTTGCCAATCAGAAAGCGAATTCTTTTTAAACTTCTCCTTGTTGTATATAAGTCCCTGCACAATATTGCACCTACCTACATCAAATAACTCATCACACCTTACCATCCTTCTCGGACTTTAAGATCAAGATCCAAAGGGCTCCTTCAATTACCACGTGCGGCCATATCTGCTAGACGGACTTACGGTAGTAGAGCCATTTTCATCGCTTCACCGAAGGAATGGAAAGCTCTTCCCGAACATGTCCGACGTGCTATATCAGTGCAATCTTTTAAAACGTCATTGAAGACATATCTTTTTAATTTATGATTTGTGCATAGTAGACTGTGTTTGTACTATTATTATAAGTTGTTGTTGTTGTATTTGTACTTTAAGTTTTTTCTGATAATCTATAATGTAATGTTCTTATATTTTTTCATACATGTATGTTATGCGCCTCGGGGTTGTGTTCACAATGTGAGGCGCATTATAAATGCCCTTTTATAATTATTATTATTATGATTGTCGAAACCCCGGGTTGACAGTCATGTGGGTATTTCCATTATACTGCGTATAGCTACATAAAATATCTCTCTTGTGTGGCCTGTTTAAAATGATAAAGAATAGTCTCTGAAAGCGTCTAACATTTAGTACTGCTTAAAGGTATTTTGATAGTTTCAATATGGCGGCCATCTTGGAATGGAAGTGTCAACCTGAGTTTCTAATAATCACATAATTACATTTCCCATTTCTTGATGTACATTTCCGGCTAACATTCAAATGGTGAGTAAACTATAATCGGAATTGATTTTGGTGGCCACCAGTTTTAATCGAATCCATTAATGTTTTAATATGGGAAATTAAGGGTGCACACCACTATTACGATCAATGCTATCAATGCGCGACCATCACGCAGCTAGTCCCTAAATAACGGAAATAATTGTTCATATTAACATTATTTAGCATTAAAAATGATTGAATTTGTGTCTCTATTTGTTCTCTGAATTGTAGCTGATATATTTTGAACAAAAAGAGTATACATCAAACGTTTTATTTAAACAATATTGGCGGAAGGATACACATTGATCACAACTCGCTACAACGTGTGAATTCTTGTTCAAAATGACTACCCTGGATAAAGGGGCAAATATTGAAAAATGTAAAAGGGCAACTCGGTCTGAATTGTTATCCCAAGTAAGATATATCTGTGTTTATGACTATTCCAAAATTGTATAAAAGGAGTTGCAAGGTAACTCAAGTTATCATCGTTTTCAGAAGGCATCTTTCCTATAGCGCGTGATAGTGATGTTTGTTTGTTTGTTTGTTTACACGGTCGGTCCGTACGGACACACGCTTGGGTCCTGAAAGGACCAAGCTCAAGCAAAATGCTCGGGCCAGGCTTAAAAAGCCTATTGCACCCTTAAGACATTTATTTGGTTGCCATTTTGAAATTTAACCCATATATTGGTAGCGGCCCTTGTCTTTGTAGAAGGATGGCTTGATGACCCGATGAAGATGGTATCAAAATATACAACTCGATGTATCGTCAATCAAAGATCAATTAATGTAACTTTGCTGTGATACTTCTGGCGAAGTTTATTGGAAGTCTATCACCCATGACTCTTTCTATTAAAGGGAATCAGTTTTAAAATCACCATACGGGTTGGTTGGGCTATTTTACTTAGATATTTAGCGGCCATTTTAAAACTCGTCACCGATTTTTTTTTGTTTTTGCAGGTAACATAAGTTAAAGAACTCAATCCTTGAAATGGGGTCCAGGACATTAATAACGAACCTATGATCTTTAATTGCTACTAACTCTTTTGTTGAGGTGTTTTGAAACGATCAATACACAACATTAACATAATTCCTTTGAGGCGTCATCCATGTCTGAACTTTGAAGATCATCAATTCCACACCATGGCAACAAATTTGATTGATATGATTAATTGGAATCAACATCCGGCAAATTGACCTCTGTTGACCTCGAGATAACCATCATTTCCGGGTATGCAATGTGAAAAAAGCTTCCGCAGCGATATATTGCGATGTGACCTCCAAATGAGATTTGTTGACAGTTATAAATATATATATAAACTTGGCAATGAGGTTGTGAGATTTTGACAGAAATTTGCAATGCAATGTCATAAAAATAGTGCGTGTTAATTTGCATAATTGCACCATTGCATCGCATCTACTGAGGGAAAGAAGTAATGAAATCCATACACCAAATCTTTGTTAATAGAGCTTTAAAATAAGGATCTGAATACTTATATTGGACAAGCTTTAAAGCAAAACTTAAACACACCATTGTAGTCATGTTTACACATTTGAAATACCCTGGACCCATATCTTTGTACCTGTGAAATGATAAACCAGGTTGCAAAATCAATTTTCAAATAAAACGTGATCAAAGAGAGGTTATGTAGAAAACCTGTGTGCCATCCACCGATTTAACAAACAAAAATGAAGGTCCTGCTGCATTACTGTTAATACTGCTATTACTATCAAATTATTTTTGGATTTTTCGAGCACTGTCCTTTGTCTGTTAGTCGCTGTTGTAGATGTTATAACATTTTATTTATTCATTTTTCTCAAAGGGAAAGGCAAATTTCAGGCCTTTTTGGCCTTCCTCCCTTTTCCTCCATATTGTCCTATGGTTGTATTTTGTTTGTTATCTGTTTGCTTGGTTTGAATATTGTTGATGTTTTGTAAATGTTGTTATATGGAAATAAATGATTGATTATTGTGCATCCTACACTAGCAACCAAAAGTATTAGGACATTTTGTTATGGTGTGAAAATCATCCCATATGTTAAATTTGGTGTGTAATATTTCACTACGAGTTGAACAATGTGTTGCTGAATCTCTTCATGTTTACCACAACATCCGCTTATTCAATTCCATGGAATTGAAGATGGGACTTCTTCAAATCCCCATACAAAATTTCGCATTGGAAATAGCGCATGAATTATTAATCAATTTAGCCAATGTACTACTATGGTGGGTAGTCTAACAATTTTGACTTCCTTTCAAAAACCCTTCTCAATTGTTTGTCAATGGAGTCACTCAAGTAAAACTAATCCCAATATTGTCACTAGTCTTTAATCTCTCACAAAGATTAACACTTGATCTCTTTAATTCATCTTAAAAATAAGATACTTGGGATGGAAACTTAGTTTCATTTTGACACCTTTACATTTATATTTTAAATGGAAGCCATCCAAATTCTCTGTATTTCTCATAGCACCCACAACACCTGGGCGCACGTCACAGGTCTATTCATTTCATCATAACTTAGAATTTTTGTCAAGCTAATTTTACTCTAAATTAACTAAATATTTCAACTTAAATCACTAAAATATTGTTATAAATGTTTTCCTTTTAAATAATGTCTCAAGAATATTCGAAATTAATGTAAACAAACTTTTAAGAACTTTCTATTAATGTTATAACCCTAGAATATCAAAAAGTTAAAACAGTAGTTCAATAGATTCCCAGTGTTTTCTCTCTCTCAATTGTCAGCTTGCAGGGTGTCCTAATACCTTTGGTTGCTAACCACTCGGGATTGCTTGGACCATAGTTTCGCTCCGCTCCTCCTTTCATGGTTGGTTAAATCAGATGGATATTAATAGGGTATTGCTCTTATAATTAAACCATATTCTCGAAGTAGTCCTACATAATGTACATTAACGTTAATTTCCGTCAAATCGGTTAAACTGGTTTTCTACATCCTACTTTTCTTTACCCAGTGGTGACGCCGAGAGGAGAAATCGTACGGTGACCATAATGCTTTGCGCCCAATACTAACAATTATTTTATATCCCGTAATACCTAGCGATAAATTCTACCGCGGTCATGTGTGATGTAGCGTAATCGATGTATCAGAGGCTCTACAGAGGTGATCGGCTCTAAAATCAAAATGGCGACCGCTGCGATCGGACATCCTGCTACGGCGAGCTGTTTTGAATTTAAAAACTCTTGTGGTGACGTTTAGTCTGACAATCAATCAAGTAATCTTGATTAATATTTCAGAAGTAAAATCAAAGTTCCAGAATGTATGATTTATACGATGCAGTCCTTAATGTAAAAGTGGAACTATAGCTTCGCCAAAATAAGTGGCCGTTTTTCCGAGACACTTTGTAATGATGAGGATATACAACAGATATCTCAACTCTTTTCTCATTTCATATGATAAACTGTACCACACAGCGGTTATTACCTCATACGTATTTCTATACGCTCATGTCTTTTGAAATGTTCCCCATTGGATAAATGTGAAGTAGTTTTAAATGATCGTACAACCATCTAAACCAAAGTCTCCGGAGTCTAATTCACTTCACCGCTTTATATATACACCTAGCACATAAAGTCCCTGCTCAGGTGCTTTGAGGTTGACTAATTCAAAATATATAATCGGTACCAAAAATCTGAGATATACATTAAATTAGCAAATTTCTTCTCCGCAGTTTGATACCTCATTCAACAAAATCGAATGAATACTTTTAAAGTTATGGCGATTTCAATGACCGCGCATGCAACAGAAATGTTGCACTAGGTATAGGAATCATTGATTTGTGTGTGATTACTGTCATAACTGTGTGCTATCTGAACGAGACAGATGAATGGGTCTTTAGTGATAACCGCAATGTGCGGGACAAAGGGTGTATCTGGCTGTGAAGAATACAAGTCTTAGCTGATAAGCTGTGAGTTTTTCAGTGCGTAAATCCATAGACGGGTAAAACATTGATTTTTACCGTCTATGGTAAATCACACACAAATCAATGATTCCTATACCTAGTGCAACATTTCTGTTGCATGCGCGGTCATTGAAACCGACATAACTTTAAAAGTATTCATTCGATTTTGTTGAATGAGGTATCAAACTGCGGAGAAGAAATTTGCTAATTTAATGTATATCTCAGATTTTTGGTACCGATTATATATTTTGAATTAGCCAACCTCAAAGCACCTGAGCAGGGACTTTATGTGCTAGGTGTATATTTCAGCAGACAATGACACACAAGACTTTCATTGTATTATTAGTTCTGAATTAATTTATTCAACATCTAAACATTTCTACAAAAATAAATGTAATCAACGAAGACTCTCTTTTGCAACTTTATACAGGCACACAACACATGATTTTTGATGTAAAGGACGCTGTTTACGGTAACCAAACTTCATTATGATAATGTCGGAGGGTTCTCACGCTAACTGCTAGCCACTGATAAAGGTTACGTTAGTGGTATTGATAAAAAATCGAGTTGACATTCATTTGGTGGTATTTGTTGTTATCAGCACGCGTATCAGCAACACTAACGTCACCATATGGCAGACAGCGAACGTATGAGCCCACCTTTTTATTTGACGATGCTATTTCATCTGGCAAATAGTAATTGATAATTATTTCAAGCTAAAGGGCCATTTTAAACAGATAGAACACCTACAATATTAAGGAATATTTATGCCAAGATGTTTCTTATAAACCACAGTTTTGATTGGCATTGCAAAATAATTTAAAATAAAAGTGGCCTTACAAAAACTTAACCGATTCTGAAACCAATTTTGATCTATTCGGGGCAAGAATATAACAAAGTATGGATTGATTCTGAAATAATCATTGGACTTATTCTGAACAAAACTTCAATATTATTATTTTGATATGATTAGTAGCTGATATTTAATGTTACAATTTAGGTAGGAATGCAAAACTAGTACGTATGACTCATACGTATAAGTGACTTGTACGTAAGACTTGTACGATAGTCGCCAACGTAATACTTTCAATCACCACTACGTACAAGCACCAATGCAAATTGAACTAAACCAATGCAAGTATTCCCATAATAATATAGACATATTTGAATAGGTCTCAATTCAAATGTTAATGTTTAAGCTTGTACCAATGGTGATTTAGAATATTACTTGGGGGACTATCGTATATTAGTCTTATGTACGTAGTCACTTGTACGTTTGAGGCATACATACTACCTTTGCAATGCTTACTTATGAGTAATAGGAAAATGACCTTATAACCCCAGATCCTGGATTAATACAGACAATAACTACAGGACTTCATGTTGACGTCAATAATGACGATATAAAGGGTTTAGGTTATTTTAAAGTACAGCGTGATTTAAATACAATGTTTAATTAACATTACTTACAGAAATCTCGTTAAGCTTCAAAATCAGTATTACAAACAGATGTTTTTGTGAATATAGTGAACTTGTGCATGCCTTAAAACAAAATAATGTGATAAATGTGTCGAGTAAATGAACTATATACGAACTAAATTCATAATAAAACATAAAATATTTACATAACACCATAGAGTGTATTTATAGTAAACAAACAACTTGATATAGCAGAACACGAAGTTCCAAACTAATCGTTTAGATATGACTGTACATTATCGGACATTCATCGGATATGTAACGGACATTATACGATACGATGCTCGTGAATTTACGCGTCGATGTGCCTCGTCCAAGTTATGTAAGTACATTTGATGTTACGTCATGCGTATTGCAACGCATAGCAAGTTAACGAGTCGCTGCGCATGACTAGTAACACAATTCAGTGGTGTATGGGAACATCCAGATGTTATAACATGGTATGTGTTGGTAGTGTTGGATAATGAAACATAGCGTATCGTTAAGTAAGTCGTGGAGACTATTGTTATGCCGATCCGATAATCGCGTTAACCTAGCGGATAACCCTGAACGTCCGATAACCATGATAACCTGAAGGATAACCGTTATATCTTCACTATAAACACACTCCTTAAGGGCTCAGCAGACTCCACAACGCTCCAACGCTGAGCGTAAGCGTTGACCACCGTTGACCAATCAGGCCGCGTCATTGTGTTGTGGTGGAGCTACTACGCATGTGTGAGAACGCAAAGAGTTCGAGCGTTGTGGAGTCCGCTCAGCCCTTTAGCGTTTCATTGATAGTGATGTGTTGAGTTGATAGTGTCCGTATTATTATGTTGATGTAGTAGTACAAAGATGATCATAGTGTAGTAGGGATAACAGGTGGGGACTTGATAAAAAGGTTATAGTCTTGTATAGGATGATGCTCACTCAAATCCGGATACACTGAAAAAGACAATCATGGAAAAAATCATAGATTAGAAGAACAATTCATTGTAGAGTAGCATTTCACATTATGTATAAATAGCTATCATTTTCATAAAAAGTAGCATATTCATTTGATCGTGAACATATTAAAGGATTGATTTGAAACTAATACTTGGTATTCAAGGTTGATAAACATGATTACAATTTGATCTTCCCCACCGCTCCGAAATGGACCTCTCTAGGGAAAGACCAAATTCTAATCATATTAAAGGATTATTTTAATTATGAAGAGATTGAAATAGTTAATCAACAAAAGATGATAAGGCCCTTTATTTCGGTTCATTTCGGAACTTAAGTTGTCTAGACATCCCAGACCCATAGGCAACACCTACAACATGTGTTGCTAGATATTTATATTTAGTGTCACCGCAAGTTAGGGGGCGTTCTAAGCAGTAACCACACCATTACGTTCTGATGTTACCCCAACATCAACTTAAGTGACACGAAACATAAAACGCGGTGCGAGATGATCCTCTGGCGACAGTTACCATCTGACGGACTTTTCCATTACACATCAGGGTTGAAGAGCAGAGTTATATTGGCTTTGTTAAGCACCTCATTGGGAATCATGTCTCTATTTGAAGCATTGCACTTGTGTCGTCAATCACATTGATGACAAAATGTCAACGAACGCACGGTAAACATTAATAGTGACATTTGTGAAAAATGTATTAGAAAATTCACATATTGTAATATTTATACACGCATGGACCAAAACTGAAAATGCTAATGCTGCTCTATGAAGGTTAAAATGTCAAATAAGCGCATGATACCGATAATTCTATTGATGAAAATAATGCAAGCAGCTGATAGAAAATATGATTGAAGTAAGATTTCAACTGTGATTCGTTGCGCGTCTGTCACGATCATTTCAGGATATCTTCTAAGCGATACAATCGTCACGGTCATGTTATCAATCAACAAATCTCGCTCAATTGAACCTTCAACACCTTGCTTCTTCCCGCAAATAACGCAATCTCGTACATTTGTTTTACTTAAACACGCGTCTAACTCGCCGAAATGTGTCTAACTTTAAACATGGGTACGGGGATAGATAAATGGTGTTTAACTATAAAACTCGCACACCAACTGTATGCCTTAAATGATCACTCATCCGTGCCCGGTTCAAGCTGACGTGCGGATCGCGTACATGTATTCTTTAAAAGTATCGTGTATTTAAGGCATTCGGTCGATATTTATTGTACTCCATTAGGGCCACAATGAATTAAATACCTGTATTTAATCAACGCAGGACCACTCTGGGAACGAGATTTGCAGAGTTTAAAATCGTGTTTTGTTAAACACGTCGTTTAAAGGATAAACTCACGTTAAGGTTAGACACGCGTTTAGTTAAACTCGGTTTTACGCTAAAACCGTGTTTAGTACGAGAATACGGCCCTTTATGGTCAATATTTCCAAATCAGATAATGAATTTGTTTCTTAGAATCCATGCTTACCTCGAACATTTGTATAATCCAGCTTCTCCCGCGTTTTGACAGATAATTTTGCTGTTTCCGAATAGAGGTATTTCTAGTGAGCTACCGAGTGAAACGTCGTTTGAGTCTGTGTGAAGAGAAGAAATAAACGATTAAAAATACGGGAATTTTTTTCTCAATAATTAATATTATAATCAAAGCCAACATATTAGTGAGACCAATTGTTTTACACACCCGACCGGCTGACACCAGCTTACTACACCCGACCGACTGACAACCGACCACACCGCTCCAAAGATCCGCCATCCATAGAGCAGGTTTCGTCGTCTAATTGAAAGACGAAGCAGCATAACGAGTGAATACAAAAACAGGGTCAATCGGGTTCTCTCGGTATTATATCTAGACAAGAATTGCATTTGTTTTGACATCCTAGCGCGAAATCTGAATCACAAACCCCATATTTTCTTTTCCTAACTCTAACTAAAGATGCATGGTATCAATATGTGTCAGCTGCTTCCACTGTTCCGTCCAAGGACGACCGATGATGATGAACTAATATCAAAAACATTTTGGATATCTAAGGCAATCTGGATATGTTTGGACGCCTGCCCTTAATCCCAATAACATTGTGGATATATATTGGGTATTCCTCAAGGCAATCTGGATATGTTTGGACGCCTGCCCTTAATCCTAAGAACATTGTGGATATCTATTGGGTATTCCTCAAGGCACTCTGGATATGTTTGCACGCCTGTCCTTAATCCCGAGAACATTGTGGATATCTATTGGGTATTCCTCAAGGCATTCTGGATATGTTTGGACGCCTGCCCTTAATCCCAAGAACATTGTGGATATCTATTGGGTATTCCTCAAGGCATTCTGGATATGTTTTGACGCCTGCCCTTAATCCCGAGAACATTGTGGATATCTATTGGGTATTCCTCAAGGCATTCTGGATATGCTTGGACGCCTGTCCTTAATCCCAAGAACATTGTGGATATACATTATATACATTAGGTATTTCTTAAGGCATTCTGAATATGTTTGGACGCCTGCCCTTAATCCCAAGAACATTGTGGATATATATTAGGTATTCTTTAAGGCATTCTGGATATGTTTGGACGCCTGCCCTTAATCCCAAGAACATTGTGTATATCTATTGGGTATTCCTTAAGGCATTCTGGATATGTTTGGACCAACGGCTTCTCATAGGAAATAACAGTAATCTAAACTGCTCACAAAAAGTATCAAAACACTTAGAAATGATCCAATATATAACGGCTCGAAAGGGTATGCATTAATCAAAGCAAATAACCAAGTGCATAATGTTGTTCTGCGTATTTTGACACCTCGATCGATGAGATACGATGTTGCGGAGCGGAGTTATTGTCATTTCAATGGTCGTGGGTCCTAATCATTCTATAGAAAGAGGTTTGCATTACTGTTTAGAATGATCAGATTCGTGCTTTTCAATAGGGATGAGTGTCACTTTTGAAACTGGACCCACGATCATTGAAATGACAATAACTCCGCTCCGCAACATCGTATCTCAACGATCGAGGTGTCAAAATACGCAGAACAAAATTATGCACTTGGTCATTTGCTTCGATTAATGCATACCTTTTCGAGCCGTTATATATTGGATCATTTCTAAGTGTTTCGATACTTTTTGTGAGCAGTATATTTCATCATGTAATGTATACGATATCACAAAATACATGTGATGCTTCGAAAATGATCAAAATGTAGTCGCCCTTACATTCGTATATGTTTCATGTGAATAAAATATTGTAGCAGTGAGGTTGCCGGGCAATGAACCGACATCTAACCTTATATAGCTAACAGTACCAGAGTGACGTGATAATAGGACACGCATTGGAGGATAAAAAAACCTAATTAAATTATGACAGAAATAGAAAAAATATCTTAAAATGACATATATATTCTAGACAAGTTCTTAAAATATGCAGTATTCGTAAATCCATATACGTTATGACACAATCCGTGCACGGTTTATTTTTAAAATATTGAATCGAAACCGAAATTAGTCCATTATACATTTAAACCTCGTAGAATGTCATTTGTCGCGGATTTAGATCTAAAATAGGACTCAAATTTTACAATAACGATAATAATTCATGTTAAACCAGGTAAATGGAGTGCAGAATGACAAAATAGCAGTACGAACGCGACATTAATTGCAAGCGAAAAATTTAAATAACTAAAATTGGGGTGTGGGGGGGGGGGGGGAATTCGAAGGAAAAAATGTAATGGCAACATCTACACACTAAGAAAAAAGGCTTCCACTTAGAACCTTTTTCTATCCTGTATGTAGAGCCCTAAGAGCTCTTAAGGTTCTATAAAGAACTTTAAAAGGTTCTATAAAGAACCTTTAAATTTTAGGTAGGCATAGGGACTTTCTTCATGCGCTCATCACAAAGTTTAAAAGAGTGAAAAACAGTGTTAACAACATTAATCTTTTTTGGTTTTACATAATTATTTTTTGGCAAAGAAACTTTTTAAAGAACCTTAAACATGTTAAAAGGCACACTGTTTCCATGGCGATCGAGAATTGTTCAATTCTGTTTGGTGTAATTCCGATTATCGATTACGGATTGGATATCCTACGAGCTTTATGCTATGTACGGAAATAAAGCGCAATATTATGTTTAAACACAGCTTCATTTCGTTTGTCCAGGACCATGGTCCTGTACGATAGTATCGGTCCAAAATATTACGGTGCAGATTAAAGAAAAGGAATGTTATAAAGTGATGTCCCTTTTATACAGTGATTTTCCAAATAAGATGAAAGTGCTATACACAATTGCCATTAATCCGCTGTCACTGGAATAGGCTGTATATCATAATCTTGCACAAGAAAAGATGCAACACGTTGGCCGCAGCAGGACTCGAACTTGCCACTTTGATCATGTGAGGCAGTTCACAATACTATTGACAACACATACGCGCATCCAAACCATTTGCTATCTAAATTTACTAGGTATACCTTCCAAATTGAGTACAATAAGCTATTAGCATGCACACGTACAGCTCTATAAGACAATTTGGGTCTCATTGGCGTATCTGGTACCGAAATATATGATATTGGTTGGTACATTTGGTGATCAGACTGCTTGATTCCCCAAAGGTCGTTATAGAAAAAAATGCACTAAAGAGCTAGGCATGTGTAAAATATAAAAGGAAAAAAAAGAAATGAAAAGAGGTATGTTTTAAATGCAATCAAATTTCGCCGTTTACTAAGTAAATATAGGTATGATAACAGAATCGAATTTCAGCTAAATGAGAGAGTTAAGTGTAACAATATCAGATTATCAAGGAAATTTAATCTCCTTTCCGAGGAAGAATCATTTTATTCTAGAACATTGAAAGTAACTTTGACCGTAGGGATTTGCACTAAAATGATAGATATTATCTACATTAATGTTTATTACCGCGTAAAACAATCTGTACAAATCACCGTAATTGTGTTTTGATAGTTTACGACTGCAGCTCTAACAGTGTGAATGACACTAAACAGGCAAATATTTAGGAACATTTTATGAATTGCCGCTTGCGTTCACATAACTATTAAGGGAGCACATCAAAACTCGACCGCGCGGCAACCGCTGGTTCCGCCCGGTTGGACCGCATATCATTGTTTAGAACAATAGAAACCGGCTGCAACCGCACGGAACCCCACGGAACCGGCGGTTCCCGGCGGTCGAGTTTTGATGTGCTCCCTAAGCCTATTTGAATACTTTTTGCCGCCACTGACTGTTAACATTAGTAATTTCGACCATATTTGCAGTGGATGTAAGCTCAAGGACACTTCATAGCTCCATGGGTACCGTTTGGAAGTCATATCTTTAATCACATTTATAACTTGGTAGAAAAGATTGAAACAGGGTTTTCTTCAAACCTCCAACAGTAAAATAGGATCAGTGAACTTGGAGAGGTGAATGCATAACAAAAGAATTCCATGCATTTGGGTCTAAATAGCGCGCAATGCGGATCAATACATATGCAAATAGAATGAAAAGCTTAAGCATCATATCTTTGGCGAAGCGAAAAATCAGAGGGGGACTTCATCAGGACATATAAGATTTTGAATTGGTCCAAGAAACCAACACGACAACACAAGAGAACTCACAATGAAAGTATGTATACAACTACAAGCCGGTACTAAATAAGAGCCTCACAATGAGGTCCCCATACTGCAGGAAGCACTTTTTCACAATGAGAGTCATCAACCAGTGAAACGAGCTACGATGTTGACAACGTAAATACCGTCACTACCGTGAACGCATTTAAAATTGACTTGACAAACACTGGAACTAAATAGGATATGGAATCCAAAAGGCTAACAGCATGTACTAAACGTTTCCATCAAACCTTCAGTGTAAGTGTCATTTTCTCTTTCAGTAAATAACACACGTTTGGAAGCAGTAATAACCTATCATCATAATCAATTGACAGCCTCCTAAAAAGAAGCCATGAATGCGTCTTTAGAATTGAAAATAGTTGTCGTATTTGGTAATTGGAAACTCTCGGCAAAAGAAAATACATAATTATGATAATTTAACGATCTCATTTGTTTCAGCGCATCCTTTAGGCTGCAGTGCAAAACTTGTACGCAGCCTATACGTATAAGTGAATTGTACGTATAAGACTTTTGATAGTCACCGAACTAATATTTTGCGTTACAGTACGTACAAGCAAAATGAAAATTGAATCGTAAATATTGCCATAATAGTATAGAAATATTTATATAGGTCTAAGTTAATTTTGGTTATGTATGGTGATGCAAAATAGTGCTTTGGTGACTATCGTATCAGTCTTCCGTACACATCGCTTTAATGCTGATATTGTGTGCGCCGTGTCGGTAGTCTGGTAAATGAAGCGAAGTGATTGTGACGATTTCCCAATGGCATGCAGCAAAAACCAGTGGTTCGGAAGTCACATATAAATGGTGGTCCGGTGCATCGGAAGAGCAATACCCAAGCACGTTAAAAGGTTACAGACTCTTTCGTAAAGAGTAGGGGATCATCCCGGTCTGTAGCTGTTCACTACATCTAACGGACCCCAATGGAAATAAGCTATTTCTTGTATAAGCTTATTGGGTTATCCAGGGTCGTAGGATCCAAATAATATCAAATCAAATCAAATAAAAATGTATACGTATGAGCCATGATAGGTTATGCACTTATCAACTGATGTCCCGGCCCCTGGGTACCCGGGGATGGCCGGGACTTGTCACGCACTTAGCCGAGATTTTATTGATTTTTAGTGCCCGGGTAAGGCCAGGTTTTGTAGGTTGTTTGTGCCGGGATTTGTTAGAGGATTGCAACACCAATCAAAATAGCCGTGGGCCTAATCGACGCCGGGGGTCACACAGATGTAAATCGTATTGAAAATACACGTGGCCATCGAAAGATTTCCCGCCATTACGAAAAAGACAAGACATTATTTCAGTGCTTCTTTATACTTGTGCGAGTCAACGTAGCCTTTCATCAAGGCGTTGGTTGTGGTGGTGGTGTGTGAGCACCTCCCGGGAGCACCTTTAAACAAGTGTGAGCGCTCCGCTTCGACGGGTCGGCCTACGCCCTCGCTTCGCTCGACGCACGACAGGTAATTTTGCGAGGTGTCTTTGACAAAGACTAGAGTCAAAGTCATTTAGCGCTTATTTCGAACCATTTATCTCGTTATGATGTCATGATATCATTCGCTGTTACAATCCGACTAATGTATCTTAACCAGGAAGATAGGACTATAGCAAATGACCAGTCAATTTTCTCAGCAATTTGCAAAAACATTTCAGACTATAATGCCCAGAAAGTCGGTTCCTTATGTCAAAATCTTTGAATGTCATATAACTACGGCGTTCCACAGAAAAAGCATAAGTAAAAAAAAAGAAAGTAATAGACACGGGCACATCTTTTCTCATCAATAACGATATACGGTATCTTTCGTGGCAGTAATGTTCATTATAAGACACGGTGTTTTACACTTTCCACGCGGTAGTTTCAAAAATGTCAAAATTGTTGAATTTTAGTCACCACTATATTTGGAATCTACACAAGAACAAACATGCTTAGTATTGGTTCAGTAATTCTTAAGATAAACTTAGAATAAAATACAATAAAGTTTCTGAAAAATAAGTGTGTATAATTGTAAAACTAATAGCCGCGTGTTAAAGTGTTAATACGACCTATGACAAGATTGTTTTTCTTTTGCCAGCTTTTTAAGAGCAGATGAATTACAAACAAATAGTTTCACTTGTTGTTAGTTTACTTTAACATGTTCAAAAGTGCGTCGTTCAAAATTAAGGAAAGGTTACTTTGTTATATTTTATACCGGGACTTAAAGTGCTGAAGAATGAGAATAAAAACCACAGCTACATGTAGAATATGTTGGCATTGTGTTAAAGGGACATTAAGTGGTGTTGAATATTTTAAATGTTTAAAAATTTACTTCAGAATTCAAGATGAACATTAAAAATTGCGATTATTGTTGTTTCTACTAACAAAAACACAGCAAAACTTGATTAAAAACAATATCATCGCTATTTATTGAAAAACGCCCTCTATGCAAATATGGTTCGCGTTCTGTATCACGCGTACTGCATTGGGATACTGTCGGACGTAAAATGCTCGTCCCGGCTGTACGAGCATTTTTGAATCGACGTTTTCTTGTACAAAGAGAGCTGATTTTTCTTAATCCTTATAAGTGTGAGTTCATACATGTAATACAATTATAAAAAGATACTAATCTCAGTTTTTATCATAAATGAGGGCGCAGCCTCCAACACATCTCTCAATGCCCCTTTAATGGTTGAGAAACCAGTACTTGAACGCTAGTTGTTATGGCAATTGTTGGACGTAAATGAGGATGTCAAACCGATGCTAAATCGTAAGAGTACTCACCTCCCCTCTTTCCCCATCTCATGAATTTTGCTGGTCCATCTCTGTTGAAGCCTTGGGCTGTTACTACTTGTACTACGAGTAATACTGCCATTAAGCAAACACAGGCGGTTACCTTAGACTGCATTATGTGTGTGTGTGTTGAGGTTTGGTGCTGCAATGGGAGGAGGAAACAAACAACAACAAAAATAATAAGTTAACCATACGATTGAAATCACTTGTTGTATTTGTCAATAATTGACACATGTTGGAATATATTTCTCTACATACAGAATTACTTAAATAAAAATAGTAATTCGTAAAAAGATCTGCAGGGTATGTTGGGATATTATTCTTTTAGTTTATTTTCACATTGCGATTGCTTGTAAATCGGGCTACTGTAGGGTATTGAATTAAATTGAATTGAATTGAATTGAATTGAATTGAATTGAATTGAATTGAATTGAATTGAATTGAATTGGATTGAATTGAATTGAATTGAATTGAATTGAATTGAATTGAATTGAATTGAATTGAATTGAATTGAATTGAATTGAATTGAATTGGATTGAATTGAATTGAATTGAATTGAATTGAATTGAATTGATTTATTCTATTGAAAATTGATGCATAGGACCAAAAGTAGGCCTACGCATTATCCAAAGCTTATATCATATAATATCTGAAATGTTCGTGTCGTAGGAAGCGTACCTACCTACCAAACAAACCAAAGAAATCCTGGATGTTTGCAGCATGTAGGTTAGTTTACAGTTTCGGTTATTCATAAAGCCAGTACATAGCTTTCATGTGACCAAAGGGACGCCATGCATCACAACGCTTAAGTCTGAGATGGCCGCATCATAATTACTGCTTTACAACTGCCTCTGAAAAGGTACCTTACAAATTTCTTAGTGCAATGTAATCTCGCTAATGTAAAAGTCTAGAAAGTGTCTGTTTTACAGCGATGTAAACCTGGTATTGATCAAGTGATTTCAATCCCATTCTCAGTGAAATGAAAGCCCGAAGTACAGAAATGGCTGATTAAATTTCTTTATCGAGCCCATTCAATTAAACCGTGTAACGATTTTAAAGTTATTACATTTTATGAAAAGCTATAATGAACAGACATTAATCAAGTGCCTCAAATGACCTTTCATATTTTCAAACATCTTTTGAAAATAATAATAACAAAATAAAGCAATATTAACTAGAACTTGGCAATAATATTATATTATATCCACTGTTTATATACGGTCATGTTTTGTCGGCGGCGTGTAGTAATAACACTGAAATGGTATACTGGTAATATACAAGACAATGAAAACGCGTCATTTGCCAACAAATTGTATATTATTATTTAGCACGGACTGTGTAAACTTGAAACGGTAAAATAGTAATTGCCTTCAACCTCGATGTGGGTTGCAAGTTCGTGAGGTTAACATCAGACACATTTATTGACGTCTCGACGAAAGCGTGTTGTTATTTAAAGGCACAATAACATCATTTAATAGGCGAATAGAAACGCATATGTTCTGCGTATGACTTAATTACCCGTAAGTTTTCCATACTGAGCTGGCAAAAAAACACCTTAACACTTCTTTGCCAAACCCAAATTGAGATTCTCGCGGCATACAAAATGTATACTATCAGTATGATTGAGTCTATCTCCTGTGATTAGGCATGTGCTTGATCAAATGAATTGAAGGATACATTGTGTATCTGTACATAGTGTTCATTTTTACGCAGATAATTTAAGTTTTATATTGTGTCTTAGCAAATAAGTGATATGTTACTCTTTCAGCTCAGTTTACATTACTAGTATTATGCTTGAACTACTCGTAGGTAGCAAGGCAACAGTTACTACCTCATTTTCTGCGAAAAAAATACCAGTTATTTATCTATGGTGTATAAATAAAGAGGACCTTTTAGTAGGAATCGAAAGCATTTACTTTAATGTTTTGTAAGATCCAACCTGAGGATCTGGAGCTTTGCTATACGTAGCCATTTACTACATGTTGCATGTGCGTAAGGGAACTTGCAGGTTACAAGCTTTGCTATAAAACAGCTATTTACATACATGTTGCATATTGTAAGGGAACTTGCAGGTTACATCAGACTAGATACTGAGGAATCATGATACCGAAAATAGTTTCAGTTCAAGAAGAAGAGTTATATTATATATTACATATCCGTCAGAAATATAGTATTGCTAGTACCTGTGCCAGCACAAGTAAAAGTGACATCATAGTACCAGTGCCAGCACAAGTAAAAGTGACATCAATTACTAGTAAATAAATGCTCGACTCCGACCACATGCTAATCCGCTCTAATAAAGGTATGTAGTCAAGCAATTTCTTGAGCAACACCATTTATAGTCAAGATTTTGCTAGTTATTATTTTAATATCCGGCCCAATTATCTATATGCGTAGTCTATTTGAAACCTTACAATGTTATAAGACGCAACAGAAGCAGTTGAACCCTTTATCATGTTAATGCTTGTGTAGGTTGAAGGTTTTTAAATGGGCTAGATTAACGTATAGCCTAAGGGAGCACATCAAAACTCGACCGCCCGGCAACCGCCGGTTCCGTGGGGTTCTGTGCGGTTGCAGCCGGTTTCTATTGTTCTAAACAATGATATGCGGTCCGTGCCGCGCGGTCGAGTTTTGATGTGCTCCCTAAGCGCTTATTCAACTTTCGAGAGTGTCAGGACATTTTGCATATTCCAAAGAACGCTTTCCTCTCCCAACTACCAATGTTATAACCTAATACTGACATTGCCTTTTAGGATAGATTCCCCCATCACAGCATTCTTCTATGTCACGGCGATACCGTTAAGTGGAGCGGGATAATGTTCAAAGAAGCGCCCCAACTATTATGCATTGTAAATGTGTAGCCCATAATTCCCTGGATCTGATTGCGACTTGCGTAATCATAAAAGCTGTATACGGGGACAAAAAACGTCAATTATTGAACGCGTCTCGCTGGTGTAAAGATCCTTTGATGCCGCTGCCTCGTAAAAGTGGTGACTACTACAGCTCATCATTGAATCGGGCAAATTTGAGTTGTGCTTTTTCTGTCCTTTTTATCAGATAGCCAATAGGGTAAGGTTTAATTCTTTAGGCGTAAATGAATGCATCTAAACTCATCACAACAAGTATCGAGACATTTAAAAATGAGCCAATAATTAACGGCCCGAAAGAGTATGGATTAATCGAAGCAAATAATCCAGTGCATAATTTTGTTTTGCGTATTTTGATTGTTGTGATACGATGTTGCCGAGCGGAGTTATTGTCATTTTAATGGTCGTAAAATGACAATAGTCCCTATAATCATGATAATGTAGAAGCATTTTTGTACATGTGTAAAGCATAAACCTGATCATTCAATGGGATGATTGTCACGTTTGAAACTGGACCTACGACCATTCAAATGACAATACACTCCGCTCGGCAACATCTTATCTCAACAATCGCGCTGTCAAAATACGCAAAACAAAATTATGCACTGGGATATTTGCTTCGATTAATCCATACCCTTTCGGGCAGTTAATTATTGGCTCATTTTTAAGTGTCTGTGTCTCGATACTTTTTGTAATGAGTTTATACTATTTTAAAGCCGAAGACGTAACTTAAATCAACACCAACTGTTACTTACCTATTCGTCTAACACAAATTTAAATTAAGTTTAAAAGAAATTGCAACAGTAAAACGATTTTATTGCGTCAATGTTTTGTAAAAGCTAATAGCCACAAACAGTTTCCCCACAGTAATTTAATGAATGTTGTGATTCAATCAGTTGAAGTAGAAGAATATGATATCAAAACATGGTTAATGCAACTTAATCGTATATAATCTGAAGACGATAACATATTTTCATCATCTACTATTTACTGCATCACTGAGAGAGGATCACGGAACGTTTCATTAAAAATAAAATCAATCACGTAGATTTTCGCGCGATGCACATGTTGTAAAGTTGGAAATATCGAGATCAAAACAAGATAGCTAACACAGCTAAAATCTCCCGATTTAAAGTGCCGGGTAGTCTATTATAAAAGTACATTGCATATACGATGATCAAAAGAGTTCGACTTACCTAGTAGTTGAATTACAAAAAAGGGTATAGCCGGTCCTGTTTGGAGTAACTTATATATACCAATGTCTCGTCTGCGTATACCGGTAGGATGTTTGCCTTGCTCAATCACTTCTATCTACACTGACCAAAGTAGATCTTTCCCGCGCTTTTTATACTCATTCTATTACGTCAGTGTTTTCGTCACGAACGTGATACCAAAACCTCACGGAGTTAACCAATTAGAAATCACGCCTTGATTTCAGTCACCAATTTATGCTCGACCACGTTTTAGGTAGATAGTTGCTAGGCAACGGTACTTGGGCGAGAAACGTAGTTCTCAGCCAACCAAAGCAAATCGTAAGTCGTAAGCGGAGAGTTTGGAAAAGAGCAATGCACGCAAGATAAATGGACTACGAAAGTAATGCATTTCAAAGGTGATTAAATGTCGATTAGAAATGTCGTCTGCGTGGACCTTTATGCCCAGGAACGCGCCAAAATAGATGTTATCAAGTGATGGTCATTTAATCCTTGTTTTCTCGGGCCTTATGTTACTGTAATTATGCAAGACAGAAATTCAGATTTTCTTGTACTGAACCTATTAGAGACTTTAGAGACTTTTGCATTTGCAATGCAAAAGGTCAAAGACACAATGAATATTTTTGGGTTTAACATTTTTATATTTTAAACCGCCCACCACCCCCAAATTAACCTGCAATTTATGTGAAATATGCTGCCAGCTAATCTTTTGTCATGTAAGTGGATTTAGCACAGGGATTGTATGATATTGTAACTTAAAGGCGCAAGCCAACGCTAATACTTTTGTGAAATAAACCAATATATCGACTGGAGCCATCTATAGTCTGTGTGTCTAGTCGCATGTAATATTTATGTATGGTCTAGTGTGTGACTATGCCACACACACACAGCGTGGTCAAACGTAAAGTAGATGAGATTGTCTGGCGACTCTGGCCTACCAACTGGAATGTCCTTGTTGCTATGGCTGCCTGTCAATTTTCAAGGGCCATCACACAATGGAAAGCTTCAACCTCAATCACACATTCTGATTGACACACATTTATTTTGGCAATACTATAGTCTCAGCTATTCCTGAATGTGGGCCATGTGATCAAAGTAAATTCATTACGCTACAAGGCCCGCTTAGCAGCGCTATAAATTGCTGCCCTAAAAACCGGGACCAAATTTAAATATTCGCCTTCCATCAAAGCTGGTTGCTATATGACATAATTCTCGTGTGCAACCAATCGGCTATATTGCAACGCCCATTGAGTAGTTTAAACGCATGCGCGTGTATGTAATTTGCAACACAATGGAAACTCACCCATGCAGTTAGCAAAAAGTACTGCTCGTACACGCCCCGAATTTAAATATACAACCAGGCAATCCTCCCGTAGTAATTGATAACAATAGGGTTACCAGACCGAATTAATAGCGCTCCTAAGCGGGCAAGTTATGTCATGGATACAGTATATCTGTCTGATTAGCACAACCACAACAGCCAAACAATAGAAATGGTGTTTATATAAATGTACCCACTGAAGCCCAGAATAAAAAAGTTGATGTGTTGACACTTGATTTCATAAGTACTGCTAAGGTTTAAGCAAAGCTATAAGTATAAGCCTATAGCTTGTGATGGACACATCATGATATTATGTTTGGTTGGTGCTTTGGTTGGTGCCGGGGACAAGCCATGGACGTTAGACACATAACACGTGTAGCTGTCGTATGTTCTTTTCTTGTCTATCATACATGAAACGTTAAAAATAGACATAAACACACCATGCTCCGTGCTGGCTATGCAATAGTGCTACTTTTTGGAAGCATATTTTAGAAATGTCCGATGTCTCTATATTAGACAAATACAATTATCATCAGTTGAGCAATCATACAGACATGTAATACATTCATCAATAGACCCTGGTACGAATCTCAGTATACTCACACAGCAATGCTCGCTATGTGTCTTGCTCGATACGTCCGTATGAAGCCTGTATAGGGAGCTTTCGATTTGGACGACGGACGCTTCTACGATGGTAAGATGACACCTCGAGCCATGTGCACATGCGTCGACTTAGCAATCCGTCGGTCGTCCAATTTCTGGGACCTGTCGTCAATCTGTCTTAGGGAGCTTTCGATTTGCACGACGGATGAATCTAGGACGGTTGAATGACTCTTTGAGTCATGTGCACATGCGTCAATTTTGTCATTCGTTGGTCCTTTCAATGCTACAACGCGTAAAGGGACTAACGTTTTGTTTACCGTCGTAAAAGCGTTAGTCGTGCAAATCGAAAGCTGAAAACAGGTCCCAGAAATTGGACGACAGACGGAGTGCTAAGTCGACGCATGCGCACATGACTCGAGGTGTCATCTTACCGTCGTCGTAGTAATCGTCCGTCGTCCAAATCGAAAGCTCCCTAAAGTCCCAACTAAGCAACTGCAATCTATATGCCAATACAAATCATCAAAAAACATAACTTTCCAAATTATTTCACTATTGAAATCAATAGGAACAAAAAGTCTACAATATTTATACATTACAAGAAAGTTCTTCAATTATCAACCTAGTAACACTGAACGCTGTATGTAAAACCGCCCTTTTGGCCGATTTTGGTTATTTATGACCTTGAATATGACATTAACAAATGACCTTGGCCTCCTTTCATGCAAATGATGTCAGCAATCGAATCCTGACACGCAAAACCCTATAAAATGAGGTATTACACACATTTCTATGGTTAGTGGCTCTTATGGTAATCGGCGGTCATCTTGGATTTGTAATCTCAAATGTGACCTTAAAATGTAACACTGACCTCCAATCATTAAAATGATGTCAGAAATGGATTCCCCGAACCCAAAAAAACCATACAAATATGTGTTAAACATACTTCTATGGTGAGTAAATTGAGATTTTCAAAATGGCCGCCGGTGTGGAAAATTTACTAATCAACATTTTTGTAAAATTTATTTATTTCGTTTTAATACGGAATAAAGCGAAATTCACGGAATAAAATGATTTAAAAAAAAAAAGAAAAAAAAGTCAACTGATTTTACAAATGTTGATTAGTAAAAAAAAATCGCGGGCGGGGAGTATGATGTGGTTGTCTTCAAAACTGCCCCCTGGCTACGCCACTGTGGAAAGCTAAAAGAAAATGCATCGTTTGATTGTGATATAGATGGTTTATAGGGGCCGTCTCTATTATGGTTGTGAATATTAAAAGGAATACATTTTGAAAAAACACGTATAAACTAATCATTTATTGAGGGTTTTTAATAAAGGTGTGCTATTTTGTAAATCTGAAAAGATAAAGTGAAGATTTGGTTCAAATTGTGTTTCACAATGTAGGTAAAGTCAATATTAAATGGAAATCACAAGTGATTGCCACCTTTGTTCTTTTAAACGACTGAATTGTTTTAAATCAACTAAATACAAAATATTAAATAAGATTACATTTAAGGGAAATGTCAACCCTTACCCTCTAGATCCTTGATTTTTGCTTCTAAGTTTGAAAATATTTATTAAAGACAAGTGTATAAAAGTATATTAATAGAAACTGAGACTAATATTTAGTTATATTAGTCTCAGATAGAATTGAATGTGGAATCTGATTATGACATCATTTTGACGCATAAAGACCTATATTTTGATAAATTAAACAAGAAAGTGAATTTTTGACCCACATTTATCAGACAACATGACTAAAAATAAATATGTTATAAATATTTTTTTTCTGATATTGATTATCGTAAACAAGAACATTTTGTCTATTGTGTATTGGGTGTTTCTGTTTTGAAATAACGCTTATTTTTCGAAATATTGACAAAAACATCTGAAATATATAAATGTTAGTATTTTTAAAATGCAAGAAATTTTAAAGTCTCTAAAAGAACAGGAAATGATCGCTTCTGATAGGTAACTTATGATATGATATAAAACATTTAAAAATATCAAAAACTAGTGTAATGTGAAATTCAGTTTTTGAAACAAGTGCGCTGCCGGGATTACACTGCCCTTAACATAATGTCGTATGAGAAGAAATAAATCTAAAAACTAGCTCGACCAGAATAACATAACCTAAGACACGCTTGTTGGTTAAACCATACATTTATCATGTTTATTTATCAAAGTGGTAAATCTCTTGATGGTATTTGATATTATGTCGTTAATAAAATATTCGAATTTAACCAGACACAAAATATTGCAACCAATCGATGGGGTCTCATATTACTATTTCCACTGCTATTGCATTAATTGGATCCGGGGGAGGGGATGGAGGGGGTGGGGGATGGAGGGGGTGGAGTCAACTATAATGCTTTAGCATTCATGAACAACAAACGTGTAACAAGGATTGTTTCAGTGGCGTATCTGGGATTTTTTCCAGGGGGGCAAAGGATATTTTTTCCTGGTGAACACCAGTTCGACCCGACAGAAGTTTTCGTAAAAGGTTGCCCCAAATGTTTTCCCAGTCAGTCACCTCGTGAATTTCACGTAAGTGGGGGTGAGGGGATGGGGGGGGGGGGGGGGGGGGGGGGGGGGGATGGTCAAAATATTTCGCACGGTCACAAAATTTCGCACGGTCACAAAAAAATCGCCCTTTCCCCCTATTTTTCCTGGTAGGTAGGTAGGTTTGAATTTCCTGCTGAGCACCTTCAGGGGGGGGGGGGGGGGGGGGGGGGGCACTGTTCTTCAAAATCAAGTCGATATCAAAAGAGTTGCAATGCCCTCAGAATCTCGGCTCTATTTCTTTATTACCAATACCTTTTTGACTGACACCCCCGATAGCACTGTGAGTGTACATTAATATTGCTCTTAAAATCTGACTTACAAATCAATATCTTAAAGCGTGTCAGTATCAAATTACGATATGAAATTATTCTGATATATTTATTACTCAAAACAGAATTATTACCCTAGTTAGTACATTTCCAGCAAATTAATGACGAATGAGTTTATATTCTCCACTCAAAATATCTAAATTCCCGGAACAGCTATGAATACGATAAGATAATATTTTAAATTGTTAGCTCCTTCTTGACTCCCACAAACACACCCCACCTGTGTATGTGTAATTCTTTGAATCCTCATTGAAACCTTGTATGGAAAAACAATGTGAAGGTGCATGAGCCGAATTTTTCAGTAGTTTAATTCTATAACATGAAGGCTCATAATAATATAAAGTTGAAAAAATTAATGCCCGGTGTGACGTCACCTGTCACCTCATCTATACAAACCTGTGATTGGGATAATTCACTACTTTGCCGCTGCTTAACAGTTACTACGCGGCTATTAGTTTTACTATTATTATACAAAACAGATTTTCTAGAAACTTTTCGCAATTTTCAAAGTATGATGATCTAAACAATTACTGAACCAATTATAGGCATGCTTGTACTTATCTTAATGCAATTCTCATGGTGAATCCAAAAAAGGTTTCGAAATTCAATAATTGTGACATTTTTGAAACATTTTGTATTTTTTTTGGAACTGTCGTCTGCAAACGACTGTCACGTGGAAAGTGTTAAAATCTCAAGGAATAGTCTCTCAGGCCTAAACATTTGGCAGGTATAATGAGAACAATATTTTGGTGTGTTTTTTCTGAAATCAAAACATAAATTTTGGAGGGCAAAAGCTAAAGTAATTCTATTTTTGAAAGCCGATTTTCTTGCAGATTGCCATTTCTGATCATAAATCATAAATAAATTCTGAGTTACAGGGTGATACGATTCCAAATTACTTCAAAATCATGGTTTAAAGAGGTTGAAAATAGATTGTCCTGCTGCGGGACAGTTTATTTTCATTCTTAATTCACTCTGAAACCATGATTTTGAAGTAATTAGGAATTGTATCACCCTGTAAATTTATTTATGATTTATGATCAGAATGTAAATCTGCAAGAAAATCGGCTTTCAAAAACAAAATTAAGGATAGAGGGCGTCCCATGGAAAAGATCACATAATATGCCTTTAAGAAACTCATTCCTATTTCTGTGCGGTTTTCTGATATGGTATTTAATCTTTTTATCGCGTTATTATGTATAATGTATATAATGAAAAGGAAAGGTTAAAACGTTTTAAATTCGGGATGCGGTAGAACTAGAAGGAACACGTCAGACTGGTAAAGTATTAACTCGGTTCGTAAAGTGTCTTCCATCGTGATGAAATGAAATGAATCGAAAATATATGTAATAGCTAATAGCCACGCCCACATATAAGAATTGGAACATCAGGTCAATCAATCTGAATACGCGAGAGATGGCGCACAGACAAACTAATAACAAAGACACCTAATTTATGGCGACGAGGGGCGTATAAACTTAGCCCCACACGACTTAGTTCCATTTTATAAAGACTAGATCCAGAGGGCGTCATCAATTTCAGATGACGTCACCAGAAACAACTCAGAAACACTGAGTGGGCCGTATTCTCGTATTAAACACGGTTTTAGCTTAAAACCGTGTCTAACTAAACGCGTGCCTAACTAAAATGCGAGTTTACCTTTTAAACAACGTGTTTAACTAAACACGATTTTAAACTCTGCGCATCTCGTCCCCAGGGTGGTTGTGCGTTACTGTTTACAGGTATTTATTTTTGTTGCGGCCCTAATGGGTTACAATAGATATCGACTGAATACCTCGAACGCACGTGCATTTTTAATACTACATAATTTGCTTGGCAGCTTACACCGGGCACGGTTGAGTAACCATTCAAGGCATACAGTTCGTGTATTTGTTTAGTTAAACGCGCCTAAAACTACCCCCATACCCATGTTTAAAGTTAGACACTTTTCAGTGAGTTAGACGCGTGTTTAAGTAAAACAAATGTACGAGGATCGCGTTTAGTTAAACGCTGTGTCTAAAGTCAAAGTTAGACGCGTGTTTAGCTTAAAACTGTGTTTAATTACATACGAGAATACGGGCCGTACATGTATGTCTGAGTCAATTGCAAACCAATGAGTGGGATAACAGGTTGATACAGGAAAAAACAGTTCAAGGTTAATATATATTCCATCGAAAATTCACTCCAAACAATGGGTTTGAAAAAGTTTCACGCATGCACTTCTTTATATGATAACAATAATAAAAACACAATTATTAAGCATTTCTGAGTAAATATTTTAAAGAATTTCTGAATTATTGTTACAACCCAATACATGTACACCCCCACCCCTTAACACTATGTATGTTTTTAAACATTTTCATTTATGCAAAAAATTATTGACGCCATTCGGATGAGACCAGCTCTTTATGACAATGTTTTGGCTTCCAAGTATGGGTGGGGGTGTATTGTGTGGGGGTGTTTTGTGTGGGGGTGTGTGTGATTATAATGAGTGTGTAGGATGAGTCAAACAAAAATGTACTCAACTTTGGGAATTTATTTCTTAAAATCTGTGCACAAAATTCACAGATTTTTTATTGAGGTAGACGAGGTATCTCATTAGCTTTCTAAAGAATTTTAGTTGGTTGAAATTGGTTGTGGTAAACATAATTTATGCTCATTTGCGTAAAAGTCAACATTTTATAAACCGAACCAGATTTGCGATATTTTCTCTGATAAGATCTATTGAATCTCACTATTGAAAACGGTCCACACTCTAGTATGAGCTGAGGCCGACTATCACAAAAGCCAAATGTGTTGTTGTTGTTGTTAAATTCGTGTATAATGACATTGTTTTGACCTAATTTCTCATATAATGTTTGAAGAAATAACTGAAAATGTCTGATTTGTCTTTGTTAGTTAGTTATTGTGTACCATACATGAAACTTGTTCATTAATATCAAGCATTATTGAGTAAAATATTCAATATTGTGTTCGGTTTCAAAATGCAGTAACTTTACCAAAATAGTAATATCTGGTAAACGGTATACCATGAAATGTCGTGATTCTGTTTGCTGTTGATAGTGAATAAATGCATCTATTGCCACATACATTGGTTGCCTTGATATACTGATAATTTGAGTATACTTTGTTTTGGACTCACCCTGTATGTACAATATAGAAAGATTGTTGGTGGGAGCTTGATAATTGTCTAGGTCAAGAATTTTTCACACTCAATTGACCGACATCAAAATAGCTCAATTATAGCACTTAGAGTTGATTATTCTTATTAAAATGTCCCTGAAAGACCTATAATTGGTCAAAATAGGACAGTTTATATCAATTAAACAAAATGATAACCATGACACGTACCGGTGGTTTTTTTTACAAACAGCATGGCATCAATACAACAGATCTGGGTAAAGAGTTCGGTATTGTTATATTATATTTTGTTTTCAAGATATTTTCAAGAAATAGTTGGAATTTGGAATATCGGTCAAAATTGGAAAAATACTAATAGCTACGAGAAAAAGTAGACGTAATATGTTAAAACATTGTTATAATGCATAGGCTACATGCCTGTATTTGCAGCGATGGAAATACCCACATGACTTTCCACCCGAGGTTGACTAGGTAGAAACTTCACACTTTGTAGATTAAAGATTATTTCTAACCCTAACGTTTACAAAAGGAAATAACTCAATTGACAAAGTGGTCTTAGTGGGAATCGAACCATGGTCCTCTGCATTGCAAGGCATAACGCTCAACCACTAGATTAGCGAGGGGTGAACTGGACAGGACATGATTTTATTCCCTCTTATTTTTACGGAATAAAGCAATACCACTGTTATGATCAGTACACATAATGGCCCGTATTCTCGGACTAAACATGGTTTTAGCTTAAAACCGTGTCTAACTAAACTCGTGTTTAACTAAAACGCGAGTTTATCTTTTAAACAATGTGTTTAACTAAACACGGTTTTACACTCTAATCATCTCGTCCCCAGGGTGGTTGTGCGTTACTGTATACAGGTATTTTTTGTGGCACTAATGGGTTACAATAGATATCGACTGAATACCTCAAACGCACGTGTATTTTGGGTCAGGCCGTTTGGTGACCCCAGTTTTCTGAACCCACTTTTCTGAACCCACCTGAACCCACTTTTTTATTGGTTGAATATGTAGTAAATAATAATAAAGAACATACTTTGAATTATGGTTTAAATCTGTATCATTTATGTAACATAACATAACATAACAATGAGCATTTATATAGCGCTCTTACACATTATACAATGGTACCACAGCGCTTAACAAAATTAAAAACATAAAATTAAAAATAACAGTGTTAAACATCACTCGCACTATGACGGTGAAATAAGTGAGTTTTTAACATCTTCTTAAATTGAGTCAGTGATGAGGCATGCCTGATGTGACGCGGTAAATTATTCCACAAAAATGGGCCGGAGGCATAAAATCCTTTTTTGGAGATAGTGAGACGAGTTTTAGGTACAGTGAGAATCCGAGTGTCAGAGGCAGAACGAAGACCACTTCTTTTAGGTACATAAGTACTAGTAAGGTCCTTAAGATAACAAGGCGCGCCATCATTGAAACATTTATATACAATAGTCAGGATCTTGAACTCAATGCGCGTTTTAACAGGCAGCCAATGTAACTTGTGGAGAAGAGGAGTTGCATGATCACGTCTTTTAGCATTATATATGAGTTTGGCTGCTCGATTTTGGAGACGCTGTAGCCGTTTAATATCTTTTGCAGAAGATCCCTGTAAGAGAGAGTTGGAATAGTCGAGCCGCGATGTAACAAGTGCGCGTATGGCGTGATGACATGTTGTTTCATCAATAAACATCCGAATACGAGAAAGATTCCTAAGGTGAAAATTCAAACTGCGACAAATGTTAGTAACATGATGAGACATGTTTAAATGGCAGTCAAATTCAACACCAAGATTGCGTACATGGGGGGACGGTCTGATCTCAATATCACCAACACGAAGTGAGATGTTGCATAGTGACTTTAAGGCTCTTGGGTTGGCTGCAATGAAAAATTCTGTTTTATCACTATTCAAGCAAAGCATATTTTGCGACATCCAAGATTTGATATCCTCAATGCACGCAGATAACATAACAAGAGCATGGTCAGCATCCCCTGACTTATTTGGGTCAAATGAGATGTACAGTTGTGTATCATCAGCGTAAAAATGGAACTTTATGTGTTTGTAACGTTTGATTATATCAGCAATCGGATGTGTGTAGAAAGAGAACATTTGTGGGCCAACACAAGATCCTTGAGGCAAACCGAAGTTGAAGAAAAACAGTTTTTTGTAGGAGAAAAACAGTTTTTCTTAATGAATTAAAAACATGATATCGAGCCACGTGCGTATAGTCTCTAATTCGGTCGTTATATAGAAAACAGCCTTGGTTCAACCACCAAATATTATCTCTATACCGGAGTTTAAGAAGCCACCTGTTTCTACTTGTCAATATGGTCAAGGATTCTGATCTTCACTCTCTTTCGCAACGTCCCAATATCGGATACATACAGGGGTGGTGGCTACACTGTGCATGTATATAAAACACTTTGTATTAAAATCTCACCGGGGGTTGGTTTAGCTTTTAATAGCTGTTCACACAGCAATGCACAGCCCCAGCTATCATTTGTTTTGTTTAATTAACAATTCAATTCACTTAATGTTTCATTCTTGTTTATAAAGTTATTTATTATATTTATTTGTTTATTTATTTATAAGTATATTTAACTATTCATTTACTGAATAATTTAGTTATTTATGTATTCATTCCTCCATTTATAATGAGTGTGTCTTCATCCTATATAAATTACCCTCTGCAAAATCACCCACAAAGTAATGCGTTCAATTGCACGTGGTTCATATGGTAGGCGTTGCTCGTGTCCGATTACATGTGAGTGTGTTTCGTATGGGAGGCCCTTGCGTGATTACGTACTGTAGCATTTCCTGAGCTACACTGACATTATTTCACACAATGCACGAACGAGGCTGGGCATAAAATGCATTAAAAATAGGGTTTTACTTGTTATTTCGCCGAAATATTCAGGTATATTAGTTGTATTAAGTTGTTGCCCCATACCATAACTCAAATAAAAAAGTGGGTTCAGGTGGGGTCAGAAAAGTGGGTTCAGAAAACTGGGGTCACCAAACGGCTTGACCTACACAATCTGCTTGACAGCTTACACCGGGCACGGTTGAGTAATCATTCAAGGCATACAGTTCGCCTATTTGTTTAGTTAAACGCACCTTAAACTACCCCCGTACCCATGTTTAAAGTTAGACACTTTTCGGTGAGTTTAGACGCGTGTTAAGTAAAACAAATGTACGAGAATCGCGTTTAGTTAAACGCTGTGTCTAAAGTCAAAGTTAGACGCGTGTTTAGCTTTAAAACGTGTTTAACTACGTACGAGAATACGGGCCAATATTATTAATAGAGCTGCGACACACATGACCGTCAACCCCGGGTCATGTGGGTATTTTCATTTCTGCGCCAGTATATCATTGACAGAAATAAGCAGTTGTTATTCGTCATTTTTGTTCTGAATTAGCCAAGAGTGTCCTGCCGATAGCTACTCTCTTTGTTGACCTTGTCATACAATTGTCTCAGGAGAGATTAATTTCTGCAATGCAGATTGATTGTTAGTAATTCATATTATTGTCATGAATAGTCAGTTGCTGACCATTATGTAATGGAATTCATACACAAGTTACACAGCAATCAGAAAGAAGGGAACTAAATGGGCATTTTCGAGTGAGTTTTCAATTTTGGTTTCGAAAAATCCCAACAACAACAGCGACAATGATAACAACAACAACAACTACTACAACACCCCCCCCCCCCCCCCCACACACACACACACAGACACAACCCCTAAAAAACAGCAAAAAAACCCCCAAAAACCCCAAACCCCCCCCCCCCCCCAAAAAAAGAAGAAAAAAACAAAAAACATAACAAAAAAAAACAAAAAAAAACAAACAAAAAAAACAAACAAAAAAACAAAAAAACAAAAACAAACAAAACGATCGAAAAACAAACACTGGAGCAACTCAACTCAACTTCAGGAGTATGATTGAATTTATGATGTGCCTTCATATATACAATCTAAACTCTAAGTTGGAAATCTGGTCAACCACCTGTAACACTTTCACGCGGCAGTCGTCTGCAGACGACAGTCCAAAATGTCAAACTTATTGAATTGCATCCCCATTTTTGGAATCAGCATGAGTAATGCATTAAAATAAGTACAAACATGCCTAGTAGGCCTATAGGTCCAGTCATTCTTGAGATGGACTTTGAAAGTTGGGAAAGGTTTCTGAATAAATCTGATTTTATGCTAAAACTAATAGCCACGTGGAACTGGAAAGTGTTAAAGCACCCTTTACAGGCAGGTATTGTTACGTATGTAGTCGTTTTACTGCAGTTCACCTGAAAATTGACTTATAGTCATAAAAAAGGTAACGTAACAGGTAATAAACACGCTCTTAAGGGGGACTCAAGGAAGTTTTTGATCTGATTTTTAGAATTTTGTGAGTGCTGTTATTATTGAACTTTTAATCAAATGCATAGTATAGCAAAGTATTTTTTTTGGAAAGGAAATGGATCAGAGAATACAAATTTGGCGTCAATTTTGACAAAAAATGTTGATTTTATTTTTGAGAAAATCACAAAACTCACTTTTTTGACAAAGCTGACAAAAATAATTTTGAGTATAAAATGCCCAAATCTCTTGATGATGATGTAAAAACATTAACTTATAAACGAGATTTTTTTTAAACCTAATCTAATATTTTTTTGAAATTTTGAACGAAAAGTGCCAAAAAAACGGGAAAAAATATTTTTTAAATTTTTTTGGGCACTTTTTACTATCGACCGGTGAGTTGTTGCTAGCAGTTAAAGGACATTTTACACAAGGGAAAAGTTACATTAAATTTGTTATCTATACATAAATAAAAATTTCTGAAGTAGTTACATCTTTTTTCGGAGCGTCATGTGTAAAAAAATAAAGAAAACACTCATCAGCTCAACTCATCTACAATTGGTGCTCTCTCCAAATGTATGACGTATACGCAGCTAGCTCAGAAAGGTTTACGGAGCTCCCGAGCTGATAAGGTGATGTATCTCTCAAGTGTACTTGCAAAAGGACTTCTGCTACTACGTCTGAAAGTGAGCTCATAAATTGCTTCTTATTTCATTTCTCAATTGATGGTTTTGAACACATAGCCATGTTAATATTCAATCAATCTTCACGTGTAATATCTCTAATTAAAGAAACGAAATCTCTTTATAACTTTATAATTTAAATGTTTTTGTAGGAGCTATGGTTTAGAGTTACGAGCGTTTCAATTATCATAACCAAAAAGTATATTGTCTTTACATGTAGAAAATTCCTCGGGTGAATTAGACAATCGTTTAAATAACAAGACTGCATATTCAAATGATTGAGAAATATAAAGCTGTAGACGCCCGGGGGTACTCACCTTTTTGTCAGACGTATCATCCTGGTTCTTGATAATTTGAGGGCGGAGTAGCATATTTTGGTGAAATAAGAATTGTCTTTTATTCTCGAAACGATACGGTTTAAAGACCTTTGTGACAAAATGTATGTGATAAGAAGGCACAATTTTTGTAATATTATTTGAAATGTGGTGACGAGGGTTGATGACTGGGTGGTTTTTTTACAAGGCAGCACTATTAAACCTGTACAATATTCCAAAGTCACAACACCTGAGTGCATAAAGAATTTTTCTTAATTCATACATAATTCATTAGCAGCTATTAGCAGCATCAACACTGCAATTTGACGTAAACTTATATAATGTCCCCTGATACAAATCATACAAAGACAATTCGGGTAATTACATTTTTATATTTTGCACCTTTCGTTTACTCGTAGAATCTTCTAAATGTTAGGCAAATATTTGCATTGAACCTGGAACAAGGCGCTCAAGATCCTACTCAAGGACCCCCTTGTGTACAGAGAGAGGCAAATATCTCGAGAATCTCGTGGGACCATCGGCACATGTATGAAGTTATGTTCATAATCTATCTCACAATACCTTCAATATTTTGACATTTAAATATATTGTGATTAGATAAATCATTAATTAATATACAAATTTGACTCTAAATCAACGTAAAGAACTCACAAAGAGACCAAGATGACGAAATCATAATGGTACATTTTGTAATTGAAATTTACGTGCTTATCGATGGATTTTATTAACCATTAGTTGTTCAAACCTCTCATAGACTATGACGCAAGGGGATTAAACCAATGATAGACAGTTCTTTTATTCCATGTTAATTCACAGGCATGTGTATGCAAAACACAAGGGAACTCTAATGGCTATCAACTGAGATCAATGACGAAAATAAGATCACTTCGTATTATCATCTCTCCGCTGGAATATATTTTCCCCCCATTTTCTATACAGAGTGTCTCATAAAAAGAGTACACACGGGACTACTCTCATGAAATATCCAGTACTGGCAAGTAATCTTTATATAAGCCGATATCTAATCTAGACCGTGAGGTGTCCAGCAAGCACGATACTGATATAAAATTGGTTGGATTGAGCATGATACACAAAGATATTGGTCGAGCTATGAGTTGGTAAAAATATTGTGCGAGACGCAGCGAAAAAATCCATCCAATTTATCATTATTATGTTTTGAGAATCTGACTCGGTAGTGTGATAGCTGGCGCACCCGGATTTGGAAAACGTACATTATGCTGCGTATCTCTTTTCTTTATTTGCATGTGATGTGCGCCTCTGATGTCATAGAGAGCACACCGTTATATTAGCAGCTTTCAGTGGCGAAACTTGTCAGGGGCATACTACACTGCCTCGGGGCAAAGGGTTATTAACCCCTTCGGTCACGGGCAAAAATATTTGTTATGGTTTTGGACATCTTCTGGGGTAGCTATTTGTAAAAAAAATTAAAAATTATTTTGAGTTTTCAATTATGCAATTTAGGCTATGTATACAATTGTACACATTGTGACTCAGTGATGACATTTTTACTGCGACCTTTTTACGTTTTACCCGATAACTCGTTACCAAATATCGGAAGTAGGGCAAACTATACTTTTTCGGAATCCTTGTGCTTAATAGCCGAACAATTTGGTATGCTCTTCAGCCTAATTGAAGCATTTTTTGGGCCCCTGTATGGCGGCCATTTTGGAAAAATACAGATGCCCGCACTTTTGGGAGGTATATGGGAGCTTATTTTTTTCCAAATGAGTCCATCTTACCAAATCCATCAGGAAAACAAGTTATCACGGATCTCATGGAAATGACTCTACTATTGAAGTATCATCAGTACAGCATCAAATTACTTACAATGTTCTGACAAAATTAGACGGGTAAGACACACTGTGTCCAATTGTACACACACATTTTGCCAAAATTCTCTACCCAAAATTTGAAGTATGGACAAAACTAGCCATAGCCAGTGAGATTTAGTGCCACTTTTTTCTGTATAAAAATTGGTAAATGGCACAATTTCTTACCGTTGCATTGTCTCAAGGCCAACAAATTTGATATCAAAATGTGCCTAACAATTGGATGCATCTTTCTAGCTGACAATTATTTAAATCCATCAAACATTTTTGGAAATATTCTAGTATATGCTAGGGGGGAACTTACATATTTTGTTGGGTGTATTAGAGCCAAAACCGTCAATAAACCTGCGTTTAATGAACATTTTCCACGAGACAGTCGTCTGCAGACGACATTTCCAAAATTTTATAAAATGTTTCAAAAGTGTCAAAATTATTGAATTTCATCACCATTTCTGGAATCACCATGACAAATGCATTAAAATAAGTATCAACATACCTATTGGTTCAGTAATTCTTGAGTTAAGACTTTAAAAGTTTGGAAAGGTTTCTGACAATCCTGTTGTGTATATGGTAAAACTAATAGCCGCGTGGAAAGTGTTAATGATATGTCCAAACTCCGGATTTTTAAAAGTTGTTGATGTTATTTTGTTGTTATATAATTGTATGCCATTTTTTGATGTCTGTTATTTGTACAGCGCATTGATCTTTTGGAAATGCGCTCTATAAGCACCGGTAAATAATAATAAAATAATAATATAAATATTATTGAAAACGGTAACAATTACAAAGAATTGTTTTCATTGTTTTCTGTTTCCTTCCAGTCCATTAATACATGCGTAAGTCTTCTTTTTCTTTAACAAAGTTGTTATGATGACGGATGTTGCAAATTAAAGAAATACCAATTATTTTAGTCAAGCCTTGGCACCGAAGGGTATGTCAGGAAATTTAACTCCGGATATGAAAAGGTCGAAAATAACTTTTATCAATAGGTTTCCTGGTTGTAGTCAATACACGAAAAGTAAGTTTTCTGTGTGCGTCATTAGAACACTTATAATAAAACTATGTATATAATGATATTTTTTGCTAATTAATCATTGGCCAAAATAGAATTTGGTTCAGTCTTCGCGCTCAGCTTTTTCAAAGGACAATGACAGATGACGTCTCTTTTTGAGGAAATTGTCCAGAAACAGAAAGTTGTTATTACTAAAGACGCTACCTTTCAACGCCAGAAAGCTTCTGTGCAATCCAATGTAAACTATGCAAATACCGAAGTCTTGTCTAGAAATTGATGAATGCGATAAATAATGGTAAAGATGTGCTTCTGAAACTATACCTAGAAGTAAGCGAGAAACCACACTGACGTAAAGGAAGTGCTGCAATAAACCAGTGCATATGGCTCACACGAATATTTTTAATTAGTGTCTTAGGGAGCACATCAAAACTCGACCGCCCGGCAACCGCCGGTTCCGTGGGGTTCCGTGCGGTTGCAGCCGGTTTCTATTGTTCTACTAAACAATGATATGCGGTTAGTCAACCGGGCAGAACCGGCGGTTGCCGCGCGGTCGAGTTTTGATGTGCTCCCTTATACGTAAGATGCAGAAAAAACGATTTTTCATCATCTTCTATGGAAAAAACACACGATATTTGCTGACTTTTAAAATATTTATATTGCTTTTTTGTATATAATCAAAGTTTATGTATCAGATTAACCTCTAATTACCTTTTCGTTAATTTATGACTACATTCAAAATCATGTAATAAATATAAGAGGACCTGACGTTTCGATATTGACAGAATCTTTATCGAAGGTAAAATGACAGAATACAACATACATACCATATATATAGACAGAGGAACAATGGGCAGGAAGTAAAGTAACAGATGGATGAAAGGGGGAAGGAAATTCAAACTTGACAGCTGATTAAAAAAGTGGATAATGTAACAAAAGGATGATATAGACAAAGGGGAGATTAAAAAGTAAAAGGCAAATAGGATATAAAAAAATGGTGAGTAAAAAAATATTTTAGTCATCCATTGTTATTATTAAATTTTCATTTCCATCCATTGTTATTATCTATTTGTAGTCATCCATCACCATTATGGATTTTACTCACCATTTCTTTTAAACGTCAGGTCCTCTTATATTTATTACATTTACTTACACAGGCTATTTTTGTGGATAAGCAGTTTGCATTCAGCTTTTATATTATATTTAAAATCATGTGTCATTTTTGTGAGCCGTTGGGCTGATTCCCATTCATATCCATAGAGGTCCTTTGAAGTAAGACTAATGCACATATTCAGATGTTATTATGGGAACAGCTGTATTGGTTTAGTTCCATTTGCATTGATGCTTGTACGTTTGATGATGCAACATTTTATTTTGGCGACCCATCGTATAAGTCTCACGTTTAAGTCACTTATACGTATGAGCCATACGGACAAGTTTGTCAGTGTGGCCTAAATAGCGGCCCTATCTCCCAGGTCGAAATTCCAGTTGATCCCAGTTGAACAGTTCTAGTTGAAACAAGTTGAAAACCTAGTTAAACAGTTGAAAATCCAGTTAAACCAGTTGGTTCCATGACGGAAAATCTCCCACTTTCAACTAGGTTTTTGAGCTGAGTTTAATACCCAGTTGAACTCAGTTAAGACCCAGTTGAACACAGTTGAACAAAGCTCAAACCAGTTGTTCCGTCATGGAAAATGGCCCACTTTTCAACAGGGATCAACTGGAAATTTGCATTTTTTTAAAACCTGGGCTAGAAGCAAGCTTTAGCAAGCTATAGAGGAATGTGATCGCAGCTGAATCGCTTTCTAAACGAATAGCACTGAGAAAAGTGGATTAATAAAAACAAAAAAATATATATTGATTTCGATCAGAATAACGAACACTTTGTTTTCCGTTACTTCGACATACCACCGAGCCGAATACTAAACATGACGAGTTTTTTTCTTTCTGAAATTGATGCTGAATTTCCTACATAATAGAGTTATATAGATGAAAGGAATATGTGGTACAATTTTCCCTAACCTTAATGACGTAGCAGGGGACTTGTGGCGGGTAAGCACAGAACGTGATTAGAGCTTTCATGTCTAAATCTGGGGTCCAATAGTACTAATTCTTTTAAACCCGTCAAGATTCAGTAATAATGCATACAGTGGCTAGCTATCACTTTCCGAAACATCAATCGATGTCGTATAAATTGAGCCACTTAATCGACATTAATCCATTAAGCACTCGTGTTAACACCGCGGGATGGACTCGCCTCAATTCCGCCATCAATTTGTATAAACGCTTCTTGCAGTTTGGGAAAGGCGTCGGTAGTGTGATAGCTGGCGCACCCGGATTGGGAAAACGTACATTATGCTGCGTATCTCTTTTCTTTATTTGCATGTGATGTGCGCCTCTGATGTCATAGAGAGCACACCGTTATATTAGAAGCTTTCAGTGGCGAAACCAGTGGGAATAGGCTGGTTGACAGGGGGAATACTACACTGCCTCGGGGCAAAGGGTTAATAAATGGGGTCGAAGAGGAGAGAAAGAAGAGAGGAAGAGGACAAGAAATGAAGATAATGGAAGGAATTTGTAAATAAGAGGAAAGGAGAGGGAGAGACAGAAGAACTAAAGTGGGGGAAACGGAAGTCACCTAATATCACCCATCGTAAAAATTCAGTAATATTCAGGAAGAGGACAAGAAATGAAGATAATGGAAGGAATTTGTAAATAAGAGGAAAGGAGAGGGAGAGACAGAAGAACTAAAGTGGGGGAAACGGAAGTCACCTAATATCACCCATCGTAAAAATTGAAATTACGTTGACGCCCCCCCCCCCCCCCCCCCCCCACAGGACCGATAAAGCTGGCTAGGCGCCAGGCAGTTTCGAAGTCATATGATGAAATGACGTATTGGAATTAAAAGTAGAGAGATGAGAACGAACTTATCACATCAGCATTAAAAATATCTACCATACAAACCATAATACGTAGATATACACATGCTGGTCAGAATCACTGTGGGTCACGTTTTATTCTGGTTAGTATGTTGACCATAGAGGGGGTAATTCGTTTGTCTTAAAAGTCACAAGTGCTAGTTGAGATACGGATTTTTGTTAAAATATCTTTGTAGTTCTCTTAAAAACAGCTGAAATCACATTTTCAACTCATTAAATTGTTTTATAAACACGGTTTTCTTTTTCGGTTTTTTTCTCAAATCTCAAAATCGAAAAAAGTATTTTCACTTATGCAACTGAAGCTAAAAGAAAATGGGGGCATTGTATGTTTTCGAAGAGAGTTTGCTACCCTCTCATTACCGTTTTGAGCAGCGTTGGATATGAGACAATCTGGGAAGAAGTGGAGCTTCTGTATGCAACAATTCCCGGTTGCTCTATTTCCCCCGTAAAATAACATAGCGAGGGATTGTAACACGTGTTAGGGTATAGGGCTAGGTTTATGGATTAGGGGTCCTTCGCAAGGTTGCAAAAAAATAGTTGCCCGGCTGGGACTAGCATTCGTTCTAAACACATTCATAGGGCAAAATTTAAAATCTTACTTTTTTATTGAATGTGATCCGATAGCAATAAAAGAAAGCAATGGCAAGTCCTATTGAAATAATGGGTATTTCCGTATTGAAATGTCATACTAATTTACAAGCACCAACTTTATGTTTATTGTCGACACTATACTAGCAGCACATGTTTTAACTAGTTTTCAATTTTTATTTTGGATCACTGAAGGCCGTACGATTTTTTCTTCGGCTCTTTGGTAAGTGAAATCATGAAGACATTGCTAATGCAACATTATACGTGTATGTGAATTTTAAAAAAAATCATCAAATTTTTCAAAACATTTAAAAAAAAAACTAATTTAAAATAGAAATTGCGAAAGTTTTTTAAGATTTCCCCAAAAATGTTCAAACAAATGTTCGTATTTGTTTGATGTTGTTGAAAATTTGAAAAAAAGGGTCCGTATCCGGCCGTACAACCTGAGACTAATATATGCAGCGATCCAGGTCTACCGCGGTATTGTCATATGGCCAATCGATTATTACCATTCAACAGACACTCAGTTTAATATGTAGCACGACCTCATCGTTTGAGTAGTAGCGCGTTATTTTGAATCCAGTTAGTTATTATGGTCTCAGGTATTATCCACACGTGTATACTTTTCTAAATAACCTGGACACGCTTTAGTATGGGATGGTCAACGACTCACAGAGGCCATGATAGATTTATAAAATGATAAAGCATTGATATCAGCAATTATAGCATTTCAGAAGAAGTATGCAAATTAAAATCTAATAGTGACATTAATAATAAAATGTCATAGAAAAATTCCAAATTTGAACTTACTGTTCCAGACAGTTTCGACGTCCGTTCGGATGTCTTTATCAATGGTGTATGACCGCTGATCCAGTGTTACCAGAAGATGTTGATTTTCTGGTGATGTCACGTGATGATTTTGATGACGTAATCCGGATCAATGGGTCGTACAGGTGACTAAGTTGGTAGGCCCCCTCGTCGCCATTCATTAGGTGCTGTTTCATGTCATTTAATGAACCTAATGTTAAAAACCTATTTGATACATACACATAGACTCTGTGGTTACTTGGAGCACTCGCTAGCTCTTTCCAGATCGTCTACATGGTACTATGTGTACGAAAAACGTTTACTACGTTATCGTTTATTACGTTATCGAATAAATAGATAAAGAGACAGCCACACTCTACGACTGTATTAAGCAAAGACATGTGGCAGGCCCTTTTCGCAGGCATACATTGGGAATACTTGTTGAAAATACAGTGCGAAAAAAAACACGACGAATGGTAAGAATTCATTATTTTGTTCTTGTGAGTAATATGAAAATTAAGCTGAATGAAAGTTGAAGTCATATAGATCTCTTAAGAACATTGCAAATGGACCTATGATATCGAAATGGGGTTAATAATGTGAAGAAATGCAGTAGGTATCGCTAACGTGTACATTGATTGCGTTGTATATGTTATAAGCTAGCATTAGGCACTGTTGCTGTCGCCAATAACGTAATAAACAGGATAACGTAACCAACCTCATCGTCTATTCTCATGTTAATGTTGGCATCAATTCAGTAACTTTCATGATTGATGTACTTGAGTACCATACATTGTATCCAATGTTATAATTTTAATATGTGGACTATTCTATGTGAGGACTGAAACCACCTTATAATGGACAACGTAATAAACTTTTCATCATTTGATAAATATAATTGCACCCTGTTCATAGTGATTCAACATTTATTATGTGTTTATGAATGTTAACTTAGTGTACATACATATTGTCTCACATACTGACACAATCTCATTTGTTTGCATGCTTCAATGATGCATAGTTCTATGGCTATTGGATAACGTAATAAACCAATTCGTATAATTGTGTGAATAAATACGGTATACCTAGCTGAAACAGCTGCAATATATGTCATCAACTTTGTTTTGTTTTTGTTATCATTATTATACAGAAATATGTGCCACACAGTGCAAAAAACCAATGGCGATGCCGGCAGAACCAAATGCAATAGTGGAGACAAAAAGGTCATCAGAGTACAATCTTATTAACAATTCTACTACCATCGTTTTAAATAAAACAAATCAATATCTTACTAATTTTAAGAGATAAAAGGCTATTCAATATTTAGTGCTATTAAAATTTACATAAAGGTAATAATGTCATGGTCTAACAACATATCTGTAAAGTGCCATGTTACATCTGTCGATTTAGTGACCATGTTTATTACGTTATTCACCATATTTACCCTACATCAAAAGAGCAAGTCGACAATATATAGAACTGTCTTTTAGTGGACTTTGGGCAACCTAACGTACTAAAATACCATTTACAAGATGTGTCTGTGTACAAAATAAACTGACTTGGTCGATGTTGAATATATTTGTTTACATGTGTTTGTATATGTTTATTACATTACCCACCCCATAAAGTCCGAATACCAATGCCAGCGTTTTTGGTAAAGCATAATATTTATTGTTTCTGAGCTAACTTTTAAAAACACATTATAACGCTTGGAAAAAGATACGATTAAAGATATATTTTATACTTTACACAAAGATATTCATTTTGGAAAACCGTGCATTTGTTTAGTTTTAAAGCTGAGGTTCAAACAGTGATGTGAAGACCAAAAACGATTCATAATACTTGCAATTTACAAAATTACATTGCATTTTGTTCGCTGTAATTGGTAGAAGTATGCTTTCGTAACTATAATTTTGTGTTTTTGGCATCACAGTCTGTAAACTCGTTCTGTTTTAGAGCTGATAGGAAGTATATAACGTAATAAACATGGAACAAAATCTGCAAACAAGTGATATTATAATATAAATTCAATGTTATATTGTACAAAAATACAATGAGTGTTGTTCACAAAATTTTAAATCTAGTATCCAGTACATGTCTACTATTAAAAAATAGTGTAATAAATAAAATTGGAGACAATTTTTTTTCTCCAACTTTTGAAATCTCATTTGCACTATTTTCATGAGAGTTGACCATATGCTAAAGTGGCCCAAACCGATTTCTAGACGACTTATATTAGATTGGTTATAACTTTTAAGCAAAAGCAGTTAGAAAGATTAACTAACATTCTTCTGATAGTCAATACATTAGTTATCACAGAGTGTCTGATTTTGACATTGCATGAATTTCATATTGGGTTAAAAATGAAATTGCAATTGTATACATTTTTGTTACAATCTGTATAAACAATGCATTATGATTATCAATTCATATCAAATCTAAACACAAACCATGTGAACTTCCATTGTCTCAGCAGAGAGATGTTGTTACTAATGTAACACCTCCCTGGTCTCAGGTACAACAGGTTCCCCCCTCCCCCAATCGCCTTACAGGAAAAAAACATGGAACCCCCCCCCCCAAATCGCCTTACAGGAAAAAAACACGGGAATCTAAAATGTCCAAAGTTCATGGTTCAGTCACGGATGTTGATTCACAATGTCCTGCATAACTGTTGTCCCGCATGTACACAATTGACAATGCACACATTCCATACCATTTAACCATACACAAACATTTATTCCACTTTGACACCCAACTTTGGACAACTCTCATAGAATTATGATATTGCTTGTCCTATGTAAACAAGATATGATGTTCCAAGTACATCACTAGTGAATTTCAAGTTTTCTAATTTGAACAAGGGGACATAATATTGTGTGCTCTAGTCGTAAGGCCATTTTTTTTGTCCATAGAGGGTTCTCAAAAGGTAGGGTCGGTAAGTCAGATTTTTCTTCTTTTTGCCAGTGGTTGTTCTGACCCAGTCCTAGCCAGCACGCCGAATACTGAACGTGTCAGATCTTTTGGATGACCCATACTTGACCCAAAATAACTTGCATTATACTATACATGGTATGGGGTCATATGGGGTCAATTAAGGCCATATACGTGACTTTGAAAAGAAGAAAAAAAGTTGCACGGTCGGGACTATAATAATACTAGTAGTACATGGTCGTCGGACGTGGACTAACAAAAATGTGTTGGGCCTAATGAATGTTTTAGGTGTCTCATGGACAAACCAACAATGGGGTGCCTCAGTTAAGTTTCACTAAAACAAACAACCAATTCAATTGCCTTGTTGTCTTGATTTCAATAATTCAGATTTTTTTATTTTTCCGTCTAATTCAAAGGCTTCGCGGATGTGTCGTGATTTGGTTTCCTTGCACAGAATTTTAGCGTTGGGCCAGTTAATTACATGGTTAAGGCTTCGCGGATGTGTTGTGATTTGTTTTCCTTGCACAGAATTTTAGCGCTGGGCCAGTTAATTACATGGTTAAGGCTTCGTGGATGTGTCATGATTTGTTTTTCTTGCAAAGAATTTTGGAGTTGGGCCAGTCAATAACTTGGTTCTTTTGCTATACTCTGTCTCTGTTTTCTATTCTGCCGAGTGAAATTCTTTTTTTCTGAGGTAATTTTCTCTGCCTCTTTCTGATGCTAAAAGGGCGGCCGGTTTCTCCAACATTAGATGTATTTGATGCAGTGCATAGACCATAACACAAGAAACTATCAATCATGAGTAAAATGTATTGGTTTTGACAAATGAAAATCTCAATTATTTGTTCCTGCAAACCTTATGAATTTATTAATTAATTTCAATGGTTTTTACATAAAAAGTACCAACCTTTGAATACAAGACCCCAGTGAACACTTTGTTAACATTGTTTTACCATCTGTTACAGAGAAAAAACAGGAAAGGAAACACTTAAAACTAAGTTTTATTTAGATGTTGTTACTTACTATTTATTATTCTACAGAATCCTGTGCAAAAATAGGAATCATTTTGTTGCTCTAAGTACAAATTGTAAGTATCAAATATTAATCATATATTTGAGCCACTGGAAGCTGATGACAAATACAGGTAGAAAGACCTATCAGTATTGCCTGATTGAATAACCAATACTGCTAGGTGATGACAAATACAGGCGGACAGACGCACCTATCAATATTGGTAAGTCAGACAGGCATTTTTTTGTTTCGTTTTTCTTCAAAATGTTCATGAACATTTTGGTGAAACATTGTCAAAACATTGTCAAAAATGCTCTGCAAGATATGTTTCTTCTTAAATTAAAAAATACATGAATAAAACATGTGTCTTTCGGGCCAGTATAACAGGGTAGTTTCTATCATCGCCCAAGATTTATTTATGGTTGCAGAGGATCCGGTACACTCTTTTAATTACTAAGCATATTGCAGGTTCATAAGGCACAAGTAAAGTACAAAGTGAAGCCATACAAATGTTACAAAGAGAATATGTATCAAAATATGGCTTTGTTTCTCTAACAATAAATCTTTGCATTGGTCCATAATTGATATGTATGAAAGAGGCATTGACGTCATTTGATGTTTTGAAATGTTATTTTTAAAAAAAAGCTTATGGACAGTATTATATTATATATATCGTCGCTGTTCTGACATACCGGCACATCACTTTACTTAATTCTGTTGTGATGTGCCGGTATGTCAGAACAGCGACCATATGATATAAACAATTATTATATGATTATGGACAGTAGTTTTCTTTATGTATTTCTTAGTGCCTAAGTGCCTTAGTACAAGTTCGTTGGCGTTGACGCTACATACATTTCAGTGATTGATCAACTGACTAAAAGGGGTTTTAATTAAGGGGGGACTCAAGGAAGTCACTTTATGAATTTTGTGAGTGCTGTAATTATTGAACTATTTTTGGAAAGGAAATGAATCAGAGAATCCAAATTTGGCATCAATTTAGACTTTTTTGATACAATTTTTTTGAACAAAGCTAACAAAATATAATTTTGAGTAAAAAATGCCCAAACTGCTTGATGATGATATAAAGACACTATAAACTTAGGGAAGAATTTCTCATTTTTTGGAAATTTTGACTAAAAAGTGCCAAAAAAAGTTTACCTTTTGTTTTCACTTTTTGGATTGGAGAGATAGATGGTGGGACATTTTTTATACAATCACTGATGTTTAAAATGACACATTTTCTATATTTTGTGTCATACAATGATACAGTAGAATATTTTTTCTTGGTTTTTATTATTTCAGTTTTAACAAACCACCTAAAATATACAAATGTTTAAAATACATAGATGAAATCACTATCCATCACTGAAAGAAAAGCTTAAAAATTGACTGACATTTCTTTTGCACCTTATTCAGGATTCAACGCTTACCCTTCCCATCACATGAGGGGTAAAAAGAGGGATCAGGCATAAAGAGACAGGTCTATTACGAAAATAATCGGTAAAATCTCCAAATTTACCCATAATACCATGGAAAGGGTTCAATTATTATATATCGTCAGCCTGCTTCGATAATTGCCTAACTCACTTTTCAGCAAAATTAAGTTTTTGCATAAATCATGACTTCATTACATTATGCACACGCTGTTATAATACCTAAGTCATTGACCAATCAAAAGTGTTGATAAATGAAGAGCTTTGTTGCAAAAGGGCCACCAGACCATTCCAACATTTTACTCATTTTGCATTATTGAATTTGCATTGACAAATCCATGGAATTAATCAAATTATTGTATGGCTGTGTTTCTATATGACTTGGATTAGTGCATCCATGCACGCCAATTGAGGCATCAACAATACAAGTCACATTCCGCATAATGAATATCCATCCATCAATAATGCAAAATGAGTAACAGGTACACAGGTAACCGGTTTTATACTTTTGTTGTTTTCTAAGAACTAGAAAAAATGAGTTAGGCAATTATCGAAGCAGGCTGACGATATGTGACCAATCAAAACAATGTGGTTATATTGGTGGCAAGTGTCTAATCATGATTTACGTTACTTATAAAAGAGAACATTCTAAACTTAAAATGATGACTCTTTCTATGTTATCAGACCTTAAATCGGCGAGATATCATTTCAAGAAACTTATTTTCCTTATCTTTTTATTTCACAAATAAAATGTTGTCTCCTCTACAATTATATTTCACAACTGTGTTAGCCAAAATATTGTTTCTGATGCAACTGGTCACAAACAAGAATTTGTCTGAAATTGCTTGAAGTCAAAGAAAATACCTGCAACCAGGCAAATGCTAGCCTCGCTACAGATATGCGATCAGCAAAATCGAATCGTAAGTCGAAAATATCACATTTTTTCAGTTTCTATTTGATTGTATTGGTCATGCGCAATGAAACGTTTAGCAGATAACCCTATTAAGGGACTTAAGGATGTTTTTTGTTGAATTTTGTTAGTGCTGTAATTATTGAACCATGACTCAAATGTATATAAAAGTATACCTTTTTGGAAAGGAAATGGATCAGAGAACCCAAATTTGGCATCAAAATTGACGCCAAATTTAGATTCTCTGATCCATTTCCTTTCCAAAAATGTATACTTTTATATGCATTTGATTAAAAGTTCAATAATTACAGCACTCACAAAATTCAAAAAATCAAATCAAAAACTTCCTTAAGTCCCCCCTTAATAATGGACATGTAATTCCAAAGATATGAGCATATGAAGGGTTTTCAAAACAATAGAAGACAAAAGAAATGATACCCTTTGTTTGGATCTCAAAACCAATATTTGCATCTTCCAACTCATTTTTCTTGATCACATCACATGTTTATATTTAGGGATGAATGGTTCACGTAAATGTGGCCAAATTCCTCGGGCAAATTCAATGCAGCATAAATTGTACAGACACCAGATCCGGGGGGGGGGGGGGGGGGGGTACTCGGATTTGGTTTGGTCCGGGGTGTGCCGCTGGAGATTCAAAACCCTACCCATTTTTAGGGGTGATTTTGGAAAAATCGGTACCCATTTTTAGGGGTTTTGCTTCATTTTAGACCAAATTTTAGACCAAATTTCGCGAAAATAGACACATTTGTAAAAAGTGACCCCATTATTAGGGATTTCCAGCACAAAATCATACCCCATGTTTAGAAATTTTGTGCCAAAAAAGCTACCCATTACAGCGGCACCCCCGTATACCGTCTTAGGCGAGTATGCCGGGCTACAGATCCCCCATGTTGTGTTTATGCTACACTACCAATAGCTTGGAGAACTTCCTTCACCATGTCTTCTGCTTCTTGGTACAGAGGGCTGTATACAAACAAATGCAAATAGAAAATAAACGAAATTGACAATTGATAATACACATTCACATTTTATGATCAAAATGTGAGTGTCAATATGTAAGGTTTGTGATATATGTGAACATTATTATCATAAATATAGCTATTTATGTTTTGTACACATAATTTAAGCTTTCTCTGGATCATCAACCTTAACTTAAAGGCATATTATGTGATCTTTTCCAGAGAGCGCCCTCTATTCATTAATTTTTTTAGAAAGTAGAGTTTCTTGCAGATTTACATTTCTGATCATAAATCATACATACATTCCAAGTTACAGAGCGATACGATTCCTAATTACCTCAAAATCATGGTTTTAGAGTGACTTTAGAGTGAAAATAATAAACTGTCGGATTATCCGACAGTTTATTTTCACTCTAAAATCATGATTTTGAAGTAATTAAGAATCGTATCGCCCTGTAACTTGGAATGTATGTACGATTAATGATCAGAAATGTAAATCTGCAAGAAAATCTTCTTTCAATTTTTTTTCTCGATGTTGAGGGCGTTCCCTGAAAAGATCACATAATATACCTTTAACTGAGTACTGAGCCGTGGCTTGCCTATGGGGGAGAGTTTTTTGGTTAGGAGTCCCTGTTTCGATCCATGGTCGGGGAGCGGCTATTTTATTGTCAATTTCTCTTCCAAAATTGTGATCCCAGTTTAAAACCTAGTTTGGGGTTTAGGGTTGTTGTAGCATTTTTTCTCATTTTTGTGTGTTTCATAAACCCTAATCTAACTGAGTGCTCCAAAATACTATGCCCAAGTTTTGATGACGTAATCAACCAAGCCTATATAGTGAGCGTGGTATACTGTGCGAACGAGTAGCTGAGGGTCAATGCTTGGTGGCTGGGATAACGTCCCCGGATCAATTCCCGGCTGGCCCCCCGCGATTTAATTGATATTTTCTCGTCCAAAATTGTGATCCCGGTTAAAAAGGGTTAATGTAACAATTGTAGCATACTTCATGAACCATATAGAGCAATACTGTTAAAGTATCTATAGTACAATTTTCCCCATGATTCATTTTAAGCTTATTAACACAAATCTAATTTAAATGGAATTCCATGCTAGGCCTAAAAAAAGAAGGTTGGATTGCCCTTTCACCTCAATTATTTTTGGGTCGGTAGGTCGCTTTTTATTTGTTTAGATTCCAAAGAATGACCAAATCACACTGGAATACACTGAGGTTTATAACTTAACTACATTTTAATATTACAAAGACAAAGTCTGGTGGCATGGATATTAAATATTTCAGATAGGGGTCAATTGAGGTCATTTAGGGAACAAATTTGTAATTTCTAAAATAAAAAGTTTTTTTTTTCTTCAAATATATATTTATTTTTTAAAAGCGACTGAGTTTTCCTGATTTTTACAGTCGGTCGGGAAAGGGCAATCCAACATCTTTTGTGTTTTGGCCTTATGAAGACTATCTTAAGCTTACCTTTCTCCATCATCAGAAGTGTTTTTATTTTCTTGTTTGACTTTCTGCTGTGTTTCTAGTTCTTTGTGAACAGAGGTGATACACTCCTTGATTCCAGGTGTTTTCTTTTTACCTTGTATAAAAAAGATTATGAAAACCATCAATATCCACATAGTTAAGCTGTTACAAGCAATGGAGTCCAAAATATGAATAATTGGATTAATTATGTTATACCATTGTCACAATGTTTTAAGGGATTAAGTCCAGCATTATTCAAGAAACTGCTGCCACATTCAAAGAAAGGTTCTAAACTTGACAACATTAAGGAATTGAAGCACCTCGGATAATCACTTCCAGAATCATTACATGAGTTCAAGTGCCGGAGAGAACAAGCATGGGTAGTGTACAAAAAACTTGACTGAATCAAAACGTGATAGAAACATCAAAATCAAGGTATGTGTGGAAAGCATTCTACCTTATGGCTCAGAGATATGGGCAGTAAGGCGATGGGAAAAACCCCTGTTCTACTGGCCTGACTGGCCCTTTTTTCTCTTCAAAATTTTCAATTATTACTTTTTAATATTTTATAATCTTGAAAAAAAATTGCAGATTTTTGTGTAAAATTTGAAAAATCACCGAAAATTCCAGACATTGAAAAAACCCCACCAAAAGCCCAGACCGACTGACCCTACCTGAGAGGTCTATTTGCCCATAGAACAGAGGGATTATTTGTTGCCTAAGCGTGATAAGCGTGGTTGCAGCCAAGAGATCAGACACCGTTTAGCAATGGCTAGATCAGCAATGATCAACCTAAGTAAGATCTGGGCTGACAGAGGAATAACCAGAGCAACAAAAAACAGGCTTGTCCAAGCCCTTGTATTTCCAATTGCCATGTTTGCGTGTGAGACGTGGACCCTAACCAAAGCTGACAAAAACAGAATAGCTGCTTTTGAGATGTGGTGTTGGAGGCGTATGCTTCGTATCGTATGGACAATGAGAAGGACCAATGCCAGTATTATTGAAGAAATAGGGGTGTCTAAACGACTTCTTCATGCTATCAACACCCAAATGCTGAGCTACTTCGGCCATATCTCACGTCGCAAGGGTAACAACCTAGAGAAGATGATCATGCAAGGCATGATTGAAGGGAAGCGCAAGAGAGGCAGACCTCGTTCCCGGTGGATTGACCAAATAAAGTTGATTACTGGACACCCGCTCCGTGATTGTTACTCCTTTGCTGAAAATCGTTATTTGTGGCGTAGTATCTGTAAGGTCACGAGCTGTCAGTCATGACAGGACAGGACCGAACCAACCAACCAAGCAAGCATGATATTGCCTAATTAACAGGTACTGTTAACAACTTACCTTTAGACAATACATGTACAAGATGAAGTATAGCCAGTATACCATGTACACCTTGCACCGCACCAGATGACGTGCACTGCTCCAACTCATCAACAAATACACTGTCAACATTAGAACAGGAGAATAAGATATAATCAGATAAGGAATACTATCATCGACTGCACAGCATACTTTTCTATTTAACATGATATGTTTTATGAGAAATAATCAAACACATACACATTAACAAGTTCAACACCAAGTTGATGTGATGTGATCAAAAACAGTATAAAGTCGAACATATCTAATATTCAGTTCTTTACTTGATTGTGTAGCTTATTTGCAAAGCTGCATTTTGCAGTAAACCTGATCACAAATGGACAATGAATTCCAAAGAGCAAATGAATGAGTTGTCAAAAAAATAGAAAATTAAAATATTTCTATGTTTTGTTTGGTTATTTCTCAAAATACATATTTCTGACGTCCGACTGATTTTGATTGAGCTCATCACAAATGTTAATTAAAAATTAAGATTTTGAGGGGAAATAGGGTAAAAAGCCTGACCAACCGACACCAGAGGTCTGTTTGCCCGTACAGGGTTTCCTGATTTATAAAAAAGGGTCCAAAGCCAAATCAAAGATGTGGTTTGAATATTGTTATGTAATACAGCCAATATACCATGAATGGAGTAGAACAGTGTGAGATGCAGAAATAATAAACAAAGGGTTCCATAAATATTTGCAACATTAAATAAACCCATGCCTTTGTTCAAGTGTCATAGCCTTAAATCTGATTGCTCGAACACAGAATGTAGACGTAATGGTATAATTTGCTACCTATAGTTCACTCAGTTCTAAATTGGCGAACCTGTTTACAGCAGCAAATTGAATTCAGGGTGCGTAAAATGCTCGCATGGTACAACATGGTGCATTGTGAATTGTATGAGTGACGTTTCCCTATGCCAAAATAGCCTGCATACGATTGGATTCCTTTGATACACGTAAACAATATAAGATAAAAAACTACATATATCTACGCAATCTGGAACTTATTATACTATAGATATTGATAACCTGTTTCCATAATTTTTTTAAAATCAACTAAGATTTATATAAAAAAAATATATATATATATATATATTATATAAAATAAACTGGGTTAAAATTCCATGATTATACTACAGCACTGTTTCATGCAGCCAGCATTGGCTGCACTCATCAGGTATAATCATGGAATTTTAACCCAGTTTATTTTATATAATATATATTGCTCTACTTATTAGTATTGAACACTCTGTTCCAAATGTTCTGGATTTACGTTATTGTATATATATATATATATATGCAGCAATGGAAATACCCACATGACTTTCCACCCGGGGTAGACAGTCCCTCCCTAGGTAGACAGTCCCGGGGTAGACCAACCCTGGGTGGACAGGGTTAGGTTTAGGGTTAGAAACAGTTCCTGGGTGGACAGTCCCGGGGTTGTTTTAGAATAATTCGAACAGTCCCGGGGCTGTTTTGGAATGATCCGGACAGTCCCGGGATTGTTTTAGAATAATCCTGACAGTCCCGGGGCTGTTTTAGAATGATCCATCCTTGTTTTTACCTCCCCGGCCACCAAACCCCTGAGTGTTTTAACATATAATTTATAATCAATATAGTTTCCAACAGTATTATTGCGCTTTATTCCGTGAGGGCGCTTTATTGTAGTCCACCCAGGGTTGGTCCACCCAGGGTTGGTCCACCCAGGGACTGTCTACCCCGGGTGGAATGTCATATGGGTATTTCCATCGCTGCATATATATATATCTTACTATAAATCTGGAAACGGTGTGTGTTTCTTTATAAATTATATAAATCAACCTGGTTTGGGTGGTGTATGGGGAGGGTAAAACCACGGGAAATGTTTTAGGATAAGGTTAAGAGTTAATGAAGTAGCCACGGGAAATGGTTAGGAGGGTTATAATTATAGATCCACCTGGTTGGTGTAGTTGCAGTGAGGGGGGGGGGTAGGGGGTTTATGTGGTTTTAAAAGTACCGAGTTGATGCGGTTTGAGAGATAGGGGCTAATAAAGTAGCCACGGTAAATTGTTTAGGACTGGATATGGTTATATAAATCAACCTGATTGGGGGGGGGGGTTGTAGGGGTTAGTATGTGGTTTCAGAGGTAGGCAATGTGGCATAACCATCTAGCGGGGACCCGAGCGTAGCGAGGGTACGCCGCTAGTATATACAAAACACAATAACATATAACCCTTTATACACAAAAAAACACCAACACAATAAATCAAGAACAAAAAACAAACAAGCGCAACAACCTATTTTAACGACGGACCCGTTAAACTCTTAACTTTATTATGTATATCCGTCGTAAATTCTATCTCACAAGCTATTTTACATTTCAAGATAAAGGCAATACTCAAATCTCAAATTCTCTTTTCAAACATTCTATGTTCCACTCACTCACCCAATCAAAGCTTGTGTCTTACACACAGTGGCCATCAAAAACGCAGTAATAGTAGGCAGTTCTGCTATCGAGCTACACGGAAGCATCTCTTTACCATCACCTAGTCGTGAGCTAATCTCCGCCACACAAGCAGCCATTATGTTGGCCATGATAACATGAAGCACGCCCTCTGCTTGCAGGATTGGATGCGCAAAGTAGATGCGTATGACCTCCGTGAGACTTTGCTTGCAGTCTGTCATCGTCTGAAAAAATGAAATAGAAATATTTGAAATTAGAGAATAAAATATTGTTCGTAGCTGTTTTCCTATATATACGATGGTCTTATAATGTATAGGCTGTACCATATATGTGACCCGTCACGTCAAAATGGGCATGTTGGAGTCCCTGGTCAAATCCGAGTAATTGGTATGACTGGAAAGAGCAAATTTTAAGCTTTGAAATGATACCATGTTGAAGGAATTGGACTTTGTAATCACAAGATATGATTTGAAGAAGCTGTTTTCTTCTATTATTTTCTTTATATTTCACCAAATATATTGGCCTCTATCTTAAAACTGTGTTTGCCGACAACATGTCCTTTTTGATGTGACTGGTCACATATGGAGTCGTGTATGGTCGCGGCAGGTGGCCATACACCATGACACAAATATGGTACAGCCTATACATTATAAGATCATCGAGTATATAGCAAAACAGCTACAAATAATATTTTATTTCTCATTCATAGTTTGTTATTTTTATCTTTTATCATAAAATAACGCATTTTGTTAGATTAATTGTAATCAAACAACACATTTCCCCCTATAAAATCGGCGAATCCAGCGAGCTGTTTACCAACTTCCTGCTTAGAATTAATCGCGTTCTTAGCACACGCACACTGTCAGCGCTGCGTTATATGCACAACGCATATGCCGGCGACATTGTGTAGCACTTATAAAACTCTATTGTATATTTCACGGACATAAATTATGCTAATGAGCTCATTAAATGACGTCACTCGCATCATCGGGGTTTCCCGATGATTGAAATACGTTGATTGAAATTCTAGGTCAAGTAAAATGATGTTCTTATTTGTTGTCTGTGAGCTTTTCTGATTTTTTTCCCGTATTGGAGTATTTTTATTATTGAAAATAGACAGTTCAAATTAAACGTTGGTTCCAAGTTCAAATGACAGCACATGTATTAAAGGCGACAGCAACGGCAATATGCAAGCAACATTTGAGAAAAAACGATGCCCGACTTTGCAAGAAAGTGTACGGGGAAGTGTACGGGTGAACATGACAAACCAAAACAGCCTAGTAAATAATCACCTCCGTGGCGCAATTGGTTAGCGCGTTCGGCTGTTAACCGAAAGGTTGGTGGTTCGAGTCCAGCCGGGGGCGTTGTTACTTTTTGCATTTAATGCAGATCGACAAATCACAGTAAAAATATAATATTGACAAAATCACAGACCACTTACACAAAAATCGCATCTGCGCATGCTCCTGTCGTGATCGAAATCTACCACACAAGCAATGGGCGAGTTTTATAAGTGTGTAGGGCACGATATGACCATACGCACTGAAGGTATTATTACTCGAATGAAAAGCCCCGCCCAAAACTATACACCATTGTCTCATCTTATATATATCGGCCAAAAACTAATCAAATTTTCTGTTGACATCCAAAACCACACCCAATATATAAGAATAAATGTTAATGTCTGCTTTTGGTGTTTTTGTTTAGGTTTGTGAAGAATTAAAACCCACACACCCCAACAACCCAAACAAACGAAGTTTGTATCAGTTGTCCAACACATACCTTCTTTATGTCGGACTATTTCACTACAAAGTGTTGCTTCTTTTTTTCCTCTCTAGCCTGTTCCAGCACAAAGAGATGCTGATTCCCCAATAACAACTTGTCAAATTAGATTGCTCAAATTGAGTTGCTAAATAATTAATTTTGCATCACTACCCACATACCTTCTTGATGTCCGACTCTTCCAATACAAAGAAAGGTTTCTTTTCCTCTTCTCTGGCTTGTTCCACTATGACCTTAATGATTTGATTGAGTAGACCAGGTACACCAGTACAGATTGGACCCTGACCATTGTCTTTAACACACAGCATGACGTTCTGCTGGCTGATGAGATATAGAAGACGCACTGACAACGGGATCAACTCAAGACTGCCATCTTGAATAAATACAAATAAACAAATATGCAAAAATCAGTGTTTAAGTGTCAACAAAATCCAGTTCTACAGGCCTGACCAAACCATTTGTTTGTTGTTGTTTTTTCAAATTTTATTTATTTATTTTTTTGACATTTTTTGAACCATTTTGGAATTAAATCTAAAAGTTGAAAATGTTTGAAACATTAAACATCCTACCGGCCCATCCTAAGAGGTAAATTTGCCTGTAGAACAGGGTTTTCTTTCAACGTTTCAGAGTGCATATCGAGGGTTGAGCGCCAGAAGGCCGTAAAATGAGATTTTGGTACCAAAATAATCCATATAACCTAGATTTTCGGAACCAATAACCCTTACAGCCCTGAACCCCATGAAATCCCATTTGAAAACTATGCTGGAGGCACGTGTCACCTTAGTCTATCTCGCCGGGCACTGACACCAGGTGATAAATGCGCACAGAATTGTTAATTGCGGGCGCGTGACTCCCTGGCCGAGTGGACTAAGACCCCGTCATCCATACTGGAGGACCCGTGATCGAATCCTGTCGTCGGCGAGTCCGGTTTTTCTCGGTAAATTTCGCCCATTTCCACCCTCGGATATTTTTTTCAACATTTCCATTCCAAAAGTGTTAGGGTTAATAGATAACTCATGAACACTCCTAATTTGACTAAAACTAGAGTTATAAGTTGGGTGCTACAGTGTATTGTAATGAATCCTTAATATTTGAAAGTTGATCATCTCAGAATAGCATTTTTTGAGTTACAGCCTTCTGGCGCTCAACCCTCGATATGTTGGATGCCAAATGGCCTGCAGATCACAACACAAACAAGACATGATATTCATATCAGGTGAACAAATCTGAAATTCCATGAAATTGACAGTGCTTTATACAAACATTCTCATGCCTGTAATAATCAAAGTTCTAGGTAAGAATCAGAATTGCAAATTTTAGCCAGAATATGCAGATTCCCACAATAGAAATTTTAGGGAATCTGCATATATAAATGAATTCCTGTAGGAAGTTGTTTATTTGCAGCCTTCCCTATTTTAAAAAGGTCAACTCACCCGCAATGAGTACATTTCTGCTGAAGTCTGCAATTAATTCAAGACATTCCAGGTCTACCATCCCCAACATTGTAGATTCATTCATCATCACAAGCATTGCCTGTCAACGATATAAATAGAACATAATAATGATAAGTATCATCGTAATAATAATAATAATAATAATCAGTATTTCTATAGCGCCTTTTCCAAATGGCTCAAAGCGCTGTAATTTCGCTGCTGGTGAATCATCAGAATCAGGTCGCATCAACTAGGGTGCTGCCAATTTCTAGCGCAAACCTATCCGCACTTAGATTGTAACATCCACCATTTTTCAATGCAGCTCCCCAAATACCATTGGGTCAAGGAAGTTTTTTATGGGTCAAGGAAGTTTTTTATGGGTCAAGGAAGTTTTTGATAAAAAAGGTTTTTTTAATAGTGGAATGAGGTGAATTTCTTTAGAAAATTTTTAATCCAGGATACAGGATGCTCCAGACACGAGGTTATTGTTTTAACCTTAAACGGTGAAGCGATGAAAACAAACTTATTGACCCATTTTTTTCCAATGGGGTGGGGGAATTTCACATGCAAATGAATACCAACCCTAATTTCTGAAATGTTGGGATGTTTTTTAGTTTGTTAAAATGGCAAAATTGTAACATATTTTTGTAATCTCTTTTTTTTTTTGAAGAAAAGAAAGAAGAAAAAAAAATGCTTGACTGACAGACCAAGTCCATTGCACGTAGAATAGGGTTTTTACCACATCGCCTCAGAGTAGGTTCAAGTTTGTCCACTAACAGAATAATACAATTATATGACCTTTTTGCTGCAGAAATGGATGTATTTGTGAAGTAGTCCACAGTTATTTACTCTTCACATTTCACACATTTTTTCGAAATTAAAAATTGTTATTCTTTTCTCTACTGTTTTGACCAGGGCAGAAACATTGAAATTCTGAATCCAATTTAATTGCATTGATTAGTAAGAGTTGTCTTGAAGTTAGTAGGCATATCTCTGTTGAATCCAGTATGTTTGTTAAATTTCCAATGATATTTACAATACACCTTACACAACAAGTTCCTGACCAGGTGCTGTAATGTTAAAATCAGTGACCAGTATCAAAAAACTGAGATATACATTAAACAAGCAAATTAATTTAGTGCAATTTGAGACTCATTCACCAAATATCGAGTGGATACTTTTAAAGTTATGGTGACTTATGTAACCATGATCAACCAAAAATAAAGTGGTAGGAAATTTATTTTCCATGGGATATCATTGCCTAGTATGTGCTCAGCTGTCACAATGTGTGTGAAATGAATCACAGCTTACCATTCATCCCTACATATCTATTTGGTTTCAATAGCACACAAGTGTTCTGTTCAATACAAATCAATGATATCCCATAGGAAAACAATGTTTGTTAGTTGTGGTTACTAAAAGCATCATAACTTTTAAAGTGTCAACTCAATTTTCATGAATGACGCATCATATTGTGAAGAAGATATTTGCTCGTTTAGAGTAAAATTTTAGATTTTTGATACCGAATATATTGTTGTTGGAGTGCTAAGAAATGATTTTCCCCATGGATACAAACACACACTTCACATAGATGTGTATTTAAAAGACGTTATCTTTGTAACCCTTTGTGTATATACTATCTGTGACCTGACTACTGAGGGCGCTATTACACATAAATGATGAGAGGCACAGAGGATGCTTGAACACTAATAATCATTACACTGATTACTGCTTGTAAATTAGCTAATATAAACCACTTGGTCATCTTTTTGTGTTATGTGTACTGTACATTATCTAATGCTAATTGTCATTCTTGATTTCAAAATAAAAGATGATTGAATACCTTGATAGCATCTTTAGCTAGATCATAATGCGGCTTTCTGTGACTGCCTGGTAACCGTCTACGTCTACCCGTCTGGGATAACGTCTGAGAAAATAAGGTCTGAGACAATGGATCTACTGGAGTGGGTTCTGTATCCTGTTGTTTCTGTAACGTGGGTAACAGGTGTATGTCTGACCAGCTCATAAGGTTGCTAATGGTCTGACACAGTACAGGGCTACAATTCTCACCAGCACCCTGAAAAGAATATATATAAAAGCTTTGTTATGTGGGATGAGCAAACTGTTGTTTCTGTAATGTGGGGAGCAGGTGTATGTCTGACCAGCTCATAAGGTTGCCAATGGTCTTACACAGTACAGGGCTACAATTCTCACCAGCACCCTGAAAAGAATATATATAAAAGCTTTGTTATGTGGGATTAGCAAACTGTTGTTTCTGTAATGTGGGGAGCAGGTGTATGTCTGACCAGCTCATAAGGTTGCTAATGGTCTGACACAGTACAGGGCTACAATTCTCACCAGCACCCTGAAAAGAATATATATAAAAGCTTTGTTATGTGGGATTAGCAAACTGTTGTTTCTGTAATGTGGGGAGCAGGTGTATGTCTGACCAGCTCATAAGGTTGCTAATGGTCTGACACAGTACAGGGCTACAATTCTCACCAGCACCCTGGAAAGAATATATATAAAAGCTTTGTTATGTGGGATTAGCAAACTGTTGTTTCTGTAATGTGGGGAGCAGGTGTATGTCTGACCAGCTCATAAGGTTGCTAATGGTCTGACACAGTACAGGGCTACAATTCTCACCAGCACCCTGGAAAGAATATATATAAAAGCTTTGTTATGTGGTATTAGCAAACTGTTGTTTCTGTAATGTGGGGAGCAGGTGTATGTCTGACCAGCTCATAAGGTTGCTAATGGTCTGACACAGTACAGGGCTACAATTCTCACCAGCACCCTGAAAAGAATATATATAAAAGCTTTGTTATGTGGTATTAGCAAACTGTTGTTTCTGTAATGTGGGGAGCAGGTGTATGTCTGACCAGCTCATAAGGTTGCTAATGGTCTGACACAGTACAGGGCTACAATTCTCACCAGCACCCTGAAAAGAATAGATATAAAAGCTTTGTTATGTGGGAATAGCAAACTCTTGTTTCACTAGTGTGGGTCAGGTGTAAGTCTGACCAGCTCATAAGGTTGCTAATGGTCTGACACAGTACAGGGCTACAATTCTCACCAGCACCCTGAAAAGAATATATATAAAAGCTTTGTTATGTGGGATGAGCAAACTCTTGTTTCACTAGTGTGGGGATCAAGTGTATGTCTGACCAGCTCATAAGGTTGATTATGGTCTGACACAGTACAGGGCTACAATTCTCACCAGCACCCTGAAAAGAATAGATATAAAAGCTTTGTTATGTGGTATTAGCAAACTGTTGTTTCTGTAACGTGGGGAGCAGGTGTATGTCTGACCAGCTCATAAGGTTGCCAATGGTCTGACACAGTACAGGGCTACAATTCTCACCAGCACCCTGAAAAGAATATATATAAAAGCTTTGTTATGTGGTATTAGCAAACTGTTGTTTCACTAATGTGGGGAGCAGGTGTATGTCTGACCAGCTCATAAGGTTGCTAATGGTCTGACACAGTACAGGGCTACAATTCTCACCAGCACCCTGAAAAGAATATATATAAAAGCTTTGTTATGTGGGATTAGCAAACTGTTGTTTCTGTAATGTGGGGAGCAGGTGTATGTCTGACCAGCTCATAAGGTTGCTTATGGTCTGACACAGTACAGGGCTACAATTCTCACCAGCACCCTGAAAAGAATATATATAAAAGCTTTGTTATGTGGGATTAGCAAACTGTTGTTTCTGTAATGTGGGGAGCAGGTGTATGTCTGACCAGCTCATAAGGTTGCTTATGGTCTGACACAGTACAGGGCTACAATTCTCACCAGCACCCTGAAAAGAATATATATAAAAGCTTTGTTATGTGGGATGAGCAAACTGTTGTTTCTGTAATGTGGGTAACAGGTGTATGTCTGACCAGCTCATAAGGTTGCCAATGGTCTGACACAGTACAGGGCTACAATTCTCACCAGCACCCTGAAAAGAATATATATAAAAGCTTTGTTATGTTGGATTAGCAAACTGTTGTTTCTGTAATGTGGGTAACAGGTGTATGTCTGACCAGCTCATAAGGTTGCCAATGGTCTGACACAGTACAGGGCTACAATTCTCACCAGCACCCTGAAATGGATATTAAAAATGTATTGATATGGGTTTAGCATGTTGTATATATAGTAGGGGAGCAACAGTACATGTGATCAACTCATAAGGTTGGTTATCATCTTAGAGAGTATGTGCAGGGCTACAAGTCTTTCCAGCATTCTTTGAAGAATGGATATTAACAGTAATGTGGTGTAGGAACAGGTACTGTTTTTTCTTTAATGTGGAGACCAGGTGTATGTCTGACTAGCTCATAAGGTTGCTAATGGTCTTACACAGTACAATTCTCACCGGGATCTTGAAAATGAATGGATATTAACTCTTATTCTTAAACAGCTAAGAAAGTTTAAGCAATCTCATTGGTTCTCAGAGAAATCGGCGACATCTCTATGAGACAATAGAACACGGGGAGGTGGGCTTACGTTTTAACAGCGCGCCCGACCTTCACAATGCGTGGTTTGCTCCATAACGCGCACTTCTGCAGTGCGTCTTTAGCGCTTTTCCTGCGTTTATGCCGGCGCTGCGACGCTTTACGCATGGTTTACTCATCGCATGTGATTGGATGGAATGTTTGTGGGCTATTCGATCCTAGCAGGGGTAAAAGTTGTCAAATGTGGACAATAAAATGTACTTATTTCTTTGATAAATGTCTAAAGTATGATTGTTTAAGAATGAGAATAAAGGTATTGTTTTTAGACCGTACCCGTGTTATATTGTCTGACATAAATGCGTTCGATAGTATTATTTTTTGCGTAGAACAACTCCGCCTGCGGCGTCGTTGTTCTACTTAAAATAATACTATCGTCCGCATTTATGTCAGACAATATAACACGGGTACGGTCTAAAAACAATACCTTTATTCTCTAATTCATACACTCTTAGTGGGCATAAACCAATCAGAAAGCCACGATAAACTATAATATGAGGAGTGCATCAAAAATGTATAACTGCACCTCTGTTGAGCGTTGTTTATCAACACACAACACCCTTTTTTTGTATTTGTTATCCATTTTTTTCGCAGATATCATAACATTTATTAATACATTTGTATTGTCCTGTATGGTGTTGTGTCATTATTTACACATCAACTTCAAGTATGCATGCATTTTCTATTTATTTTGAGACAACACATACACATGGATTGACCTATTTAGTATATGACACCTTTGGCTCCATCCAATCCTGATTATAGTTGTTTTATTTGATATTTCTTACCAGTTGTTCAGCAGCAAGATGTATGTTAAATCTTGCGTACATCTGTAATGATCCAACGATGATATCATTTGTAGCGTGTACACTAAGTGAGCGCCCCATGAGGCGATGCTCTATACAATCCTGGATACAAAAGAAACAAACATAAAGATGATTACTACCTTGGGAGCAAACTGTTCAAATGTTATGGGTCACAATCGTTATAGACAGAGAAGAGTGATTATAGTAGATTCATAAACTCTGGCGTATTGGTTTTGATTTTGGACCTCTTCCATTGGGCGTAAGAGGAACCCATTTTGACCAATGATGAAACAGCGGTACTTTTATAGATGTTATTATTTGCGCTCCATAATCAAATGCTATTCATGATAGTGTGGCTTTATGATCAGTTAGCTTTACAATCACGACAACCAAATACTTAATCCAACAGGTTGAAATGTGTTATCCCTTTGGAAACGGTCACCACAATAAAAACAAATCAACCATCATCGACCGTATACAGGTTTCGAAAGAAAAATATTACGTATGTCGTTTTACCTATTCATAATTTAGTGAATACGTTTGATTGATTATTTTCCATTTTTATTATGCACATGGAATAAAGGAAACATTAACATTAAAATAACAGTTCTAGGTATTTATTTGCGAGGAGAAACGAAATGATTAAATCATCCATTTTGTATAAACTTAGGTACAAAACCATATGGCCTAATGAATTGGAAAAACAGTTATATTCACCAAGATATGTATTATAAACGTTACTTTAAGTATTTCTAGCTATGAGACCACCTGGATACCTTTATCAATTTATCTGAATAACTGTACATTTCTTTATCGAAAATATGTGGGCAATTGACAACAACTGTTTGCAGGCAAAGTTATGCAGATAATCCAGCCGCAAGTTCCCTGTCACTAGGTACACAGTGGTGACTGCATCACAGTAGTACATGCACATGATGACACGGTATTAACCTTGCATATTACGATTAAATTTGATTGCCTCCCTCTCTTTTGCTTCTGTTACCTCTGACTGAAATGGTAAATCGGCCAATGGCTGCGAATCGACTATAGTTTATGTTTGTATCCACACTTTTGATATCAAGAACATGTTGGAAACTAATTTGGAGTTTAAATAAAGAAAACTGCTTCAGAAACAGGTATGGTTAGCACCTGTGACATACATGTGCTTTCAGTTTGTATCCACACGTATGATATCAAGAACATGTTGGAAACTGATTTGGAGATTAAATAAAGCAGACTGCTTCAGAAACAAACAGGTATGGTTAGCATCTGTGACATACCTGTGCTTTCTGTAATGTTGCTACCAAGTCTTCCAGATGCAGTGTACAAGAGCTTAAGATGGTAGTCCTCAATGGATATCTACTCATGATGTAGTCTACAAGTTTCAGACCGAGCTCAGGATGGGGGTTGATAGGCTCAGCAAAAGACACCTTCTTAGGTTTGCTCTGGTTGTTCTGTAACAAAATGAGGAAATCATTAAAGAAACTGTGAAACAGGTTACCATGGTTGTATATTAGGTAAGCTTGATTTAAAGCACAGGATGAGAGTTGATGACTACATAGAGGACAGTTCATTTGCTTTCCACTGGTCCTGTGACATAATGAGGAAATTAAAGGTGTATCCACCCCTGAAGGCACATCATAAAACAATATAATTCCAAAAACTCCAGTAGTTCTCATGTTAGAAGCAAAAATGTGACCCGTACCCATCACATCAAAATGGACATGTTGGAAGCAAAATTTGTTCTATCATTTTCTTTATATTTCACTATATATTATATTGGCCTATGGGTCATTCCATGTCAAATCACCCAAATAAAGTGGAATTTTTAACCCTACCCTCTTCAAATTTGCTCAAATTTGGTATATAGGGTAACTTTGACTCAACAAGCTCAAATTTCAAAATTAAAAATTCATCCGACTTACGGTTTTCGCGATACGGCACACGCTTTTTCGACGATTTCGGTCAAAATGAGCGCGCCTGCCAATATTCAAACGACCATAAATCGGTAACCACTGGGTCAAATCGGTTGATATTGGTGTTTTTGGAAAGGGAATTGCATAAGGAATCCAAATCTGCCATTATTTCTCAAACATGAGCATGTTAAGTTTTCATGACCTCTTGACCTTAACTTTGACCTTGAATTTGGCCTCGTGGATCACATGATTTGGAGTTGACGTTTGGTGACATTATACCCCCACATGTTTTCTACACAATATCAAAGAATTAGAGATATAATATTCTTTGTTTTCTTTCCAGTTCTTCTCAAAGTTGGATAGTTGAGCAAAAATGTTACATTTTTATGCAATGAATAGCTTAAACGAAGGGAAAATGTATATTGCATAGGAAAACTGGCAAATTTTGAAATGACCATATCTAGGTAACCAATTGGTCAAATCAGGTGATATTGGTATCTTTGGAAAGGTAATTGCACCAACATTCCAAATCTGCCATTATTTTTCATATAGGAACAATTTGAAGTATGATGACCTCTTGACCTTTGCTTTGACCACTGCCTGCTACTTGCAATTTCCCGCGAGAGAAAGACCTCGGAAGTGATAAAAAAAGTCACAAATCACTAGGCCACGCCCGGAGGATCCCGCGATTTTTTTAGGCAAAAACCGAGAGGCGAGTTTACTAAAACTGCAATTCACAGGATTTGCAACCAACCAAAACCGAGAAATCCTGCAAAAATAAACCAAATGCGAGAAACCGCGACCAAAAATGTGACAGAAAAATCACCCACAAATATCACTCTTTAACAAGTAAATAAGCTTACTTTAAAGTCCATTTTTCTTCCCTGCGAGAAAATATATTGATTTCCAAATTTATCCCTGGCAGAGGGGTTTCATTATTTGCGTAATATCACAATAATGTCCTCCGTTTTGACATTTTTTATACCGAAGAAATATTTGTTTCGAACACGCGCCGCCATCTTGAGTACATCCCCCAGTGGCTTCCAGTCGATCCTAAAAATTACCGTACGTCACATCAGGGAGTTTTGATAACAAAATGTAGAGGGCAGCAGAGTCTTAGTCAATTCTTTATTCATCAACCTAGGCGGCATTTTAATCATTGTGCATTACGTCAGAACATGTGCGATCTCAAATTGCTGATACCAATTTTACGGCGCGGCGTAACATGGGATAAATAACATACGGGAACCAGACATTGTTTACATATAAAAGGTATTTTCCGGGGGTAAATATCCTCTGTTTTTCCAACATTTTCGATTTTTTTTTTTCTCTTCTTTTTCTTTGAACATTTTTAATTTAATTTGTTCTTCTTTTTTTTTCTCACTCTTTGCATTTTTCCCGCGAGAGGTATTCATTTCCCGGCAAGGAGCTTTCCGTATTGCCTACTTTTTCCCGCGGTGGCTTTGACCTTGAATTTGACCTTGCGGATCACATGATCTGGAGATGAACTGCAGTGAAAATTATACCCCTGCATGTTTTCTATATGATGTCATAAAATCAAAGCTATAGTATTATTTGTTTACATATCAGCTAATCTCAAAGTTTGATAGTTGTGCAAAAATGTGAAATTCCTATGGAAATGAATATGAATATAGACTTTACATGTAATTGTATAGGAAAAAGCAAATTTGTTGCCCAAGTATCCAACTTTGAGAAGCCCTGGAAAGAAAACAGAAAATATTGTATCTCTAATTCTTTATTATTATGTAGAAAACATGTGGGGGTATAATGTCACCAAACGTAAGCTCCAAATCACGTGATCCACGAGGTCAAATTCAAGGTCAAAGAAAAGGTCAAGAGGTCATGAAAACCTCACATGCTCATGCTTGAGAAATAATGGCAGATTTGGATTCCTTATGCGATTCCCTTTCCAAAAACACCAATTTCAGCCAATTTGACCCAGGGGTTACTGATTTATGGTCATTTGAAAGTTGACGGTTGCTCTCATTTTGACCGAAATCGTCGACAATGCGCGCGCAGTATCGCGAAAACCGTAAGTCGGATGAATTTTTAATTTTAAAATTTGAGCTTGTTGAGCCAAAGTTACCCTATAAACCAAATTTGAGCAAATTTGAAGAGGGTAGGGTAAAATCCATTGGGTGATTTGACATGGAACGACCCCATTATCTCAAAATTGTGTTTGCCGCCGATAATATGTCCTTTTTACGTGACTGGTCACAAATTAAAAGAATTGATTTACCCATAGAACAATACACAACCTTTGGGTTGGTTAACCACTTTGGAGGATAATTTACTACTTGTCACTCAGAACCTCTAACGGAAATATCTCTTACGCCTAAACCTTTGCTAATGAGAGTAATGAGAAATATTTGGGCTTTCTTGTGATATATAAATTGTGATGGGAAAAGGCTAAAGCTCAAATGATCGGTCATATCAGTCAGGCAGAATTGTTTAGGTTTTTCCCCCTTAATGATTGTGAACTTTTGATGAATTTGGACAATTTTTGACATTTTCAAAAAAAATTCAAATACATTTTTTTCAAATTTTCCCCCCAAAATTATTTTTGTTTCACAATTTGTTTAAACATTTTGTTTGAAAAAATGTTTGTTGGCAAAAATTTGAAAAAAGAAAGATAATGGATCGGTAGGGCCCGTTGAACAGGTTTGTTGTTGTTTCCTAAGTAAGTTTGTTGCACTATACCTCATCTTCAATGGTCTCATCGTGCTTGATCTGAAATGACGCACCCAACCAATCAGCAGCCAGCTCCAAGATATCTGCCCCACGCCCCCAGGATACAACGCATTCTACGAGGGGACCAAAGTCTTCTGGTGTGGTCGAAGGGGAAATGGCCTTAAGTTTAGCCAAGCAGCTACGACTGTAACACAAAGAACAAAATCAATTACTAACATTAATAAGTACTTATATGAGAATCTGAATGAGCCAGTTTATGAACAAATTATATTAACACTTTTATTTATGTATAAAAGTTCTCAAATGAATATGAAAGGCGGGACACACATGTCTAATTTCTATTGTAATGTTAAAATCCAAATTGATTTTCATGTTTAATAATTTATTGTGATTAAAGGCTGTCAATTAAATCAATGGGTAATTTACTTTCTGCAAAAATAATTAAAAGGCAAAGGTCCACTCTGGCTAGTTCCCCCAGGGTGAACTGGCTTACACCTGTTTATTTGATGACAGAGGAAACAGAATTAAGATGGAGAAATCTCAACCTTGAGATATTCCCAAAGGATCTGGCTGGTATAGAGTGGACCTAAGGGTTTAAAACTATCTTTAAAACGCATGGTTTTCACAGCGTTACATCAACCATAACGAGCCATAGCAGACTTTGTAAGATATGGCGAGTTGTTAACAATGTAAAAAAAAAGGTTTTCTTTGCTCCTGTATTTTATCCATCACAGTTCAACTAACTGCCATGTATTCAGGTGTATGCATCTTCAGTGCATATCATTACAATCTAAAACTGAACTAGCAATTATTTTACAATCTTCAATTCATCAGTAGCGCATCAGGAATTTTTTTTTTGCCAATCAATTCTGTATCACCTACCTGAATGCTGGAATGGAAGCGGCTGGTAGGAATCCTGCGATCATGATGACGGCTTGTAAGGAACGACCCTCCTAAATACAATACAAATCAATAAATTAAAATGCATGTTTATCTAAGAATATTTTGATGAATTACATGATATGAAGTTTAACTTCCATTCTCAACATGAGATAATGATTATTTAGAATTCTCATGATTAATTACTCAAACTGACGATCTTGACCTTTAGAAATGTGACGTCAGAACCAGGTCAAAAACACTTAATACAGTCATTTGCATGAGAGCCAAGTAGCCATCATTCAACAAATACCGATTAACAAGCATTTATGAGACGATTGTGACGTCACATTTTGAAAAGGTCAGACAGTCAGTTGGAGTAATAAATCTGCTGGCGAAAGGTGTATAGACACCACATGATCCCAGATAATAATTGTCTCATGTCGAGAACAAAAGTTTAATTTCACATCATAACAAGTAGTAAAAGATTATCGTTTGAGGTGTAGTCAAGGGGATGTTGATATTACACAACATGAGGCTAAATTGGTAAAATTATCAGTGTTGTATGAAAAAAATTGAAGCAAAATACAATCTTACCTCAAAGGCAGTCAAAAATTCTGGCACTGCTTTGCCGAATCGGCTGATCAACTTCTGTTGCATGGGCTGGTTTACTGGCTGTGTAAATACATATATAAAAATGATAAAATGGGTTGTATCAAGAATAATACTTTATATTGTTAAGATGAGAGTTTATCTTTGTTAACAGCAATACATTTTAAATTTACTCTTTAAATCTCAAACACTAGATACCTGATTCTGATGTGAAATAACTGAAATGTCACAAAGTCAACTCCCGTCATGAGCCTGCTGACGAAAGTTGATGCAACAAATTATAATGCCAAGTACTTATATTTCTGTGATGCGATCAAAAGATTAAAAATTATTTTCCATTCTCGATAGTATTCCAATTGTGGCAATATGCAAAGAGTGAGTGAAAAACAACGGAGGAAATGTAATGGTCAAATGATTACACTATTGAGTATGAATGGAGGCCTTAACACTTTGCACCCGGCAGACCTCTGCAGACGACATTCTAAGATTTCACAAAAAGGTTTCAACAATTTTAACATTATTGAATTTCATTACCGTATTTGGAATCAACTTGAGAAATGCATTAAAATAAGTACAAACATGCCTACTATTGGATTAGTAATCCTTGAGATAGACCTTGAAAGTTGGGAAATGTTTCTGAAAAATCTGTTTTGTATTTGGTAAAAGCAACAGCTGCATGGAAAGTGATGAGTCTTTCCAGTTTGTGAATGGTAACCTGACATTCTTTATAAAACTAACCTTTGACAGCTGTGAATTAATACTGGCCCATAAGATGGCAATAATCTCCAGCATACCTTCCATGACATCATCATCTTTAAGAGACAGTGTCTCTTCCTCATCCTCCACCTGTGAGTCATCATTCTGTGAATTATTGCCATCATCTCCCTGGCCTTGCTCGGCACGAGCGCCACCAAATGGTTGCTGGGCTTGTCGTACGCAGCCAAGAATGCACTTGCCAAGGAGAACCATGAACTTGCCTATAAAAAAACATATGCAGAAGAACCATTAGTCCTCATAAAAAAGGTGGGAATGGCACCTACTGTTACCCGAAAGATGACTGTTGTAAAAAAACACAAATAGCTTCTATAGCCAAGATATATTGTTATAATCAAACACTTCAACCAAAAAAATGACTTTCTGAGCTAATTGTCATTTTTCTTGCACCCTATTCTACTCTTTCTTGCACTTTTTGATGTATAGTGATTGGCAATAAAGTTGAATTTGATGATGGCTCACCGGTTGTGGCAATAGACATGTGTCTATGTGCGTGTTGATAGAACACCCTGGCAGCGGCTTGGTTTGTTTGGATCAGAGCCACTGTACGGGTCAGCTGAACCTCGCCTTCTGCATCAGTTGGCTGGAAGGAATTGAAGAGAATCGACACGATACGTCGGGTGACCGGAGGAGTGTCATCCACCATCTGGGCGAGGATGTTCTCCATGGGAACAATATGCCATATCTGGTGAGTGGAATGACAAAATGTATATGAATAAGTTACGCTTACATTTTCACCAGCTGTATATGAAAAGAACTGGAGTGGAAACATTTCATTATGCGCTAGTGTTCATCTTGGGGAGACCCAAAATCCTGTCAATCCCTCGCTACCCTACTCTCTTGTATTGTATGGAAACATTTAATTGTGCTCTAGTGTTTATCTTGGGGAGACTCAAAATGCTATCCAACCATCCTGACTCTCATCTATTGTATACTATGCAAATTGTTCGATTTAGGTTCAGGCAATTTGATTATTGACGATAATTTGTTTTAAAATTATTTTGAAATTATTTTAATTTGACAAGAGAATTCATAAAATTGTTAAATAAGGCCAACAATTTTTTTTCTTCTTTTCCCAGTAGCGCGCGCATTTCAATGAGATTAATTACTTGCGCATTTAATTTTTTTAATAGAAATAATGGGAAAAGTTGAACATTGTCAGGGTGTCATCTTTTGTCGAAATTGTGTCCACCATGTTTCAAGATGGCGATTGGCCACATACGGAAAACACAAAAGTGAAAATTTTAGCGAAAAATGCACAGAATGTGCACAGATTTGACTAAATAAAACCATTTCAAGTGAATCGCCACTATGAATTTGAGCAAAAACACTAAACAAAAAGTGTATTTCTCATTTGACTTTTCAGGCTTGCAACTGGAAACAAACTTCTTTTTTATTTGCCTAACATGTTGGCAGTCTAGAGTAGGGATGATAGAAATTGTCTCCAATTTTGTTTGTACTCTCCTTGTATTCTCCAAAATGAGCATATGCATTTATCATCATGATTACATTTGAACAAATCTTTGAAATGCCTGCCTTTAATATTATTAATACCAAACCTTATGAATACACATGTTACATGCAACCAGGCGGGTGCCACTGTACACAAACTCCCATTGCCGAGATTGAAACCTCTAGTGTGTTAGCGCCCTCGATTTACGAGTCACATCGCGCGTCTAAATTAATTCTCTGAGTCACATCGAGCGTCTCATGTGCCTTATAAGGACTTTCGTGCTGTCAATCATAGCGTCGCCCTCCTTTTACGAGTCACATCGCGCGTACTTACGCCCATGTGCCCTTATATGGGAGGCTCTTGTTTTGTGATTCGAATATCCCCTCCCATTATATACTCTCCCTGATGCAACCCAATCAAATGCTGTCTTTAACTGCTACGCACAAATAAGCTTAGATCACTAAAAGAGAACAGAGTACCTCGTAGTAACCTCACATATAATGTGTATCAGGTTCAATTAAGAAAACAAGCTTGCGTAATGCCATGAACTCATAGAGTATTTGCACAACGCAACAGTAAACGCGATTTGAGAGTGGTTTGTTTGCACAATTTTTTTACCAGACTGATTGATATGTAATGGGGAAGCTTTGTTAAAATGCTGTTAAGTGCAACTTTTTAAATAAATAATAAGTGTAAGTACAAAATTCATGACAAATTTCCAAACAAAGGAGTCCATCGAAATTGACAAGGAACCGATAGAAAAGGTAGAAAGTTACAAATATCTTGGCAAGGAAATAAAAATGGAGAACAATACGAGAGAGGAAGTCTTGATAAAAATCAAGGTAGGCTGGAGCTGCTTCAGCAGAAACAAAACCATTCTCTGTGATAAAACCATACCAATAACATTAAGGACAAGGGTTTTCAATCAATGTGTGCTACCTACCATGACATACGGTGCCGAAACTTGGTCAACAACCAAAGAAACTGAACAGAAACTTCTAGTAGCGCAGCGAGCCATGGAAAGGAGGATGTTAAACATAACAATACGAGACAAACAAAAGAATACAACCATTCGCAATAAAACTAAAGTAAAAGACATCATTGAAAAAATCAAGGAAATGAAATGGAGATGGGCAGGACATATCGCGAGACAAAACGATAATCGGTGGACAATAAGAACAACCGAGTGGCAACCCCGTACAGGCAAAAGGAGAAGAGGCAGGCAGAAACAAAGATGGAGAGACGAGTTAACCGAATACAGAGGAACGACATGGACAAGAGAAGCACAAGACAGACACAGATGGAAGATGCTGAAAGAGGGCTTCAGCCTACAGAGGCTGAAAAAGCCTAGGTAAAGGTAAAGGTAAGTACAAGTCATGTCTGTCAATAAATGATGATTTTAATTGACGGTTTTGAATCAGGATGACTTTGATCAGTTATTTTGTCAGTAACAGTGAAAAATCCAAACATTTTATACTTTGGGAGTGGGACCTCAGAATTTCCATCGGGACTAATGCCCCTCTTGGAATTCCTTTTGTTTTTTTATTCTTCACAGTTACCTCCAAACAACTGATATACAGTCGTTATCCATTAACTCTTAGTATACCTACCTTGATAGTCCGCAATCCTTTTATCTTCAGCAGTAGCTCTAAGAATGCAAGCCTCACCATGACAGAGGTATCATGGATGAAATCTCGCAAGTTTGGAAGCAAAGTCTTCAGCAATGGATGACTGAGATGGTTGTCAAGGAGAACATGAAGACCCTAGGAAAGGAAATTCATCAACAGTCGGTTAGTATCAATGGCTCAATTTATTGTACTTGAAGAATATACCACAATGTATTATTCAGATCGTTAAGGGCATGTTTTCTAATAACAAGGACAAAAACAACATCAATAAAAACAGCAATAACAATAACAACAACAACAAAAACAACAATAAAATCTACACCAACATGACCAAAACATTAACCCTTACAGCCCCGCACCCCATGAAATCCCATTTCCCAGCCTGTCGGTTCCACCTGGCGCTGAGGTTTTTGGGTGAAATAATGGCCCCGGGCTACATAGCTGGGCGAATACACTCGCCCAGCATAGCTCCCCCCGTGGCTCAGTTGGTAGAGCGTTCGACTTGTAACCGAGAGGTTGTGGGTTCAAACCCCGGGGCGTGGCACCTCTTGTTTTTGTGTGTTTTTTTGGCTTGAAAAAAATTCGATGGAAAATCCTTCAAAAGTGTTAGGGTTAATAAGAACACAACAATGACAACAACAATAGTAAAATATACAAAAAGGCAAAATTTAACAGGTAAAACCACATGTGTGATCACATCAAAAGGGGGACTTTGCGGCTGTGTGCTTTTCAAGATATAGATGAAAATGGATACAAAAAATTGAAGAAATAACAATATTTAGGAGTCATTTTCACTCGTAAAATCTTAATGCTGTGATAAATTTTGATTATTTTGGTGTCATTTTAAAGCTTACCAAATGAGACCTGTCACCACAAAATGAGCGTTAAGTCGCTAGTGTGCATTAGGAGATATGGTCCAATAAACATGCCAAAAATCAATAGAAAACAAAGGCATTTTGCAACTTCGATTTGAATTTTGACAGGGAAAACATTGAGCAATTATGACATGTTGCATACCATTTTAAAGCTTGTTTCCTGAGCATTTTGAATCTGGACAAACCTGAAAATTAAATTTTCCGACTTAACTCTCATTTTGTGATGACAGGTCTCAAATGCCCTGAGTGCAAACATAATAAACGTATAATAGACTTCACCTGCAAAGTCCCTCCCCCACTTTTGATGTGCTGCATCACATATTTACTTCTCACTTAGGCCTAATTTTTTTTTTTTTTTGATTGGCGTAACCCGACCGACCCTAAATACATCGCCGACCCTGAATATTTTTTATTATTTTGAGGGGGAAAAACACACAAAAACACACAAAAAAACAAAAAAAACCTGAAATCTGAAGTTTGTTATTGTTTAAAACTTCAGAAACTTGTACTCATAGAGTCTGTTGGTTTCTATAAATAAAAATAAAAATGTTTAAAGAAAAGGGAATTTTTGCCGTCTCTTCATTTGTGTGTACTGCTGTCTTTTAAGTGTTCAAAAGTAGATGATTTAAAAATTTTAAAAAAAAATTTTAAAAAAAATCCCGACCGACCTACCCTATTTGTTTTGGTCATGTTACGCCAATCAAACTTTTTTTTTTAGGCCTTACCTGAAACACTGCAGCCCTCACATTGCTTGAGGTGGAATCAAAAACAATCTCTTGTACCAGCTTGGTCATAAACGCTTGCAATGTATGGGCTGGTATAAGCTCCCAGAACAAGTTTGATATGCGGCAGATACCCTGGACGGCTATGACACGCACAGCGGGACACGGATCCATCAAAAGACCCTGAAAAAAATGTGGCAAGAATAAAGTATTATGTACTATTTTTGGCTATTTAATCATGTAAAGTGCATTGAAGCTTTGCGTACTACGCTATATACACTGCCGACCAGAAGTATGATCGCACCCGGTTAATCTGGTTTACAGAGAAGCTGCTGGGAACCCATTGACGCGCGTGTAATTTGTATGTGTGCTGACTTTAAAATTTCATGCTCATAAGTTGTATTTGTTATGTTTTTCTTTTTACAATTAAATATGTATTGTTATTATATATTTGTGGGAAGGGAATGATTCTATCTTTGTATTTAATTAGGTTAGTTCTGAAAAGAACTGTTTGGTTTAGCCCTGAAAAGGGCTTTTTTGGGGGAGTGAAACACTCGTTTCTCAGTATTCAATGTGATACCCTTTCTGAGCGATGACATCGCGGCAGCGTTTTTGCATGCTGTCAATCAGGTTATGGATGACTCCAATGTCGATATTTTCCCAAGAAAATTTGACTTCTTGGAATAATTCGGCATTGTTCTTTGGCTTGATGCCTCTTTTCTTCAAATCAGTTTCAACCTCTGACCACAGATTCTCGATAGGGCTTAAATCTGGACATTGAGCCGGCCATTCTAGTGTATCAAAACGCCAGTCAACTCCATCATTTCTGAGATTTTCTGGCGTTGGATTCGCAAACCATTCGAGCACTGACTTAGCCTTGTGACAAGGGGCGTTATCTTGTTGGTAAACAAATCACTCGCCTATCAATCGGTGAGCTGAAGGGAGCATGTGTTCCTCGAGAACATCAAGATATACTTTTTGATCCATGTTCCCTTTCACAAGCACCAAATCACCAACTCCAGCTCTCGAAAAACAACCCCAGACCATGATGGAACCACCTCCGTGTTTAACTGTAGGCCGCGTGTATCGGGGATGCATCGCCATTTTTTGAGGCCGTCTCACGTACCCCTTTCCATCAGTGCGAAATAAACAATAGCGGCTTTCGTCAGACCAGAGCACTTTACTCCACTGTTCCTCATCCCAGTTTAGATGCCATTTGCCAAATGCCTTCAGATTTTTAATGTGACGAGGTGACAGGAGAGGCACTTTCCTGACTCTGCAAGTGCTGAGGTTGTTTTTCGCGAGGCATCTCTTTACGCAAGAAATGCTAGGGGCCTCCCCCGTAGCTGCCCGGATATCATGGCGTAACTCTGTGGCCGGCTTATGAGGTGAACGCTTGCATCTCACAACAAGATTCTTTTCCTGTACTGGATTTATTTCCAGCGGTCTGCCGCTCCTAGCTTTATTTTCCATCGATCCAGTCTCGCGATATTTCTTCAAATTGGACCTGACAGCATAATCAGAAATACCCAACGTGCGAGCAATCGCCCTATATGAATTATTTTCTTCAGAAAGAGCATAAATTTGCCCTTTCTGAAAATCAGTTAGCTGTTTTGCTCCGGGCATGTTTACACTGATGAGATCGCTATTCACGTGTGTGTAATTGCGCGGAAAGTTCTAGGAAACAGCAAAGGGTTTCGCTGGCTCCCATTTTTTCTGATGTTTTTTTCGCATCCAAAACAAGCGCTCACTAAATGATCCATAAAACAATCATGGCACATCGTACGACCTTCTGACGTCAGTTTTTAGGTATTTGTGGGTGTCTAGACACTTTATGTCACGAGATTTCTAAAAATAAATCTTATCTTAAACCTTTTACGATGGTTTCAAAATGCCCCGTTGTTTAGGTCGGGGAATCCCAATAGCGTTACGAGCTCATGAATACGTAATTAGGAGAATTGTCAATGGAAAAACTACGTGTAAAATCCGACTTGCTGGATAAAATGATGATTTTAGAGCGATTAAAACATATTTTTATTAAGGAAATGTGAATTTTCTGATGGGACCATATTAGAGAACACATTGAAATAGTATAATGGCTGACATTATCAAAGAGCTATTAGAAACGAGAGGATTTAGTGCTGACGGGTAGGTGCGATCATACTTCTGGTCGGCAGTGTAAGTCCTGTATTATTATTATTATTTATTACTTCTAAGAACAGCATTCATAAAAATCTGATCGGTGATATTATTGAAATTTTATTGGAAGGAATTCAGCAGAAATAACAAAATAAAACAATATTCAATGTGTGCCATGTCTGTTAAGGCTGGAATCCAATATTTCTTATTATTTGTTTTGAACAATTGCTGATAGTAATGTGCAGCAAATTGGGATGTTTGTATACTCAGCAGGCTGTATTAAGATGTCATCAGGGTTTCTTTTACTATTTACTATACACATTTTTGGTTTGTCCTTCATGATATGTTATAGCCAGTAATTATACACAGTTACTGTACGGTTTGCTTCCAGATCTTACTAATTGTCGCTATTACTATCTGCCATTTGTTTGTTTGCATTATTAAGTTCTTGTTACCTCCAGTATATCAATCTGTTTCTGCATCAATCCATCAGTGACTTCACGGTTTGCTTCTGGATCTTGAAGAGGAAAAGCATCGATGAGCAGAGATGCTGCATTGGCTCGTACCGCAGAATTAGCAACCTGTAATAAATATAATATGCACCAATAAGGTCAAATGCATAATGTCATGTCAACAGTATCTTCTCCTCTTGACACCATACACTATTTCTCAACCATTTCATGCTCTGTCCTAATCTTTCAATTGTAAAATGAAAAGTTGTAAACTGTACTAAGGAGGTTGTATTGGCCCTTGTCAGCAAGGTATAGTCATAGGAAAAAGGCATCTTTGTCTATTGTTAATAAATTGGCCATTACTATTACAGACCATGTGGTGGATACTAAGTACATCATTGGTTGGGACATGGTTAAGGGGGGAGGGGAGAGGAGAGTTCTCATTATTGTTATTGGTATAGATGTGACGCTAAGGATTTTGAACTATGACTGAAACATTTACCAGTTAATTATCATTTTGTTACCCATATATTTACTACCAATGACCTTTTTTACCACTAACAACCTTTTAAAGGCTCAATTGACGAATAATGAACCCACAAATTTACCAGAAAATAAGGGGTCATCCATTTATCAGACAGGTGAAAAGGAAGGCGATCCTATTTGGCAGCACATCCCCCCCCCAATCCGGGTAACCTCAGATCCACTGAATACCACCCCCCCCCCCCCCCCCCCCCCGGGCCAACTACAAAAGATGGATCCTTGACACCACTGACATCAGAAAAGGAGTGCACTACAATGAACCGAGACAAGGGGCAATACAACCCTCGCTCACAGTTTTTAATCATCTTTCATCTTCAGGTAAAACATTCCTAGATGATTCAATCCACGGGCAGTGTTCCAAGTGAATCCCTTGTGAATCGGCAAGATCATCACTACACTCAATGTTGACAACTGACACATTGGTGTCCAAGAAACATTTTAAATATAAACTGGATCAGGATATGAACCTTCCATTTGATGAACTTATCATGTAAGACTAGTTGTGCTAATTATGTCAACCAATTGGAATCATTTATCGATAGGTTGTAAACCCACCTTTACAGTTCTCCACAGAATGGGTTGATACAAATCCAACATCATCTTGTCCACCCCCTGCTGACGTTTCTGCTGAGTAAAATATCCTAGTAACTGAAACAGCAAAAGAGGTGTTCAAAATAGTGATTTGAAGAAAAAATAAGCAAAGCAAAGTATGGGATGCTGTATAGCAGTAGTTGTGACAGACGACAGTGCTGTGTCGAAATGTAATATTGTGCCACAATACAAAAAAGTTTTTCTAACTGGGTTCTAACAAGGATCACAAAGTTTAAAGGATTTCAATGTTACTGTTATTTATCCTTTAAATTACAATACTAAGCATTTTCAAATGAAGGTGATACTTATGATAATCATTACTGGAGCAAATATTTTGTACTAAAATGAAACAATTACTCCACAGTATTTCTATTCCTTATACATACCTTTTTGAGTGTAGATGCCAAGGACCTGGACCCAACACGTGGCGCATGTACAGCATGGTACATAAGATCTTGTATGCAGTAAACCTCCATTTTCTGAAAGGGAAAACAAGATGAAACGGTTAACACTGTCCGGACAGGGGTCAGACCCCCACCCTTTTTATTTTACCCCCACCCTTTTTACAGAGCCACCCTTTTTATTTGGGAATGTTCAACCCCCACCCTTTATACCGAAAAGGGGACATTTTGGATCCCACGAGCTTTTTAGGGGTCCATCAAATTTGCGTCATGCATGCAATGTATTATTAAGCTAAAATAGTGTAATGCTTCCGAATTCGGAAGTTGTTCGGAAGTTGATGATATCAAAATACTACCTACTTATGGCACATTTCCATCATCAAAATAAATAATTCTAGGGCACAACAGTAATATTTTTGGTGGTACCAACATAACAAATTAAAAGCTGGCTTTGAAATGTGGCAAAAATAGAGCAGAATTTACGATATAATTCATGGGAGACGGGCTGTCCGTACCAAAAGTCCGTCGGAAAATGTTGAAATTTGATTGAAATAATGCGCTGAAATTGGTGGCAAATGTCCTATTTTTTTACAATTTCTTTCAAAATGAATTAAACTACTTTATCTGCATGTGATTTGTTTAACCCCCACCATTTTAATTTTATCTCCATGCTTTATACAACTACACCCTTTATATGAGAAATATTCTAACCCCACGCTTTTGTTAATTTTCTGATTTCTGGAGTCCCACGCTGTATAAAGCGTGCCGTCCGGACTATGGTTAAAGATGCCTTTGACTTTTGTGACTATTCACTGTTGGAAGTAAAGTGGTGGTGGGGTACAGCCACTATTACCACTTTACACGCGGCTATTATTTCTACCATACACAAAACAGATTTTTCAAAAACCTTTCACAATTTTCAAAGTCTATCTCAATGATTCCTGTCCCAATACTAGGCATGTTTGTACTTACTTCAATGCATTTCTAATGGTGATTCCAAATATGGTAATGAAATTCAATAATGTTGAAATTTTGAAACATTTTGTGAAATTTTGGAATGTCGTCTGCAGCTGCCTGTCGCGTGGAAAGTGTTAAATCACTTACCTGGTGCATGCAGCTTGTGGCAATTTATTCAAGCAATTACAACACTGAAAAGGTGTGCCATATAATCAAAAGGGTAAAGTAGGGCCTACAGCACTTATAAAACTCGCCCATTGCTTGTGGTGGATTTTGATCACGACAGCATGCACAGATGCGATTTTTGTGTAAGTGGTCTGTGATTTTGTCAATATTATATTTTTACTGTGATTTGTCGATCTGCATTAAATGCAAAAAGTAACAACGCCGCCGGCTGGACTCGAACCACCAACCTTTCGGTTAACAGCCGAACGCGCTAACCAATTGCGCCACAGAGGTGATTATTTACTAGGCTGTTTTGGTTTGCCATGTTCACCCGTACACTTCCCCGTACACTTTCTTGCAAAGTCGGGCATCGTTTTTTCTCAAATGTTGCTTGCATATTGCCGTTGCTGTCGCCTTTAATACATGTGCTGTCAGTTGAACTTGGAACCAACGTTTAATTTGAACTGTCTATTTTCAATAAAAAAATACTCCAATACGGGAAAAAAATCAGAAAAGCTCACAGACAACAAAAAAGAACATAATTTTACTCGACCTAGAATTTCAATCAACGTATTTCAATCATCGGGGAAACCCGATGATGCGAGTGACGTCATTTAATGAGCTCATTAGCATAATTTATGTCCGTGAAATGTACAATAGAGTTTTATAAGTGTACAGAGAAAAGGGATTTCATGAAAGTTTTTTTGCATAGCTGTTGTTGATCCAGACGTGATCGCCATGGTTTCTGACTGTCTTTGTTACACAGCACAGGAAGTTTCCAGTTGATAGATTTTGGGTCGTCATATCCAAAATGTTTTACAGAGAGTTGAAAACCTGGATATTTTTACTCACTGAATTTGCTTGGTGCGTGAGTATCTTGACTTAACACATGGACAACTGTCTGATTGAACACCCTATTTTATTTATTTTATTATTGATCATTTTTATATGTGTATTGTCCTGTTTATAGTCTCTGAATTAGGGTTAGGTACAGAATGTAGATTTAGGGTTTAGCATTTAGCTTTGCCAGCAGGCATGCTACTAGCATTTTTGATTACACATCAATAAAAGAATCTGAATACAAAAATCATTGTAAAAGTTGAGCGTGTTTAATGAATCAAATAGCTGCCCATTGGCTGTTCCTATAGCATTTCTCCATCCTTTGAAGTAGATGTACCCATACAAGTCAAGTATCAACATGTAAAAGTAAATTTGCATAAAAATTTCACAAAATTAGAGGGTGCTTTTAGAATAATTATTTCTGGGACGCACTGTACTCACCTCCCTAGCTGCACCTATAGCATTTCTCCACGCTTTAAAGTAGATTTCCGCATATAAATCAACCATCAATCTGAAGATGAGTTTAGGACAGGAAACAAAGCGAATCAAATAATAATAACAATACTTGTAGGGCCGTATTCTTGTACTAAACAGGGGTTTAGCTTAAAACTGTGACGAACTAAACTCGTGTCTAGATTAAACATGAGTTTGGTTTTTAAACGATGTGTTTAACAAAACCTGATTTTATACTCCGCAAATCTTGAACCCACAGTGGGCGTGCCTTCATTTTATACAGGTATTCAATTTATTGTGGCCCAAATGGGTTACAATAGATTTTGACTGAATTCCTCACCTGCGATTCAGCTTGTACCGGACCATTTGAGTAATCATTCAAGGCAAATTGTGTGTCTTATTTTCAAACTAGAAGTTCAATGTTAGTGGGGTTTGGACCATACTGTTGCATTTTCAACCTGCTTTAAATGATGGACAAATATCAGAATTGAAAACTGCAGACATCAACTTATTTCACTTGATCACATCACATTTGGCAACTTACTTTGGAGAATTTGGAAGCTGGTTTTTAATAGCTTTATGAAGTCTCTCAATATACTCCAAACTCAATCCGAATAACAGCACAAGAAAACGCCGACCCTGTTAAGTGTTAAGAAAAAAACCGAACATTATAGGTTATCACTTTAATGATATTTGATTGGAGGCGGAGAGCAGGCTTCCTGTTAGCGCGCGTCATTGTGTATTTGGATGCGCAAGTTCCCGAAACTCAAAAATAAAAGTTCGACAAAATAAATAATAAGCTTATTAGAAAAAACAAACAAATTGTGAGCTAAATCACTCTTATTCATGAATTAGTGCGCATTTATAGTTGAGGTTCTCTGGAAATGGGTTTATTTAGTCAAATCTGTGCATTTTCTTACACTTAAGCTCGCTAAAATGTGATATTTTGCCGCCGATTTTGATTTACGGGTTCATCTGCTGGCGATCCGTCATCTTGGATTTAAGTTTGACAATAGACAATCGGCCCACAGACGCACACACTTTGGTTGGATGCAATTTTTTTCCACCTCGTCGGCAAACTTACGTCCACATGAACGCACATTTTTCAAACCTTAATGGGAAGCCTGGCGGAGAGATCTTTTGAATTAAGGCCTGTTCATACATCCGTCATTGGGCAAGCGATGACGCAGGTGGATAAAAGTTGACATTGCTTCAACATGTGCACAGATATCCATTGTGGTGCCCAACGACGACAGTATGAAAGGGCCATTAGAGTTTAGTGTTTGATGTTGTTTTATTACAAAATATCATTGAAGATTTGAACCAGGGTCGGCACATTTCATTTGGGCATCAATATTTCAAACAGTTGGACCACATAGTGTCTGTTGTTGTTTTATTACAAAATATCATTGAAGATTTGAACCAGGGTTGGCACATTTCATTTGGGAACCAATATTTCAAACAGTTGGACCACATGTTGAAAGCATGACTGCATGAAACCCAATCTTAAAACTTGCAAAAATAACTGGATAGGATAATGAAATCGTGGATATTTATAAAACTACAAAAAATTAACTCAGTTAAATATTTCGTTAACTTGACTAGATATAAAAAGAGTAAGCGCTAACGATCTGTAATCAAAACAAAGAATTGTTGATAATTTCAAACCATTCCTTCACGTACTACATGTATGCAACTTCCAAAATGTACATGCACAGTGTTGTGCGCCTGTTGTTTTGGAATGCAGTGCATCACATTCAACCTTTAGATCAACGTGAATCGTGACGCTCAAATCAACAATTATTTTGATTATAGTCACAACATGAAATATTATTTATGCTAATTTGGAATGGAAGCCAAATAGATTACGAAGCAGGGGCCCAATGTCATGAACGGGGACGAGGGGGGCTACAATCTAAGTGATGTTTATGATCCTCTTTTCTCTCTTGTAATGTCACATCTAGAAGATTGACGGATCATTAATCACTCTGATGATATGCATCACCATGACCCGCTAAATCAAGTACAGTTTTTGAACAAAATGAATCTTCGCAATAAAATTTGGTCTGACTTACAACTTCAGACTTGAGATAACAAGGCGTTATGATGCATCGTTCCAGGAGGTTGTTGAGGGCACTGCTGCTCTCGTCTTCCAGATTGACTTGTTCCAGAAGTTGTCTCATGGCGTACACAGCTTTCACATCAGTTTGCTGAATGGAGGGAGGGAAATCATAGAAACAATATTAGAGCATTGTAAACAATTCATTACTTCATAAATATTCGCGATAGCTGCGTACCAAGTGCGTTCCAATAAAATAAATCGTTAGAGAATGCGCACGCCGAGCGCAGGTTACTAATAATTGCCCGAAAGTACTGCGCCAAAGTGTTCGATTGTTTTGATCATTGACCGACCAATCAAATTAAAACCTCACGCCCCTAAACTGAATATTCAATGAGTTACGAGGAAACACGACTAAAGGTTATTTCTGATTGGTTGAATGATAAAAAATTTAATGAGGGGATGACCCGACTTGGACTGTTTTAATAACTAAGAAGGGGTGGACAAAATAAACAGAAAACGAATTAATTATTAACGCGATTATATCGGTACAAATCAACGTTTTGATGCATCTTTTTCAGTAATGAAAGAGAATTATGACTGCTTTACAACTATTTTTGTGAATTTGTTTTGAAATCCTCGGTTGTTGTTCTGGTCATTCAGAAGTGTCCCTTAAGGGGCGCTCGGGAAAATTCCTCAGACCAGATCAACAACCTCTGATTACAAAACAAATTCACGAAAACAGTTGTTAGGCAGTCATTATTCTCTAATTAAAATTCAAAGTAGGGGATGGAAAGAAGATAAGTTAAGATAAAAATATCACAACACCTTAACTAACAATCTTCTGTCTTTTCATAAACTGATCACGAACCAAAATGTTGCGGCGTGTGAAACGCTCACATTGTTAAGTTACAGAAATAAGGTCTGTATGCACAAAACAACTTACAATTTTTGCCACATGGCGCTGGTGATCTGCGATGAATTGCTGTACACTTGATGCTGCTGCACTGCATCGCACAGCAAATATCGCTTAGTGTGAACAGAGCGTAATGATGGTGCAATTGGAGCAGGGATTCATGGTATAGCATGCCATGACTCCTATTAGGAGCCGGGTTTTTTCAATTAGATACAGCTACATCATAATACCGTGTCACATGATACTTACTGAAGCATTAGGTTGTAGACTTTTCACCAGGAAAAACATGAGCGTGTTAGCTGTCAATTCATCACTACCATCCAGACCTTTTATCCACCTAAATACAGACCGGGAGAAAAAATTATGAAGATGTGCATTTTATTCCTTCACAAAATTTGATTTGAAAAGCCAACATTCTGTAAAAATAACCCCCAAAAAAGGGAATTTGAGTGAGAAAACAAAATCCATACTATTAATTAATGTTTCTCAGGTCTGATAGTGATAATCACTTGTTAATCAATTAGGCTCGTTAAATTTATGCATTAATTTTATCGAACATCGAAAAATGTGCAGTTAATTTCAAGGCATACCTTTATTCATCTATTATGGATCAATGGGTCAACAAAGGTTGCAAGAATCTATTTAGATTCTTATATTTCAAGAATCCAGTTTGATTAGCCTTACAACCCTACTGACGAGAATTCCTGTCCCCGTACTACTATATTTCATGAAACCCCAGGCCACCATACGGCACTATGAACGGGCCTCAAAATAAAAAGGGCTCTCAGGTCAAAAGCTCTACAAAATTGACGAGGACCCTTGGGCTCTTCTATCATAGTGGTCCACGGGACCCACAAAAATCAAAGGCAAACACAGAAAATGTTCCGCATTTTTTTAAACGGAATATGTTGCTGACAACAATGCCTATTGGTAATATAATACAATATACATAATGACAAGCAACTTCTCTTCTCTTGAAATGTATCATAAGTTTTTTACCAGCAGGGTTTAAAATATGGGGATCTACACAATGTTATGATGCATTGTATGCATGTTATATTATTATCCAGACGTCTTGAATCCAATCGTGTCAAACTTCAAATGTTTTCGGACCCTTGAAAGTAAGTTAGGACCCTTTGAATTTCAGAGGCAAGGGTCCAGGGGATCTTTTGATTTTTATTCTTATTTCGAGGCCCGACTATGAAACCGTCAAATTGACATACCATGATTGACACAGGTTAGCAATGTTAGCCTGCAACTTATTAGCCGACTCAGGTAGATCTAGCAACACACCTGTATGGAAAAAAACCATAAGGATAATGAGGATTAGATTTGCTAAAGGAATTGATTAATAGCCCAAGTCATGTGAAAATGGCCAAGTATTTATGATTTTTCTTGTTTTGCGATGAAAACAAAACAAATCATCAGGAGTTAGTTTAAATTAAATTGGGCTCTTCTAAACTTAGCCATGACATGCTTTATCTCAAATCGATTGGCTCCTTTTTATGGGCTATGTTGTTGTTCTTCTTTTCTTCTCAAAGCTGTCCTACCACTTTGGTAGTTCACCAAAGACGAACTGGTTATACACCTGTTTACTTGATGATAGACTTTAGAGAGTTAACATGGAGAAATCCCCAAGAAAACTGGATGTGGTTAGAAGATAGAAACCCAGAGTGATAGTTCGCCTTTAAAGACATACTCTCACTCTGGGTTGCTGGCCACGTCCAGTTCTCTCGGGAATTTGACACGGTTACAATAACTCTGTACAGACTGTCATCAAGTGAATGGGTGTGTGGGACTGTAAAAACTCCCCTACATAAATAATGCTATGGTCCAATGTTGGTAGTGTGACTTCGCATTATTTATATGGATTTGAGCCAATCAGCGCTCAGATGTGAATAACCATTAGCCAATCACAGCTGAGCGCCGTATTGACGAGCGGGCTTGTGAAAATACATGCTCCCTCTTCTCGTGTTGTACCTCGTCGTCTGCAGGCGTCTTGTATGTCTCGTCATTTTCATTGTAACATTTTGTATAATTTGGAGCAACGTTTACTTTAATAAAGTGCCAGAACATGGCGACGAAATGTAACAAGCTTCTTACTGTAAGAAACCAACAAGAATTGACTCTTACAGGTGTATGACAAGTTTGTCTGTGGTGAACTACCAAAGTGGTAGGCCAGCTTTAAGAATTAGCTATTGATAAAAAGTGGATAACGACTCAGAATATTCAAAAGTATTTTGTTGAATAAAATCAAATTTAAATACATAGGAGCACATACCATGAAGAATGACGACTGTTTCAAGCATGTTATCAGGTATCACTGGTTTCTCTTGATTCAGACAACAGTTGCCCACGGTAACAATGGCTTGTAGACATTTCAGAGCCGTTGCTATGGTATCCTGTAAAGAAAGCATTGATCAAGTATGTGAGTGACCATATAAGTTGTGAATATGCATAATTTTATATTCAAAACACTGAAACGATACCAAACCTAAACAAAATCATTGAATGAATGTTTGACCCTATCAGGAACTTACACAACAGCTTTCCTACATGGATTTTATCAAGAAAATGTCATACTTAAAAACAAAATTGATACTACTCTCATTGCTAAATCAAACATCTCAACTGTTAACCAAGCCTTGAAATAAGCAGGCGCGGGCGCAATTGATCTCGACATTCCCAAATTGTGCCAGTAAATCATCTCAATCAGACCTCGACGCAAATGTATCCTGTCAAATTGCGCCTATCTCTCACTGAGTGTTGACTGACCCTAAATGTTGAACATTTCCTTGATTCTTCACTCTTCAGAGAATTGCTCTTGGTTCGTATAAATTTAAAAAATAGTTGCCCTTGGTTCCTGTTCTTATATGTTTACACTAAGTTAACACTTTCCAGTAACCTTTCTCTACTTTCAAGGTATATCTCAAGGATTACCGAACCAATTATTAGGTACATGTATGTGTACCTATTTTGATGCATTTCTCATGGTGATTCCAAATCTGGTAATGAAATTCAATAATTTTGACATATTTGAAACATTTTGTGAACTTTTGGAATGTCGTCTGCAGACGCCTGCCGTGTGGAAAGTGTTAACAATCAAAATTCAGAAATACCTTATCTTCACTTTCAAATGGTTCATCTAAGAAGGTGGTTGTACAGTGTTTGTAAAGGCCTGTCCATAGTCTCTCGTACTGTTTACGTGCTAAACCATGTAGCAGATCGTCAATGCTGAAATCATCCGACTTGGATGACTGTAATGAGGAAAATTAAATATGCAAATTTACATTAATTTTAGTGGTGGCGATCCCGATATATAAACCTTTCTGTCTGGATTTATACCAGTGCTGCTAGCTAGTGCCAACATAGTTTCAAATGGGTTTTTGAGGTGTTCAGAAATGTAATGGGTTAAATTAAAGGAATACAAAAAAGTTGCTTACTAACGCAGGCTTTGTGTTTAAAAGAGGCTATATCCTCCCTTTCGTTTCAAAATACACTACATGTACATGGACACTAAACATGTTAATATTTTTTACTTCGCCTTATTACTATTACGCCCCTGAGCACATATGAAACAGTGCCTATAAGTTAAACTCATTTGAATATCAAATTAAAATACTGCTTTGAAAATAGTTCGCTCCAATCGTTATCAGGAATACAACAATGTCTCTGATTGGTGCAACAAATGAGATCCGTCTTTCTGACCAATCAGCAGGCAGTTTCTGACCAATCAGCAGGTAGTTCTCAAGGGTTTAAACTTACATGTTTATCCAAATATGTGATGAATTCTTTTGGGTTATCATCCTCTGCGGCCTGCAGAAACAAACTCCTCATTCCCCCACCTGCTGCTACTGATGATGTCATTGATTTAGCAAGATGATATCTGGTAGTATTACAAAGTAATGATCTGAAATGTAAAAAAGGCAGAGTCAGAACCTAAGAAATTAAGATTCTTGAGAGAAGAAAACCGAATAAGGTTGATATTTTGAGTTGTTCTAAGTTGGAAATGAAGGGATAAATATGAATTACAAACCAAAAATTAATCAAATAAACTGTTTTCATTATGAACCTTTGAGAAATAGGAGTCGGAAAAAAGAAAAATGACCACACACATCCTGTTCTGATTTACCTAGATGCTAAATGAAATATGAAAAACAAAGTTTAAATTCATGACCTTTTTATTTTTCTTGATTGAAAATGAGTTGAGAAAACGCCTGATCAAGTATTAAAGTCCCAACACGATTTTTACAGTGTTTGTTATTTTGTTCTTGATCGAATTAAAAGAAAAACTAATTGCTGTTATCTTTTTGTTTTTCTTGTTTTGAAAATGAAGTTAGAAAAACTAACTCTTAAAATTTAGGTTTTTCTCTTGCTTACTTACCATACAAAGTGTTTAAGAAACGAAAAACAAACGTAGTTGATTCAAATCGGTTTTATTGTTTGCAAATGAAGTTATAAAAACAAATGTCTCAAACTTACTTTAATTTCTACTGTTTTTTTTGTAGTTTTACCATGTTAGTAAAATGCATAACATACAAATATGGAGGCCTAGGCCTATGGATAGTATTTTCATTTTTTCTTGTTTCAAAATGTATCAAGGAAATTGAATGTTTGAAACAAGATCAAATTAGGTTTTTCCTTTGCCTTTTGGTTACAATTCTGGTTGATAAACGAAAAACGAATAGGCCTAGGCCTACACTTGCTTATATTTTTCTTATAATATGAAAACGGATTGGACTTGTTATTGTCTTTTTTTTCTACTGTGTGTGACAGTCAAACAGAAAATGATCCTGAGGCTATTTGTGTTTTCTGCTTAAGGGCAGTGTCAACCCGGTACGGCACTTGTTTCAAAAATTGAAATTCATATTTCTCTATTAGGCATAGTAAAAAAAATTACATGTTTCCCGTCCGGACTTTTTAAAAAAAGGAGGAGGGAGGGTCTTACTATTTACTATTTTCCCATTTTTTGATATTTTTTTCAAGATGGCCGCCAACTGGCGCCAAGTCGAAAGTGACCAACTGACTGTGTTGCAGACACTCCTAAACAGGATTTTCCACTCTAATTGCCAGAGGAATAAAAATATGAAAAGGTTTACCTAATATATAGAGCCAACTACACATTGTTTCTTTATGTTTTCTTCATTCTTCAGGTTGAATGAGGAACAAAACATCATTGATCGAAAGGATGTAGGCCTACATGTATAATTGGTCCCCATACTATTTCAATTGAGAAGCATGTCCATAATTCCGTGTCATGCATGGCATGAACATGCTATGAAATGATACAGCATTTCTATTACACCTGCCATTCCTATGGGCAAAGGATCAATCACTAAAAAAAAAAAAAAAAAATTAATTTAAAAAAAAAAATTAAAAAAAATTACAGAATTTTCGGAAATAGTAAATAGTAAAAAATAGGAGGCGGCGGCCAAAAAGGAGGCGGGCGGGGACGGGAAACCCCGGTGGTTTCAGTCAACATTGACTTTGGGTACGCATGATCGTTCCAAAAATCACGGAAAAGGGGGGTTTTCTGTATCATGTCCGCGGACATTCCACGGACATTTATGTCCGCGATTTCCCAAAATAAGGGGTGTTTTTTGAAACTATGTCCGCGATTTCCAAAAATAAGGGGTCGTTTTGGAAGCTATGTCCGCGATTTCAACAAATTAGGGGTGTTTGTTTTGAGAGGCTATGTCCGCGAGGAAGAAAACAAATAGAATAAGATTTGTTTCATATCAAATTGTCCTGGGAATAGGAAAAGGGGGGTATTTTGAACCAGATGTGTTCACGTTTTTGCGCAAAAAGGGGGACATTTAGAAAGTGTCCTTGAAATAGTGAAAAAAGGGGGGTTATTTTCAGACAAAATGTCCGCGTTTTTGTGCGAAAAAGGGGGTCAAATTATTAAAATTGTCCGCGAAACGCCGTAAATAGGGGGGTATTTTAAGATCCTGGAACGATCATGTGTTACCCCTCTGAATATGAAGAGAGAACACCGGGCGGGAAACATGTTAATTTTTTTACTAGGCCTTATTTTATACTTTTATATGTATTCTATCATTACCATCATAAATTACTAATCGGAAGCGATTATTTCCCGTTCTTTTGGGGGATTTTAAATTGTTGTTTTGGTAAGTTTGAGTCAGGAAAATGCGCATGGTTATTTGGCGGGAATTTAAGCGGATTTCCGCGTTTTTCAAATGCTGCGACAGCTGTTCGATCATTGCGTCGCGCGCTGAAACTTCAAGCGCATAATATTAGACGCGCCGCTTAATATCCGCGACGTAGACGCGAAAAACGAAAGAGCGCAAAACAATGTCTAAAAATGTAAACAAAGGCCAATCTTACGATCATTTAAATTTCAGTTTTCTTCCAATTTCTTCAGATGGTGACAATATAAATTGAATCTGATATTTTATTTTGATTGTTCATAATAGTATACTATCGCTTTTTTTAGGTCACACACCCGTGAATTCCGTGAACATTTAGCTTTAAATGGTGGAAAATGTCAATATTTTTACTAAATCGATGTTTTCTAGAAGTTCAAATTTGATGGAATTTTACGAATTTTCAGACAACATAACTAAAAATATATCAAACTATCAGGTTAGCTTTTACTGCCATTGTGTAGAGAGAGGACTTTCAGCGCTAGGTAGGAGGCGATTTTTTTATTTTTTCGATTATGGATTTTAAACTCGAGATATGCATCCATTTCTAGCGAAATGTGTGCAAAAAAACACGACTTTTAGTACACTTTTCCGATCTGGTTTTAGCAATATTTCCAAAACTAAGCCTTATTTTGGAAAAAGAAAAAATTGTCTTGTTTACAAAAATGTATATTAGAACAAATTTAACCATTTTTTATTTTATTTTTAGGCCCTATACAGGCTATAGTTATGCTGTCTGAAAAAGTTGGGGTAAATAAATCGCTTTTTGGTACATTTCTCAAAATTTAGTTAATTTGGTATCACATTGATATCACCATCGGATTCCTTATCAAATTTCCTTTCTATAAATGTATACTTTTATGTACTTTTAATCAATAGCCTCAAACTTAGAATATAGAAGCAAAAAAAGTTGATCATCAAAATAATAAATAGGAATAGGGTTGACACTTGCTTCCCTTAATTTTAAAGTTTTAAACCGTGTTGAAAACAAAAGAACGAAAAACGATTGTCCGGTTATATACACGGACCCATATGCCTATAATTATATTCCCATCAAACCTAAAGTGTGAGTGTAATAAGTCCATGGTGTAACTGTAAGTTTGTTTTTATTAAAGAAATAAGCTTACTTGTCAAGACTCAACAAGTTCATTTCATGTACTTTTTATTTTTAGGCCCACTCAAAAACACGTTTTACCACATCGTATTGTAAAACAAATCGTAAGATCACATTGATATACTCCCTAATACATAAACTACGTGTCTTTGAACGTAAATAATTGCAAGTCAATGTTCTATTATATACAAAAACTCACTCTAATCATTTAATCAGGAAAATAACTGTACGTTTTGTAAACATCCCGCCTTGGAATATTTTATAGTCTCATACACATTTTCAATATGCTTTATGAGATATAAGCGTCCATCAGTTCTCTTTGTGCGCGCGATACAATATTTGGATACGAGGTTATTATTTAGACATTAGAGATGGGCGCACTATGAAAAGTAGACTCAGCCTGTCGTGTATTTCACTGTCACACAATCGGACAACACCCTCTGATAGTGAAATAATACAAGGTATACAAAGTTGACTAGGTGTATTAGGAAGAATCTCGTTTCCAGCAGCCTGGAGATGAAAGGAACCGTCGGACAATTTTGGAACCATATTTTAACGGAATAAATCGTATTGGAAACTGGAAACCAATGCTTAGCATACCAGGCTGGAGGCTGCCGAAAACGGGATAGGATAATACCAATTGAATAGGGGAATATGGGGCAACTGATCCGTGGGGAAAAGTGGTCCGAAATGAAGGATTTTGTAATTGTATGGGCATACTGCTTTCTTTTAAACAGTACGACTTTTGTTGAAACTTGACAGTACGACTTTTGTTGAAACTTGACATATTCTTACCTTCTACAATCCAAAACATTTGGAACTTTAGGGTATTTACACATGTGATATTCTCCAGATCTTTGAAGCCACCCCCGTTGAGTGACTGATTGAAAAGTCACAGATAGTATGGGCGATAGGCCTATATGAAGACGGGTAGATCATGTACTTTATGATTGAGTGCAACAGTAAATATATGCATGCAGTACAGTCGTCTTAAAAGATGCTAGGTGCATATTGCATTTGATGGGTGCTATAGGCCTAGGTGTGCTTAGGAACTTTCCGAAATATGATTAAAACCATAGTTGTGGTTGAAATGACCGTAAAATGGCGCACATTGCTAAGTTGGGACATTAGTGGTGCATGGTTTGAATTTGCGATCAAATTACCATCGGAATGCTTCAACTTAAATCATATCACAGGTATTCATTTGGTAGAGTTATTACTAAGTTCATGAATTTGCAAATAACAAAGTACACCATTTCTTATTTTATCTAAAGACACTCGTCTACTTGTAGGACCCGAACGCCGTAATAATTTGCGAATTCAATACTCGCTAGCTACAGAAATCTGTAATGGCTAAAAACACTTAAAGCAGTTAATAATAATAATAATAATGGATTTATAAAGCGCCGTCTATCTAGGCAGCCTATTCCGAGGCGCTATACATACAAACATAAACATGAACAATTAAACATAAGCATGTGACCTGAAGCAATGAGCAAAAAATGGATTAAAATACAATTATACATGATATGCACATTGGAACAAATATGTTTTCAGACGGTGTTTAAAAGCATTGATTGAAACACAGCAACGAATGTCCACAGGTAGCATAGGCGTAGCCAGGATTATTTTATCCGGGGGGCACTCAGGCTCGGACCCAGAAAAGTTAATGTGAGGCCCCAAAAACTGAATTTTGTAAGGTACCATCCAAGCAGTGCGCAGCACTGCCCTCCGAGCTACGCTCGGACAGGGGGGTGTCTGAGGGGTTGGATGTGCCCCCCTCAGAAGTAGGAAACATTTTGGAACTCATTTGGTGCGATCTGGTTTATACTTTTGACCACAATTTTATCGAAAAGCCACCTCTTCATTTCTAATAAAAATTTTTTTTATCAATGCACGAAAGAAGTTGAGCATAATTATACTAATATGTTCTATATATTTGCTACATTACTGGCAATAAAAAAAATTCTTTCGGGTAATTCTATCTTCTTTTTTGTACGTTTTATGAATATCAAAATCTTAATTTAAAAGAAAACTAAAGCTGCAAATCAAAATCATATATTTTTGAAATTATTATTAATCAGATACCTATAAATTGACGAAGTAAAGAAAAAAAGGTGACCTGCTAATACCTTAACAGGCGCGCGTAGCGCGCGAAAAATGTGCTATTTTACAGTTTGCAATGATTGAGGCTTGCCTTCATAAAAGTTTCATAAAGATAAAGTTAATGTTTGAAGTCACATTAGCGCGAGCGCACAACATTTGATACTTATTTGTTATAAAGCTAAATGTAATGTTTGAAGGTTCATGCGAGCTAAGCGCGCAAAATTGCATATTTTACACTAATTTTGTCATAATTGAGCGACTTTTTTTGCTGATAACAACCTTCTAAAAAGAAATGTAAATATTTTGAGGTTCTAAAACATCCACCCACCCTTCACCCACCCGCTCGGCCTTCGGGCTCTCCCGAAACGGACAACAAGAAATGAAGTCACACAAGGACTGGTCATGGTCCCAAGTCTTATCGATTGGGGCATGTGCGTGCGTAGCGCGCAATTTTGTTTGCTATTCTACATATTTTGCCAATTTTCGCTGATACAAGCTTAAAAACTAAAGCAAGTATTTCGAGGCACATGAGCAAAACGCGCGAAATATTGGCTTCTCAACACTAACTAATTTTGTCATGATCGAGATACATTTTGTCTTAAAATAAGATTTAAAAATTAAAGTGAACGTTCATGTCACGTGCGCGCGTAGCGCGCGATTTTTTTTGGGCTATTTACATAAATTGTGCCGCGATTGAGATACCAACCACGCAAAATTGACTTCTTTACATTAATTTTGCCAAGATTGAGATACATTGTTGCTTCTATTAAAATGTCACATTTTATTTTTATTTTTTACGATTACCCCTGGCTTCTTTATACTTATTTGCCACATTTGAGATATATTTTGGCCTTATGACACTGCTTTTATTGTTAAATGTTTTGCTATTTTACCCGGTTTTGTTGGATTGAGGTACATTTTGGCTTCTTAATTTGCAATGAATTTATTTTTGGGGGAAGGGGCACATACAACGAAAAATGCTATCTTTGTATTTGAGCGTCATAATTTAACTATGATTTCTCTTATCAAAATTAAGGCGACAATGGCAAAATTGGGTGACAGGGGAGAAGGAGCGGTCGGCCCCTTCTTAACCCTCTGGCTACGCCATTATTGCCTTGATATGCCGGGATCTGTGCCGGGAACGTACAAAATAAGGGGTGGGCATGGAAACTTACTATGTAACAAATAAAGAACTCTATATAGACTATACCCTCTACGATTTCTCTTTTCTTTCTTCCTTTTTCTCCTTTTTCTTTCTTTTTCTTCTCCTTTTTCTTTCTTTTCTTCTCTCTTTTTTTTTTTTTGGTGCCAGAGACCCGGGGGGCACGTGCCCCCCAGGCCCCCCCCCCCCTGGCTCCGCCAATGAGTAGAGAGTTCCATAATTTGGGTGCACATGAAGAAAACGCTCTATCACCATACGAAGATATTGTTTTGACTTTTTTGACTTTTGACTTTTTTTCTGAAATGTAGGATTTGAGTTATTGATTATTATGACAAATGGTGGTATGTTTTAAAACATTTTGGCGTAAAATGTATTACGTCTCAGGCGTGTTTGAATAATGTTTTTTTCTCGACAAAGTTCTAAGTCATTTGTTGGGGCAAGTGGTCCGAAGGGGTATGGGGCAACTGGTCCGCCTGCAAAAACTTAATCAAAATTGTAAAATTCATTTTTGAAAATTAGTTGTTTCGACTCTGTATTGAAATGTGAATATGAAATAATTCACATTCTTTCTAGGTCTTAGACATTTTGGGGGCATTATACCACTATTCTGCTATTGAAGGATTACAATATGACATGAAATTGCTTTAGAATGGTTTAAAACCTCGGTATTATGAATTACATCTTTGTTATATTCTGAATGGTGTCTGTAAAGATATTTGCAATGACAAAATATCACGATTTATGTATTTTATCCACTGCTTTTTGTGTATATTAACCGTTGGGTCATCATTATCATATTGACTATAACTTCCCTTTAACATGAAAAATTGGCTAAATATCAAGATGGTTTATTATAAGTACTTAATGATGATTTTATGAAGTAAATAAAACTTCATTAAAGAAAAGGGTATATAGACAAATGTATGGGGCATCTGAATATCACAACCATGTAACCATTTAACTAGGTTCATACCGTTTTATCTAATAAATGTGCAGTCGAAAATTTCGCTTGCTTTGTACACCATTAGTATACTGCTATTTACACGTTAACCACGAAAACTGTATAAAACATGGGTTTCATGAGACATGTACCCTTTTTACGTGTTAAATAATATGGAAATGTGTTTTTAAAGAAAATACTGCCTAGTTTTCGTGTTGTCATTCACTGATTTCTGTGTATTCTAACCGTTGGAACATATAGGACCAGTTGCCCCACTGATGGGGTAACTGGTGCCAAGTAAAGTTTTCAGTTAGTGGTAATTGGCCTTGTCTTAAAATATTTTTTAACATTGATTATATATGTTATATGTAAACAGTTACATGGGTGATATTTTCATAGCAATTCCATAAATATTTACACGAGCTTTAATCTTTTAACCACCAGTCTAGTGCATTCAATTTTCACATTCCAAGGATGGGTTCATACCTCATATTAAATCTGGGATAAACAAGTCAATGAAAAAACACCTAGCAAGAAGTGCCAGGATGGCCCAAGAGTCTGCTGATACTGTTTAACTTTTTAAAACTTTTTTTTGTCCCTGTCTTGTCTCAAGCTCCTCGTTCCAGGCGCCTTTTTGTTCTTTGTGGGACCCCATTGGAAATAAGTTTGCTTTTTTTAGCAGACTTTATGGGTTATCCTGGCATCTCGGCATTTTGGACTTGGTGTCTGTGTTCTTGATTATATGTATATCTTTTGTGTCATGCATTTTTTGTATGTTGTAGTTTTTTATATTGTCGTTTTGCTTAATAAACAACAAACAAACAAAGGAAATGTCAAAGGTGTTAAAGTTTAAGAATAAATTTGTCTTGGCATGTGTGAAGCTTTCTTTTTATCCCACACGCCCAAATAAATTTGCGTATAAGGAACCGTTCATAAATACTTTGGTGGGGGGGGGGGGGGGGGGGGGGGCTGAATAATTTCATTTTTGGTATATCAAAACTTTTTGGACCAACCCCTCTCGCCATGCCACAAACTTTTTTGACCCCCCCTCTTGCCATGCTACACACCTTTTTTGACCCCCCCCCCCCCCATCCGGTATTAGGCCTACTGCCTGCAACTGAAACTTTCTTGTCCCCGTTCATTGTTATCAAGTTCAGAGAACATACTGTAGATATGATATCTTTTATGGGATTTTTTTTTACCATGTCTCATATTCTATTTTTTAATGAACGCATCACATCTAGGAGGGCAGGTTGTAGAATCTAGAGTGAATCAGAACTCCCACTTCAAGGTATCTTTGGTTTAGTGCCATGCCATGGTTTTTAATCCCCTGAATAACTTCACATATTTATGCACGGATCTCTGGTTTTGAAACCAATTAGGATGCTCCCTTCAATTATATATCCTGGTATAAATAAGTTTTTGCTATTGACATGAATTTGCCCTTCATTCTTTTTTAGCTGGGCTAGTAGGCCTACATGAAAAAAGGGCCATAGACATCTGCGCGCGTAAAAATATCTAATTTTTACTCTTTTTTTATGAACGTTCCGTAAATAATGTGCATACAGGTAAAGCAGGGTTTTTTGGGCGAAGCCCCAGAAAATTTTGGAAAATAATAAGTGTTTTAAACTTTTTTGACCCCCCCCCCCTCTGTTGGGGTTTTCAAAAACTTTTTTGACCCCCCCCCCCCCCCCTCTGCAGAGTATCAAAACTTTTGCCCCCTATAATTATCCAGCCCCCCCTACCAAAGTATTTATGAACACTCCCTAATACACTATTCGGAACCTCTTACAATACCTCACAGTCATCGATCGCGATTTAGTGCAGCCATTTCTGAAAACAATATTCATTCGGAAGGTGCCCTGTGAAAATTAGGGGGGGGGGACGACGTAGGTTCCCTGTCAAAGAGGCGCCCTGTCAAAAATAAGGGGGGGGGGGGGCGGGGTGGCGCAGGCGCCTGTCAAAAAGCCCCCCCCCCCCCCCCCCCCCCCCCCCAAAAAAAAAAAAAAAAAGAAGAAGGAAACTCCAGACCAAGTATGTGAAAGATGCCACCAGGTGGGCTCGAACCCACATCTTGGCTTCGACATTATACTCGCCTTCTGCCACCTCGCCATATCGCCCATGACTGTTAATATTAGCCTCATTCACATCTAGCATTATTGCTACTACTACTATACCGGCGAACACGTGTATTGTACGATATAAAAGTGCAATTATAACATTGACCGTATCAAGACGTATAATGAGGCTATGTTTGTTGTTGCTATTCAATCAATCACCAATGTGAATCTACCCAGATAGCCAGATGGGGTCATCTGGGTAGCTTCACGATTCTTAGAAACCATTCTCTATTGGGCGCTATTGGGCGCAAATAAATCCCGTTGCATCGGACGTTGAGGGCGTCATCGCATGCTCCGTAATTTGCAGACGAATATGTCTAAAATAGCGCACCACCGAATCACTCCGCGTTTATGTAATAACGAAATTCGGCTAATATAAAAGGAGTCCGAATGTATTAAGTGATACCGTTGACCGGCTGAGGTGTTCAGTATTAAATTATCTTTAAAATGAGACCATAAAAATGGAATTTGGTTGATATCTGAATCCGGATTTTCATTTTAAAGGAGGTTACGGGCGACAAAAGTTGAAATTGTTGAAAATGTTGAAATTTTACTCAGAGGCACCCCCTTTAAAACCCATCTGGCTGTATGAAGACGTGTTTGGATACAACAACAACCCCCGGCTGGGGTGTTCAGTATTAAATTATCTTTAAAATGAGACCATAAAAATGGAATTTGGTTGATATCTGAATCCGGATTTTCATTTTAAAGGAGGTTACGGGCGACAAAAGTTGAAATTGTTGAAAATGTTGAAATTTTACTCAGAGGCACCCCCTTTAAAACCCATCTGGCTGTATGAAGACGTGTTTGGATACAACAACAACCCCCGGCTGGGGTGTTCAGTATTAAATTATCTTTAAAATGAGACCATAAAAATGGAATTTGGTTAAAATCTGAATCCGGATTTTCATTTTAAAGGAGGCTACGGGCGACAAAAGTTGAAATTGTTGAAAATGGTGAAATTTTACTCAGAGGCACCCCCTTTAAAACCCATCTGGCTGTATGAAGACGTGTTTGGATACAACAACAACCCCCGGCTGGGGTGTTCAGTATTAAATTATCTTTAAAATGAGACCATAAAAATGGAATTTGGTTGATATCTGAATCCGGATTTTCATTTTAAAGGAGGTTACGGGCGACAAAAGTTGAAATTGTTGAAAATGTTGAAATTTTACTCAGAGGCACCCCCTTTAAAACCCATCTGGCTGTATGAAGACGTGTTTGGATACAACAACAACCCCCGGCTGGGGTGTTCAGTATTAAATTATCTTTAAAATGAGACCATAAAAATGGAATTTGGTTGATATCTGAATCCGGATTTTCATTTTAAAGGAGGTTACGGGCGACAAAAGTTGAAATTGTTGAAAATGTTGAAATTTTACTCAGAGGCACCCCCTTTAAAACCCATCTGGCTGTATGAAGACGTGTTTGGATACAACAACAACCCCCGGCTGGGGTGTTCAGTATTAAATTATCTTTAAAATGAGACCATAAAAATGGAATTTGGTTGATATCTGAATCCGGATTTTCATTTTAAAGGAGGTTACGGGCGACAAAAGTTGAAATTGTTGAAAATGTTGAAATTTTACTCAGAGGCACCCCCTTTAAAACCCATCTGGCTGTATGAAGACGTGTTTGGATACAACAACAACCCCCGGCTGGGGTGTTCAGTATTAAATTATCTTTAAAATGAGACCATAAAAATGGAATTTGGTTAAAATCTGAATCCGGATTTTCATTTTAAAGGAGGCTACGGGCGACAAAAGTTGAAATTGTTGAAAATGGTGAAATTTTACTCAGAGGCACCCCCTTTAAAACCCATCTGGCTGTATGAAGACGTGTTTGGATACAACAACAACCCCCGGCTGGGGTGTTCAGTATTAAATTATCTTTAAAATGAGACCATAAAAATGGAATTTGGTTGATATCTGAATCCGGATTTTCATTTTAAAGGAGGTTACGGGCGACAAAAGTTGAAATTGTTGAAAATGTTGAAATTTTACTCAGAGGCACCCCCTTTAAAACCCATCTGGCTGTATGAAGACGTGTTTGGATACAACAACAACCCCCGGCTGGGGTGTTCAGTATTAAATTATCTTTAAAATGAGACCATAAAAATGGAATTTGGTTGATATCTGAATCCGGATTTTCATTTTAAAGGAGGTTACGGGCGACAAAAGTTGAAATTGTTGAAAATGTTGAAATTTTACTCAGAGGCACCCCCTTTAAAACCCATCTGGCTGTATGAAGACGTGTTTGGATACAACAACAACCCCCGGCTGGGGTGTTCAGTATTAAATTATCTTTAAAATGAGACCATAAAAATGGAATTTGGTTAAAATCTGAATCCGGATTTTCATTTTAAAGGAGGCTACGGGCGACAAAAGTTGAAATTGTTGAAAATGGTGAAATTTTACTCAGAGGCACCCCCTTTAAAACCCATCTGGCTGTATGAAGACGTGTTTGGATACAACAACAACCCCCGGCTGGGGTGTTCAGTATTAAATTATCTTTAAAATGAGACCATAAAAATGGAATTTGGTTGATATCTGAATCCGGATTTTCATTTTAAAGGAGGTTACGGGCGACAAAAGTTGAAATTGTTGAAAATGTTGAAATTTTACTCAGAGGCACCCCCTTTAAAACCCATCTGGCTGTATGAAGACGTGTTTGGATACAACAACAACCCCCGGCTGGGGTGTTCAGTATTAAATTATCTTTAAAATGAGACCATAAAAATGGAATTTGGTTGATATCTGAATCCGGATTTTCATTTTAAAGGAGGTTACGGGCGACAAAAGTTGAAATTGTTGAAAATGTTGAAATTTTACTCAGAGGCACCCCCTTTAAAACCCATCTGGCTGTATGAAGACGTGTTTGGATACAACAACAACCCCCGGCTGGGGTGTTCAGTATTAAATTATCTTTAAAATGAGACCATAAAAATGGAATTTGGTTAAAATCTGAATCCGGATTTTCATTTTAAAGGAGGCTACGGGCGACAAAAGTTGAAATTGTTGAAAATGGTGAAATTTTACTCAGAGGCACCCCCTTTAAAACCCATCTGGCTGTATGAAGACGTGTTTGGATACAACAACAACCCCCGGCTGGGGTGTTCAGTATTAAATTATCTTTAAAATGAGACCATAAAAATGGAATTTGGTTGATATCTGAATCCGGATTTTCATTTTAAAGGAGGTTACGGGCGACAAAAGTTGAAATTGTTGAAAATGTTGAAATTTTACTCAGAGGCACCCCCTTTAAAACCCATCTGGCTGTATGAAGACGTGTTTGGATACAACAACAACCCCCGGCTGGGGTGTTCAGTATTAAATTATCTTTAAAATGAGACCATAAAAATGGAATTTGGTTGATATCTGAATCCGGATTTTCATTTTAAAGGAGGTTACGGGCGACAAAAGTTGAAATTGTTGAAAATGTTGAAATTTTACTCAGAGGCACCCCCTTTAAAACCCATCTGGCTGTATGAAGACGTGTTTGGATACAACAACAACCCCCGGCTGGGGTGTTCAGTATTAAATTATCTTTAAAATGAGACCATAAAAATGGAATTTGGTTAAAATCTGAATCCGGATTTTCATTTTAAAGGAGGCTACGGGCGACAAAAGTTGAAATTGTTGAAAATGGTGAAATTTTACTCAGAGGCACCCCCTTTAAAACCCATCTGGCTGTATGAAGACGTGTTTGGATACAACAACAACCCCCGGCTGGGGTGTTCAGTATTAAATTATCTTTAAAATGAGACCATAAAAATGGAATTTGGTTGATATCTGAATCCGGATTTTCATTTTAAAGGAGGTTACGGGCGACAAAAGTTGAAATTGTTGAAAATGTTGAAATTTTACTCAGAGGCACCCCCTTTAAAACCCATCTGGCTGTATGAAGACGTGTTTGGATACAACAACAACCCCCGGCTGGGGTGTTCAGTATTAAATTATCTTTAAAATGAGACCATAAAAATGGAATTTGGTTGATATCTGAATCCGGATTTTCATTTTAAAGGAGGTTACGGGCGACAAAAGTTGAAATTGTTGAAAATGTTGAAATTTTACTCAGAGGCACCCCCTTTAAAACCCATCTGGCTGTATGAAGACGTGTTTGGATACAACAACAACCCCCGGCTGGGGTGTTCAGTATTAAATTATCTTTAAAATGAGACCATAAAAATGGAATTTGGTTAAAATCTGAATCCGGATTTTCATTTTAAAGGAGGCTACGGGCGACAAAAGTTGAAATTGTTGAAAATGGTGAAATTTTACTCAGAGGCACCCCCTTTAAAACCCATCTGGCTGTATGAAGACGTGTTTGGATACAACAACAACCCCCGGCTGGGGTGTTCAGTATTAAATTATCTTTAAAATGAGACCATAAAAATGGAATTTGGTTGATATCTGAATCCGGATTTTCATTTTAAAGGAGGTTACGGGCGACAAAAGTTGAAATTGTTGAAAATGTTGAAATTTTACTCAGAGGCACCCCCTTTAAAACCCATCTGGCTGTATGAAGACGTGTTTGGATACAACAACAACCCCCGGCTGGGGTGTTCAGTATTAAATTATCTTTAAAATGAGACCATAAAAATGGAATTTGGTTGATATCTGAATCCGGATTTTCATTTTAAAGGAGGTTACGGGCGACAAAAGTTGAAATTGTTGAAAATGTTGAAATTTTACTCAGAGGCACCCCCTTTAAAACCCATCTGGCTGTATGAAGACGTGTTTGGATACAACAACAACCCCCGGCTGGGGTGTTCAGTATTAAATTATCTTTAAAATGAGACCATAAAAATGGAATTTGGTTAAAATCTGAATCCGGATTTTCATTTTAAAGGAGGCTACGGGCGACAAAAGTTGAAATTGTTGAAAATGGTGAAATTTTACTCAGAGGCACCCCCTTTAAAACCCATCTGGCTGTATGAAGACGTGTTTGGATACAACAACAACCCCCGGCTGGGGTGTTCAGTATTAAATTATCTTTAAAATGAGACCATAAAAATGGAATTTGGTTGATATCTGAATCCGGATTTTCATTTTAAAGGAGGTTACGGGCGACAAAAGTTGAAATTGTTGAAAATGTTGAAATTTTACTCAGAGGCACCCCCTTTAAAACCCATCTGGCTGTATGAAGACGTGTTTGGATACAACAACAACCCCCGGCTGGGGTGTTCAGTATTAAATTATCTTTAAAATGAGACCATAAAAATGGAATTTGGTTGATATCTGAATCCGGATTTTCATTTTAAAGGAGGTTACGGGCGACAAAAGTTGAAATTGTTGAAAATGTTGAAATTTTACTCAGAGGCACCCCCTTTAAAACCCATCTGGCTGTATGAAGACGTGTTTGGATACAACAACAACCCCCGGCTGGGGTGTTCAGTATTAAATTATCTTTAAAATGAGACCATAAAAATGGAATTTGGTTAAAATCTGAATCCGGATTTTCATTTTAAAGGAGGCTACGGGCGACAAAAGTTGAAATTGTTGAAAATGGTGAAATTTTACTCAGAGGCACCCCCTTTAAAACCCATCTGGCTGTATGAAGACGTGTTTGGATACAACAACAACCCCCGGCTGGGGTGTTCAGTATTAAATTATCTTTAAAATGAGACCATAAAAATGGAATTTGGTTGATATCTGAATCCGGATTTTCATTTTAAAGGAGGTTACGGGCGACAAAAGTTGAAATTGTTGAAAATGTTGAAATTTTACTCAGAGGCACCCCCTTTAAAACCCATCTGGCTGTATGAAGACGTGTTTGGATACAACAACAACCCCCGGCTGGGGTGTTCAGTATTAAATTATCTTTAAAATGAGACCATAAAAATGGAATTTGGTTGATATCTGAATCCGGATTTTCATTTTAAAGGAGGTTACGGGCGACAAAAGTTGAAATTGTTGAAAATGTTGAAATTTTACTCAGAGGCACCCCCTTTAAAACCCATCTGGCTGTATGAAGACGTGTTTGGATACAACAACAACCCCCGGCTGGGGTGTTCAGTATTAAATTATCTTTAAAATGAGACCATAAAAATGGAATTTGGTTAAAATCTGAATCCGGATTTTCATTTTAAAGGAGGCTACGGGCGACAAAAGTTGAAATTGTTGAAAATGGTGAAATTTTACTCAGAGGCACCCCCTTTAAAACCCATCTGGCTGTATGAAGACGTGTTTGGATACAACAACAACCCCCGGCTGGGGTGTTCAGTATTAAATTATCTTTAAAATGAGACCATAAAAATGGAATTTGGTTGATATCTGAATCCGGATTTTCATTTTAAAGGAGGTTACGGGCGACAAAAGTTGAAATTGTTGAAAATGTTGAAATTTTACTCAGAGGCACCCCCTTTAAAACCCATCTGGCTGTATGAAGACGTGTTTGGATACAACAACAACCCCCGGCTGGGGTGTTCAGTATTAAATTATCTTTAAAATGAGACCATAAAAATGGAATTTGGTTGATATCTGAATCCGGATTTTCATTTTAAAGGAGGTTACGGGCGACAAAAGTTGAAATTGTTGAAAATGTTGAAATTTTACTCAGAGGCACCCCCTTTAAAACCCATCTGGCTGTATGAAGACGTGTTTGGATACAACAACAACCCCCGGCTGGGGTGTTCAGTATTAAATTATCTTTAAAATGAGACCATAAAAATGGAATTTGGTTAAAATCTGAATCCGGATTTTCATTTTAAAGGAGGCTACGGGCGACAAAAGTTGAAATTGTTGAAAATGGTGAAATTTTACTCAGAGGCACCCCCTTTAAAACCCATCTGGCTGTATGAAGACGTGTTTGGATACAACAACAACCCCCGGCTGGGGTGTTCAGTATTAAATTATCTTTAAAATGAGACCATAAAAATGGAATTTGGTTGATATCTGAATCCGGATTTTCATTTTAAAGGAGGTTACGGGCGACAAAAGTTGAAATTGTTGAAAATGTTGAAATTTTACTCAGAGGCACCCCCTTTAAAACCCATCTGGCTGTATGAAGACGTGTTTGGATACAACAACAACCCCCGGCTGGGGTGTTCAGTATTAAATTATCTTTAAAATGAGACCATAAAAATGGAATTTGGTTGATATCTGAATCCGGATTTTCATTTTAAAGGAGGTTACGGGCGACAAAAGTTGAAATTGTTGAAAATGTTGAAATTTTACTCAGAGGCACCCCCTTTAAAACCCATCTGGCTGTATGAAGACGTGTTTGGATACAACAACAACCCCCGGCTGGGGTGTTCAGTATTAAATTATCTTTAAAATGAGACCATAAAAATGGAATTTGGTTAAAATCTGAATCCGGATTTTCATTTTAAAGGAGGCTACGGGCGACAAAAGTTGAAATTGTTGAAAATGGTGAAATTTTACTCAGAGGCACCCCCTTTAAAACCCATCTGGCTGTATGAAGACGTGTTTGGATACAACAACAACCCCCGGCTGGGGTGTTCAGTATTAAATTATCTTTAAAATGAGACCATAAAAATGGAATTTGGTTGATATCTGAATCCGGATTTTCATTTTAAAGGAGGTTACGGGCGACAAAAGTTGAAATTGTTGAAAATGTTGAAATTTTACTCAGAGGCACCCCCTTTAAAACCCATCTGGCTGTATGAAGACGTGTTTGGATACAACAACAACCCCCGGCTGGGGTGTTCAGTATTAAATTATCTTTAAAATGAGACCATAAAAATGGAATTTGGTTGATATCTGAATCCGGATTTTCATTTTAAAGGAGGTTACGGGCGACAAAAGTTGAAATTGTTGAAAATGTTGAAATTTTACTCAGAGGCACCCCCTTTAAAACCCATCTGGCTGTATGAAGACGTGTTTGGATACAACAACAACCCCCGGCTGGGGTGTTCAGTATTAAATTATCTTTAAAATGAGACCATAAAAATGGAATTTGGTTAAAATCTGAATCCGGATTTTCATTTTAAAGGAGGCTACGGGCGACAAAAGTTGAAATTGTTGAAAATGGTGAAATTTTACTCAGAGGCACCCCCTTTAAAACCCATCTGGCTGTATGAAGACGTGTTTGGATACAACAACAACCCCCGGCTGGGGTGTTCAGTATTAAATTATCTTTAAAATGAGACCATAAAAATGGAATTTGGTTGATATCTGAATCCGGATTTTCATTTTAAAGGAGGTTACGGGCGACAAAAGTTGAAATTGTTGAAAATGTTGAAATTTTACTCAGAGGCACCCCCTTTAAAACCCATCTGGCTGTATGAAGACGTGTTTGGATACAACAACAACCCCCGGCTGGGGTGTTCAGTATTAAATTATCTTTAAAATGAGACCATAAAAATGGAATTTGGTTGATATCTGAATCCGGATTTTCATTTTAAAGGAGGTTACGGGCGACAAAAGTTGAAATTGTTGAAAATGTTGAAATTTTACTCAGAGGCACCCCCTTTAAAACCCATCTGGCTGTATGAAGACGTGTTTGGATACAACAACAACCCCCGGCTGGGGTGTTCAGTATTAAATTATCTTTAAAATGAGACCATAAAAATGGAATTTGGTTAAAATCTGAATCCGGATTTTCATTTTAAAGGAGGCTACGGGCGACAAAAGTTGAAATTGTTGAAAATGGTGAAATTTTACTCAGAGGCACCCCCTTTAAAACCCATCTGGCTGTATGAAGACGTGTTTGGATACAACAACAACCCCCGGCTGGGGTGTTCAGTATTAAATTATCTTTAAAATGAGACCATAAAAATGGAATTTGGTTGATATCTGAATCCGGATTTTCATTTTAAAGGAGGTTACGGGCGACAAAAGTTGAAATTGTTGAAAATGTTGAAATTTTACTCAGAGGCACCCCCTTTAAAACCCATCTGGCTGTATGAAGACGTGTTTGGATACAACAACAACCCCCGGCTGGGGTGTTCAGTATTAAATTATCTTTAAAATGAGACCATAAAAATGGAATTTGGTTGATATCTGAATCCGGATTTTCATTTTAAAGGAGGTTACGGGCGACAAAAGTTGAAATTGTTGAAAATGTTGAAATTTTACTCAGAGGCACCCCCTTTAAAACCCATCTGGCTGTATGAAGACGTGTTTGGATACAACAACAACCCCCGGCTGGGGTGTTCAGTATTAAATTATCTTTAAAATGAGACCATAAAAATGGAATTTGGTTAAAATCTGAATCCGGATTTTCATTTTAAAGGAGGCTACGGGCGACAAAAGTTGAAATTGTTGAAAATGGTGAAATTTTACTCAGAGGCACCCCCTTTAAAACCCATCTGGCTGTATGAAGACGTGTTTGGATACAACAACAACCCCAGGCTGGGGTGTTCAGTATTAAATTATCTTTAAAATGAGACCATAAAAATGGAATTTGGTTAAAATCTGAATCCGGATTTTCATTTTAAAGGAGGCTACGGGCGACAAAAGTTGAAATTGTTGAAAATGTTGAAATTTTACTCAGAGGCACCCCCTTTAAAACCCATCTGGCTGTATGAAGACGTGTTTTGATACATCGATGTACCCCGGCTGGGGTGTTCAGTATTAAATTATCTTTAAAATGAGACCATAACAATGGAATTTGGTTGAAATCTGAATCCGGATTTTCATTTTAAAGGAGGTTACGGGCGACAAAAGTTGAAATTGTTGAAAATGTTGAAATTTTACTCAGAGGCACCCCCTTTAAAACCCATCTGGCTGTATGAAGACGTGTTTGGATACAACAACAACCCCCGGCTGGGGTGTTCAGTATTAAATTATCTTTAAAATGAGACCATAAAAATGGAATTTGGTTAAAATCTGAATCCGGATTTTCATTTTAAAGGAGGCTACGGGCGACAAAAGTTGAAATTGTTGAAAATGGTGAAATTTTACTCAGAGGCACCCCCTTTAAAACCCATCTGGCTGTATGAAGACGTGTTTGGATACAACAACAACCCCCGGCTGGGGTGTTCAGTATTAAATTATCTTTAAAATGAGACCATAAAAATGGAATTTGGTTGAAATCTGAATCCGGATTTTCATTTTAAAGGAGGCTACGGGCGACAAAAGTTGAAATTGTTGAAAATGGTGAAATTTTACTCAGAGGCACCCCCTTTAAAACCCATCTGGCTGTATGAAGACGTGTTTGGATACAACAACAACCCCCGGCTGGGGTGTTCAGTATTAAATTATCTTTAAAATGAGACCATAAAAATGGAATTTGGTTGAAATCTGAATCCGGATTTTCATTTTAAAGGAGGTTACGGGCGACAAAAGTTGAAATTGTTGAAAATGGTGAAATTTTACTCAGAGGCACCCCCTTTAAAACCCATCTGGCTGTATGAAGACGTGTTTGGATACAACAACAACCCCCGGCTGGGGTGTTCAGTATTAAATTATCTTTAAAATGAGACCATAAAAATGGAATTTGGTTAAAATCTGAATCCGGATTTTCATTTTAAAGGAGGCTACGGGCGACAAAAGTTGAAATTGTTGAAAATGGTGAAATTTTACTCAGAGGCACCCCCTTTAAAACCCATCTGGCTGTATGAAGACGTGTTTGGATACAACAACAACCCCCGGCTGGGGTGTTCAGTATTAAATTATCTTTAAAATGAGACCATAAAAATGGAATTTGGTTGAAATCTGAATCCGGATTTTCATTTTAAAGGAGGTTACGGGCGACAAAAGTTGAAATTGTTGAAAATGTTGAAATTTTACTCAGAGGCACCCCCTTTAAAACCCATCTGGCTGTATGAAGACGTGTTTGGATACAACAACAACCCCCGGCTGGGGTGTTCAGTATTAAATTATCTTTAAAATGAGACCATAAAAATGGAATTTGGTTGAAATCTGAATCCGGATTTTCATTTTAAAGGAGGTTACGGGCGACAAAAGTTGAAATTGTTGAAAATGTTGAAATTTTACTCAGAGGCACCCCCTTTAAAACCCATCTGGCTGTATGAAGACGTGTTTGGATACAACAACAACCCCCGGCTGGGGTGTTCAGTATTAAATTATCTTTAAAATGAGACCATAAAAATGGAATTTGGTTAAAATCTGAATCCGGATTTTCATTTTAAAGGAGGCTACGGGCGACAAAAGTTGAAATTGTTGAAAATGGTGAAATTTTACTCAGAGGCACCCCCTTTAAAACCCATCTGGCTGTATGAAGACGTGTTTGGATACAACAACAACCCCCGGCTGGGGTGTTCAGTATTAAATTATCTTTAAAATGAGACCATAAAAATGGAATTTGGTTGAAATCTGAATCCGGATTTTCATTTTAAAGGAGGTTACGGGCGACAAAAGTTGAAATTGTTGAAAATGTTGAAATTTTACTCAGAGGCACCCCCTTTAAAACCCATCTGGCTGTATGAAGACGTGTGTGGATACAACAACAACCCCCGGCTGGGGTGTTCAGTATTAAATTATCTTTAAAATGAGACCATAAAAATGGAATTTGGTTAAAATCTGAATCCGGATTTTCATTTTAAAGGAGGCTACGGGCGACAAAAGTTGAAATTGTTGAAAATGGTGAAATTTTACTCAGAGGCACCCCCTTTAAAACCCATCTGGCTGTATGAAGACGTGTTTGGATACAACAACAACCCCCGGCTGGGGTGTTCAGTATTAAATTATCTTTAAAATGAGACCATAAAAATGGAATTTGGTTGAAATCTGAATCCGGATTTTCATTTTAAAGGAGGCTACGGGCGACAAAAGTTGAAATTGTTGAAAATGGTGAAATTTTACTCAGAGGCACCCCCTTTAAAACCCATCTGGCTGTATGAAGACGTGTTTGGATACAACAACAACCCCCGGCTGGGGTGTTCAGTATTAAATTATCTTTAAAATGAGACCATAAAAATGGAATTTGGTTAAAATCTGAATCCGGATTTTCATTTTAAAGGAGGCTACGGGCGACAAAAGTTGAAATTGTTGAAAATGGTGAAATTTTACTCAGAGGCACCCCCTTTAAAACCCATCTGGCTGTATAAAGACGTGTTTGGATACAACAACAACCCCGGCTGGGGTGTTCAGTATTAAATTATCTTTAAAATGAGACCATAAAAATGGAATTTGGTTGAAATCTGAATCCGGATTTTCATTTTAAAGGAGGCTACGGGCGACAAAAGTTGAAATTGTTGAAAATGGTGAAATTTTACTCAGAGGCACCCCCTTTAAAACCCATCTGGCTGTATGAAGACGTGTTTGGATACAACAACAACCCCCGGCTGGGGTGTTCAGTATTAAATTATCTTTAAAATGAGACCATAAAAATGGAATTTGGTTGAAATCTGAATCCGGATTTTCATTTTAAAGGAGGCTACGGGCGACAAAAGTTGAAATTGTTGAAAATGGTGAAATTTTACTCAGAGGCACCCCCTTTAAAACCCATCTGGCTGTATGAAGACGTGTTTGGATACAACAACAACCCCCGGCTAGGGTGTTCAGTATTAAATTATCTTTAAAATGAGACCATAAAAATGGAATTTGGTTGAAATCTGAATCCGGATTTTCATTTTAAAGGAGGTTACGGGCGACAAAAGTTGAAATTGTTGAAAATGGTGAAATTTTACTCAGAGGCACCCCCTTTAAAACCCATCTGGCTGTATGAAGACGTGTTTGGATACAACAACAACCCCCGGCTGGGGTGTTCAGTATTAAATTATCTTTAAAATGAGACCATAAAAATGGAATTTGGTTAAAATCTGAATCCGGATTTTCATTTTAAAGGAGGCTACGGGCGACAAAAGTTGAAATTGTTGAAAATGGTGAAATTTTACTCAGAGGCACCCCCTTTAAAACCCATCTGGCTGTATGAAGACGTGTTTGGATACAACAACAACCCCCGGCTGGGGTGTTCAGTATTAAATTATCTTTAAAATGAGACCATAAAAATGGAATTTGGTTGAAATCTGAATCCGGATTTTCATTTTAAAGGAGGTTACGGGCGACAAAAGTTGAAATTGTTGAAAATGTTGAAATTTTACTCAGAGGCACCCCCTTTAAAACCCATCTGGCTGTATGAAGACGTGTTTGGATACAACAACAACCCCCGGCTGGGGTGTTCAGTATTAAATTATCTTTAAAATGAGACCATAAAAATGGAATTTGGTTAAAATCTGAATCCGGATTTTCATTTTAAAGGAGGCTACGGGCGACAAAAGTTGAAATTGTTGAAAATGGTGAAATTTTACTCAGAGGCACCCCCTTTAAAACCCATCTGGCTGTATGAAGACGTGTTTGGATACAACAACAACCCCCGGCTGGGGTGTTCAGTATTAAATTATCTTTAAAATGAGACCATAAAAATGGAATTTGGTTGAAATCTGAATCCGGATTTTCATTTTAAAGGAGGTTACGGGCGACAAAAGTTGAAATTGTTGAAAATGTTGAAATTTTACTCAGAGGCACCCCCTTTAAAACCCATCTGGCTGTATGAAGACGTGTTTGGATACAACAACAACCCCCGGCTGGGGTGTTCAGTATTAAATTATCTTTAAAATGAGACCATAAAAATGGAATTTGGTTAAAATCTGAATCCGGATTTTCATTTTAAAGGAGGCTACGGGCGACAAAAGTTGAAATTGTTGAAAATGGTGAAATTTTACTCAGAGGCACCCCCTTTAAAACCCATCTGGCTGTATGAAGACGTGTTTGGATACAACAACAACCCCCGGCTGGGGTGTTCAGTATTAAATTATCTTTAAAATGAGACCATAAAAATGGAATTTGGTTGAAATCTGAATCCGGATTTTCATTTTAAAGGAGGCTACGGGCGACAAAAGTTGAAATTGTTGAAAATGGTGAAATTTTACTCAGAGGCACCCCCTTTAAAACCCATCTGGCTGTATGAAGACGTGTTTGGATACAACAACAACCCCCGGCTGGGGTGTTCAGTATTAAATTATCTTTAAAATGAGACCATAAAAATGGAATTTGGTTGATATCTGAATCCGGATTTTCATTTTAAAGGAGGTTACGGGCGACAAAAGTTGAAATTGTTGAAAATGTTGAAATTTTACTCAGAGGCACCCCCTTTAAAACCCATCTGGCTGTATGAAGACGTGTTTGGATACAACAACAACCCCCGGCTGGGGTGTTCAGTATTAAATTATCTTTAAAATGAGACCATAAAAATGGAATTTGGTTGATATCTGAATCCGGATTTTCATTTTAAAGGAGGTTACGGGCGACAAAAGTTGAAATTGTTGAAAATGTTGAAATTTTACTCAGAGGCACCCCCTTTAAAACCCATCTGGCTGTATGAAGACGTGTTTGGATACAACAACAACCCCCGGCTGGGGTGTTCAGTATTAAATTATCTTTAAAATGAGACCATAAAAATGGAATTTGGTTGAAATCTGAATCCGGATTTTCATTTTAAAGGAGGTTACGGGCGACAAAAGTTGAAATTGTTGAAAATGGTGAAATTTTACTCAGAGGCACCCCCTTTAAAACCCATCTGGCTGTATGAAGACGTGTTTGGATACAACAACAACCCCCGGCTGGGGTGTTCAGTATTAAATTATCTTTAAAATGAGACCATAAAAATGGAATTTGGTTAAAATCTGAATCCGGATTTTCATTTTAAAGGAGGCTACGGGCGACAAAAGTTGAAATTGTTGAAAATGGTGAAATTTTACTCAGAGGCACCCCCTTTAAAACCCATCTGGCTGTATGAAGACGTGTTTGGATACAACAACAACCCCCGGCTGGGGTGTTCAGTATTAAATTATCTTTAAAATGAGACCATAAAAATGGAATTTGGTTGAAATCTGAATCCGGATTTTCATTTTAAAGGAGGTTACGGGCGACAAAAGTTGAAATTGTTGAAAATGTTGAAATTTTACTCAGAGGCACCCCCTTTAAAACCCATCTGGCTGTATGAAGACGTGTTTGGATACAACAACAACCCCCGGCTGGGGTGTTCAGTATTAAATTATCTTTAAAATGAGACCATAAAAATGGAATTTGGTTGAAATCTGAATCCGGATTTTCATTTTAAAGGAGGTTACGGGCGACAAAAGTTGAAATTGTTGAAAATGTTGAAATTTTACTCAGAGGCACCCCCTTTAAAACCCATCTGGCTGTATGAAGACGTGTTTGGATACAACAACAACCCCCGGCTGGGGTGTTCAGTATTAAATTATCTTTAAAATGAGACCATAAAAATGGAATTTGGTTAAAATCTGAATCCGGATTTTCATTTTAAAGGAGGCTACGGGCGACAAAAGTTGAAATTGTTGAAAATGGTGAAATTTTACTCAGAGGCACCCCCTTTAAAACCCATCTGGCTGTATGAAGACGTGTTTGGATACAACAACAACCCCCGGCTGGGGTGTTCAGTATTAAATTATCTTTAAAATGAGACCATAAAAATGGAATTTGGTTGAAATCTGAATCCGGATTTTCATTTTAAAGGAGGTTACGGGCGACAAAAGTTGAAATTGTTGAAAATGTTGAAATTTTACTCAGAGGCACCCCCTTTAAAACCCATCTGGCTGTATGAAGACGTGTTTGGATACAACAACAACCCCGGCTGGGGTGTTCAGTATTAAATTATCTTTAAAATGAGACCATAAAAATGGAATTTGGTTAAAATCTGAATCCGGATTTTCATTTTAAAGGAGGCTACGGGCGACAAAAGTTGAAATTGTTGAAAATGGTGAAATTTTACTCAGAGGCACCCCCTTTAAAACCCATCTGGCTGTATGAAGACGTGTTTGGATACAACAACAACCCCCGGCTGGGGTGTTCAGTATTAAATTATCTTTAAAATGAGACCATAAAAATGGAATTTGGTTGAAATCTGAATCCGGATTTTCATTTTAAAGGAGGCTACGGGCGACAAAAGTTGAAATTGTTGAAAATGGTGAAATTTTACTCAGAGGCACCCCCTTTAAAACCTATCTGGCTGTATGAAGACGTGTTTGGATACAACAACAACCCCCGGCTGGGGTGTTCAGTATTAAATTATCTTTAAAATGAGACCATAAAAATGGAATTTGGTTGAAATCTGAATCCGGATTTTCATTTTAAAGGAGGTTACGGGCGACAAAAGTTGAAATTGTTGAAAATGTTGAAATTTTACTCAGAGGCACCCCCTTTAAAACCCATCTGGCTGTATGAAGACGTGTTTGGATACAACAACAACCCCCGGCTGGGGTGTTCAGTATTAAATTATCTTTAAAATGAGACCATAAAAATGGAATTTGGTTAAAATCTGAATCCGGATTTTCATTTTAAAGGAGGCTACGGGCGACAAAAGTTGAAATTGTTGAAAATGGTGAAATTTTACTCAGAGGCACCCCCTTTAAAACCCATCTGGCTGTATGAAGACGTGTTTGGATACAACAACAACCCCCGGCTGGGGTGTTCAGTATTAAATTATCTTTAAAATGAGACCATAAAAATGGAATTTGGTTGATATCTGAATCCGGATTTTCATTTTAAAGGAGGTTACGGGCGACAAAAGTTGAAATTGTTGAAAATGTTGAAAGTTTACTCAGAGGCACCCCCTTTAAAACCCATCTGGCTGTATGAAGACGTGTTTGGATACAACAACAACCCCCGGCTGGGGTGTTCAGTATTAAATTATCTTTAAAATGAGACCATAAAAATGGAATTTGGTTAAAATCTGAATCCGGATTTTCATTTTAAAGGAGGCTACGGGCGACAAAAGTTGAAATTGTTGAAAATGGTGAAATTTTACTCAGAGGCACCCCCTTTAAAACCCATCTGGCTGTATGAAGACGTGTTTGGATACAACAACAATCCCCGGCTGGGGTGTTCAGTATTAAATTATCTTTAAAATGAGACCATAAAAATGGAATTTGGTTGAAATCTGAATCCGGATTTTCATTTTAAAGGAGGCTACGGGCGACAAAAGTTGAAATTGTTGAAAATGGTGAAATTTTACTCAGAGGCACCCCCTTTAAAACCCATCTGGCTGTATGAAGACGTGTTTGGATACAACAACAACCCCCGGCTGGGGTGTTCAGTATTAAATTATCTTTAAAATGAGACCATAAAAATGGAATTTGGTTGAAATCTGAATCCGGATTTTCATTTTAAAGGAGGCTACGGGCGACAAAAGTTGAAATTGTTGAAAATGGTGAAATTTTACTCAGAGGCACCCCCTTTAAAACCCATCTGGCTGTATGAAGACGTGTTTGGATACAACAACAACCCCCGGCTGGGGTGTTCAGTATTAAATTATCTTTAAAATGAGACCATAAAAATGGAATTTGGTTGAAATCTGAATCCGGATTTTCATTTTAAAGGAGGTTACGGGCGACAAAAGTTGAAATTGTTGAAAATGGTGAAATTTTACTCAGAGGCACCCCCTTTAAAACCCATCTGGCTGTATGAAGACGTGTTTGGATACAACAACAACCCCCGGCTGGGGTGTTCAGTATTAAATTATTTTTAAAATGAGACCATAAAAATGGAATTTGGTTAAAATCTGAATCCGGATTTTCATTTTAAAGGAGGCTACGGGCGACAAAAGTTGAAATTGTTGAAAATGGTGAAATTTTACTCAGAGGCACCCCCTTTAAAACCCATCTGGCTGTATGAAGACGTGTTTGGATACAACAACAACCCCCGGCTGGGGTGTTCAGTATTAAATTATCTTTAAAATGAGACCATAAAAATGGAATTTGGTTGAAATCTGAATCCGGATTTTCATTTTAAAGGAGGTTACGGGCGACAAAAGTTGAAATTGTTGAAAATGTTGAAATTTTACTCAGAGGCACCCCCTTTAAAACCCATCTGGCTGTATGAAGACGTGTTTAGATACAACAACAACCCCCGGCTGGGGTGTTCAGTATTAAATTATCTTTAAATGAGACCATAAAAATGGAATTTGGTTGAAATCTGAATCCGGATTTTCATTTTAAAGGAGGTTACGGGCGACAAAAGTTGAAATTGTTGAAAATGTTGAAATTTTACTCAGAGGCACCCCCTTTAAAACCCATCTGGCTGTATGAAGACGTGTTTGGATACAACAACAACCCCCGGCTGGGGTGTTCAGTATTAAATTATCTTTAAAATGAGACCATAAAAATGGAATTTGGTTAAAATCTGAATCCGGATTTTCATTTTAAAGGAGGCTACGGGCGACAAAAGTTGAAATTGTTGAAAATGGTGAAATTTTACTCAGAGGCACCCCCTTTAAAACCCATCTGGCTGTATGAAGACGTGTTTGGATACAACAACAACCCCCGGCTGGGGTGTTCAGTATTAAATTATCTTTAAAATGAGACCATAAAAATGGAATTTGGTTGAAATCTGAATCCGGATTTTCATTTTAAAGGAGGTTACGGGCGACAAAAGTTGAAATTGTTGAAAATGGTGAAATTTTACTCAGAGGCACCCCCTTTAAAACCCATCTGGCTGTATGAAGACGTGTTTGGATACAACAACAACCCCCGGCTGGGGTGTTCAGTATTAAATTATCTTTAAAATGAGACCATAAAAATGGAATTTGGTTAAAATCTGAATCCGGATTTTCATTTTAAAGGAGGCTACGGGCGACAAAAGTTGAAATTGTTGAAAATGGTGAAATTTTACTCAGAGGCACCCCCTTTAAAACCCATGTGGCTGTATGAAGACGTGTTTGGATACAACAACAACCCCCGGCTGGGGTGTTCAGTATTAAATTATCTTTAAAATGAGACCATAAAAATGGAATTTGGTTGAAATCTGAATCCGGATTTTCATTTTAAAGGAGGCTACGGGCGACAAAAGTTGAAATTGTTGAAAATGGTGAAATTTTACTCAGAGGCACCCCCTTTAAAACCCATCTGGCTGTATGAAGACGTGTTTGGATACAACAACAACCCCCGGCTGGGGTGTTCAGTATTAAATTATCTTTAAAATGAGACCATAAAAATGGAATTTGGTTGAAATCTGAATCCGGATTTTCATTTTAAAGGAGGTTACGGGCGACAAAAGTTGAAATTGTTGAAAATGTTGAAATTTTACTCAGAGGCACCCCCTTTAAAACCCATCTGGCTGTATGAAGACGTGTTTGGATACAACAACAACCCCCGGCTGGGGTGTTCAGTATTAAATTATCTTTAAAATGAGACCATAAAAATGGAATTTGGTTAAAATCTGAATCCGGATTTTCATTTTAAAGGAGGCTACGGGCGACAAAAGTTGAAATTGTTGAAAATGGTGAAATTTTACTCAGAGGCACCCCCTTTAAAACCCATCTGGCTGTATGAAGACGTGTTTGGATACAACAACAACCCCCGGCTGGGGTGTTCAGTATTAAATATTATCTTTAAAATGAGACCATAAAAATGGAATTTGGTTGATATCTGAATCCGGATTTTCATTTTAAAGGAGGTTACGGGCGACAAAAGTTGAAATTGTTGAAAATGTTGAAATTTTACTCAGAGGCACCCCCTTTAAAACCCATCTGGCTGTATGAAGACGTGTTTGGATACAACAACAACCCCCGGCTGGGGTGTTCAGTATTAAATTATCTTTAAAATGAGACCATAAAAATGGAATTTGGTTAAAATCTGAATCCGGATTTTCATTTTAAAGGAGGCTACGGGCGACAAAAGTTGAAATTGTTGAAAATGGTGAAATTTTACTCAGAGGCACCCCCTTTAAAACCCATCTGGCTGTATGAAGACGTGTTTGGATACAACAACAACCCCCGGCTGGGGTGTTCAGTATTAAATTATCTTTAAAATGAGACCATAAAAATGGAATTTGGTTGAAATCTGAATCCGGATTTTCATTTTAAAGGAGGCTACGGGCGACAAAAGTTGAAATTGTTGAAAATGGTGAAATTTTACTCAGAGGCACCCCCTTTAAAACCCATCTGGCTGTATGAAGACGTGTTTGGATACAACAACAACCCCCGGCTGGGGTGTTCAGTATTAAATTATCTTTAAAATGAGACCATAAAAATGGAATTTGGTTGAAATCTGAATCCGGATTTTCATTTTAAAGGAGGTTACGGGCGACAAAAGTTGAAATTGTTGAAAATGGTGAAATTTTACTCAGAGGCACCCCCTTTAAAACCCATCTGGCTGTATGAAGACGTGTTTGGATACAACAACAACCCCCGGCTGGGGTGTTCAGTATTAAATTATCTTTAAAATGAGACCATAAAAATGGAATTTGGTTAAAATCTGAATCCGGATTTTCATTTTAAATTTCAACATTTTCAACAATTTCAACTTTTGTCGCCCGTAGCCTCCTTTAAAATGAAAATCCGGATTCAGATTTTAACCAAATTCCATTTTTATGGTGTCATTTTAAAGATAATTCAATACTGAACACCCCAGCCGGGGGTTGTTGTTGTATCCAAACACGTCTTCATACAGCCAGATGGGTTTTAAAGGGGGTGCCTCTGAGTAAAATTTCACCATTTTCAACAATTTCAACTTTTGTCGCCCGTAGCCTCCTTTAAAATGAAAATCCGGATTCAGATTTTAACCAAATTCCATTTTTATGGTCTCATTTTAAAGATAATTTAATACTGAACACCCCAGCCGGGGGTTGTTGTTGTATCCAAACACGTCTTCATACAGCCAGATGGGTTTTAAAGGGGGTGCCTCTGAGTAAAATTTCAACATTTTCAACAATTTCAACTTTTGTCGCCCGTAACCTCCTTTAAAATAAAAATCCGGATTCAGATTTCAACCAAATTCCATTGTTATGGTCTCATTTTAAAGATAATTTAATACTGAACACCCCAGCCGGGGTACATCGATGTATCAAAACACGTCTTCATACAGCCAGATGGGTTTTAAAGGGGGTGCCTCTGAGTAAAATTTCAACATTTTCAACAATTTCAACTTTTGTCGCCCGTAACCTCCTTTAAAATGAAAATCCGGATTCAGATTTCAACCAAATTCCATTTTTATGGTCTCATTTTAAAGATAATTTAATACTGAACACCCCAGCCGGGGGTTGTTGTTGTATCCAAACACGTCTTCATACAGCCAGATGGGTTTTAAAGGGGGTGCCTCTGAGTAAAATTTCACCATTTTCAACAATTTCAACTTTTGTCGCCCGTAGCCTCCTTTAAAATGAAAATCCGGATTCAGATTTTAACCAAATTCCATTTTTATGGTCTCATTTTAAAGATAATTTAATATTGAACACCCCAGCCGGGGGTTGTTGTTGTATCCAAACACGTCTTCATACAGCCAGATGGGTTTTAAAGGGGGTGCCTCTGAGTAAAATTTCAACATTTTCAACAATTTCAACTTTTGTCGCCCGTAACCTCCTTTAAAATGAAAATCCGGATTCAGATTTCAACCAAATTCCATTGTTATGGTCTCATTTTAAAGATAATTTAATACTGAACACCCCAGCCGGGGTACATCGATGTATCAAAACACGTCTTCATACAGCCAGATGGGTTTTAAAGGGGGTGCCTCTGAGTAAAATTTCAACATTTTCAACAATTTCAACTTTTGTCGCCCGTAGCCTCCTTTAAAATGAAAATCCGGATTCAGATTTTAACCAAATTCCATTTTTATGGTCTCATTTTAAAGATAATTTAATACTGAACACCCCAGCCTGGGGTTGTTGTTGTATCCAAACACGTCTTCATACAGCCAGATGGGTTTTAAAGGGGGTGCCTCTGAGTAAAATTTCACCATTTTCAACAATTTCAACTTTTGTCGCCCGTAGCCTCCTTTAAAATGAAAATCCGGATTCAGATTTTAACCAAATTCCATTTTTATGGTCTCATTTTAAAGATAATTTAATACTGAACACCCCAGCCGGGGGTTGTTGTTGTATCCAAACACGTCTTCATACAGCCAGATGGGTTTTAAAGGGGGTGACTCTGAGTAAAATTTCACCATTTTCAACAATTTCAACTTTTGTCGCCCGTAGCCTCCTTTAAAATGAAAATCCGGATTCAGATTTTAACCAAATTCCATTTTTATGGTCTCATTTTAAAGATAATTTAATATTGAACACCCCAGCCGGGGGTTGTTGTTGTATCCAAACACGTCTTCATACAGCCAGATGGGTTTTAAAGGGGGTGCCTCTGAGTAAAATTTCAACATTTTCAACAATTTCAACTTTTGTCGCCCGTAACCTCCTTTAAAATGAAAATCCGGATTCAGATTTCAACCAAATTCCATTGTTATGGTCTCATTTTAAAGATAATTTAATACTGAACACCCCAGCCGGGTTACATCGATGTATCAAAACACGTCTTCATACAGCCAGATGGGTTTTAAAGGGGGTGCCTCTGAGTAAAATTTCAACATTTTCAACAATTTCAACTTTTGTCGCCCGTAGCCTCCTTTAAAATGAAAATCCGGATTCAGATTTTAACCAAATTCCATTTTTATGGTGTCATTTTAAAGATAATTTAATACTGAACACCCCAGCCGGGGGTTGTTGTTGTATCCAAACACGTCTTCATACAGCCAGATGGGTTTTAAAGGGGGTGCCTCTGAGTAAAATTTCACCATTTTCAACAATTTCAACTTTTGTCGCCCGTAGCCTCCTTTAAAATGAAAATCCGGATTCAGATTTTAACCAAATTCCATTTTTATGGTCTCATTTTAAAGATAATTTAATACTGAACACCCCAGCCGGGGGTTGTTGTTGTATCCAAACACGTCTTCATACAGCCAGATGGGTTTTAAAGGGGGTGCCTCTGAGTAAAATTTCAACATTTTCAACAATTTCAACTTTTGTCGCCCGTAACCTCCTTTAAAATGAAAATCCGGATTCAGATTTCAACCAAATTCCATTGTTATGGTCTCATTTTAAAGATAATTTAATACTGAACACCCCAGCCGGGGTACATCGATGTATCAAAACACGTCTTCATACAGCCAGATGGGTTTTAAAGGGGGTGCCTCTGAGTAAAATTTCAACATTTTCAACAATTTCAACTTTTGTCGCCCGTAACCTCCTTTAAAATGAAAATCCGGATTCAGATTTCAACCAAATTCCATTTTTATGGTCTCATTTTAAAGATAATTTAATACTGAACACCCCAGCCGGGGGTTGTTGTTGTATCCAAACACGTCTTCATACAGCCAGATGGGTTTTAAAGGGGGTGCCTCTGAGTAAAATTTCACCATTTTCAACAATTTCAACTTTTGTCGCCCGTAGCCTCCTTTAAAATGAAAATCCGGATTCAGATTTTAACCAAATTCCATTTTTATGGTCTCATTTTAAAGATAATTTAATATTGAACACCCCAGCCGGGGGTTGTTGTTGTATCCAAACACGTCTTCATACAGCCAGATGGGTTTTAAAGGGGGTGCCTCTGAGTAAAATTTCAACATTTTCAACAATTTCAACTTTTGTCGCCCGTAACCTCCTTTAAAATGAAAATCCGGATTCAGATTTCAACCAAATTCCATTGTTATGGTCTCATTTTAAAGATAATTTAATACTGAACACCCCAGCCGGGGTACATCGATGTATCAAAACACGTCTTCATACAGCCAGATGGGTTTTAAAGGGGGTGCCTCTGAGTAAAATTTCAACATTTTCAACAATTTCAACTTTTGTCGCCCGTAGCCTCCTTTAAAATGAAAATCCGGATTCAGATTTTAACCAAATTCCATTTTTATGGTCTCATTTTAAAGATAATTTAATACTGAACACCCCAGCCTGGGGTTGTTGTTGTATCCAAACACGTCTTCATACAGCCAGATGGGTTTTAAAGGGGGTGCCTCTGAGTAAAATTTCACCATTTTCAACAATTTCAACTTTTGTCGCCCGTAACCTCCTTTAAATTGAAAATCCGGATTCAGATTTCAACCAAATTCCATTTTTATGGTCTCATTTTAAAGATAATTTAATACTGAACACCCCAGCCGGGGTACATCGATGTATCAAAACACGTCTTCATACAGCCAGATGGGTTTTAAAGGGGGTGCCTCTGAGTAAAATTTCAACATTTTCAACAATTTCAACTTTTGTCGCCCGTATAGCCTCCTTTAAAATGAAAATCCGGATTCAGATTTCAACCAAATTATATTTGTATGGTCTTATTTTAAAGATAATTTAATACTGAACACCTCAGCCGGGGTATGTTGATGTATCCAAACACGTCTTCATACAGCCAGATGGGTTTCAAAGGAGGGTGCCTCTGGGTAAAATTTCACAATTTCAACTTTTATCGCCCGAGCCTCCTAAAATTAAAATCTTGATTCAAATTTCAACCAAATTCCATTTTATGGTCTTATTTTAAAGGTAATTTAATACTGAACACCTCAGCCCGGGTGACTTGATGTATCCAACACGTCTATACACCCAGATGGGTTTCAAAGGGGTAGCCTCTGGGTAAAATTTTACAATTTTCAACAATTTCAACTTTTATCGCCCGTATGAAAATCCGGATTCAAATTTGATCCAAATTCCATTTTGATGGTCTTTTTAAAGGTAATTTAATACTGGACACCTCAGCCCGGGTGACTTGATGTATCCAAACACGTCTTCATACGTCAGATGGGTTTCAAGGGGGGGGGGGGAGGTGCCTCTGGGTAAAATTTCACAATTTTCAATAATTTCAACTTCTATCGCATGTAGCCTCCTTTAAAATGAAAATCCGGAATCAAAGTTGATCCAAAGTCCAATGTTATGGTCTTATTTTAAAGATAAATAAATACTTAACATGTAGGCGGTCACTTGAAGTATCGAAACATCGCTACATACAGCCAGATGGGTTTCAAAGTGGGACTATTTGGGTAAAAATCATAATTTTCAACTTTTGTCGCCCTGGCCCTGGCCTCTTTTAAAATGAAACTCCGGATTCAAGTTTCACCCAAATTCCGTTTTTATGGTCTTATTTTAAAGATAATGAAATACTCAACAAATGTAGGCGGTCACTTGATGTATCGAAACATGGCTACATACAGCCAGATGGGTTTCAAAGTGGGACTATTTGGGTAAAAATCATGATTTTCAACTTTTGTCGCCCTTGGCCTTCTTTAAAATGAAACTCCGGATTCAAATTTCACCCAAATTCCGTCTTTATGGTCTTATTTTAAAGATAATTAAATACTTAACAAATTTGTATAGTAACTTGATGTAGTTAAAAATGGTTATGTACAGCCAGATGTATTTCAAAGTGGGTCTATTTTGATTTTTAAAAAAAACCCGATTTTCAACAATTTCAGCTCTCATCACGCGCGCGTGGCCTACTTTAAACATGTTAAAATGAAAATCCGATTGAGATTTCAACCAAATTCCGCCTGTATGTCTTATTTTTTTGTCGCACGGTCAAAAAAAATCGCACAGTACATGTACTATATGTACAATTTTGCCTTATATTTGACTATTTGGGCTGAATATGCCCACACATAACCTGTACCCCGCACGCAATCTCGGTCTTTTAGCATTTTTTTCACTATTTTTTTTTTTCCCTTATTATTTTTTTTTTAGAGGGGTGGGGGGGGGGGCACAAATAGGTTTTGGGGGCGGGGTACAAATGGTTTTTTCCCGTCAGGGGGGGGGGGGGGGGGGGGCATCCCCCCCCCCCCCCCCCCAGCCCCCCTGAGCTACGCCACTGTTCAACTTAAGTAACAATAAATTCAACACCCGCGTATCGCAAGCCATGAGGTCCACGTATTGCGGCAACGCGTTGCTTTCCCAAAGTAACGCGTTGCTAAAAATATACAATAGGAATAGAGTTGTTGGCAACGTGCTGCTTTGGGAAAGCAACGCGTTGCTTTGAGATTATTTTTAAAGCAGGAGTTCTTTTGATTTACCAATTGACAAAGCTCTTTTAACCAAATGTAAACCGTATACTTTACGAATTTGACTATAATAAGTTACATAGGCCTAATTGATCATAACGAAATGCATAAATATATAAATTGTAGGCCTACAGTCAAAAATAGGCCTATACGGCGGTTTATTCCGTAACATCCCTTTAGCGGCTGGAACACACTGCTTACTAATACCCTAACCATAACCCTAACATTAACCCTAACCCTAATCCTAATAACCCTAGCCCAACCCTAGCCCGTAAGTATTCATGGTAAATCGAATATCGATTGGACCTCATGGCTTGCGATACCCGCACGCTGCGGTGCACTCTATCTACAATGTAGGAATCAAAAACTAGAATAACCCAAACCAAATTGAAGCGCCCAAACCGGAAGTTTCAACAAGAGGTCAAATCTTGTTTGGTTAACTTCTCGTTGGTAATCAATCAATTTATTTATGGCTGCAATCATTGACTGGTTGTAATGCATTTTACGGTAGGGAAACACGTCAAAATAATTCAATTTTTGCGGACTTATAATCAAGATTTGTTTTTGTTTGTATTCCCAACTGATAATTTTACTTGGACTCGAATAATGAATTAATATAGCGTCTGCATAATCTGTACAAAATGCAGGCTGACTCGTTTCGCTAGGCAACCAGACGCTAAATATTTTAAAATAAATCAAGAAAATGGCGACGGCTTCATTTTTATTACAAAACACACACGGGCGCGGTGGTATGGTCATTACAATGGGGTATCAGGCGCGTTCAAGGATTTTCAAAAAAAGACCATAAATAAGCAATTGCGTTAATGTGAAAAAGCACTCTCCTAAACAAGTATGAATATGATGAATGAGAACAGTATTTATATCATTCCTCATGTTCCTTGAAGGTGGACAGATTTGCCAGCCCTGACAAATTAAGTGGGCATATTTGCCAGTATTTACAGTAAATCCAAAAGTAGTGTTTCCACACAAAAAGTGGCATTTTCTATCCTTTACCAGTAAAAATAAAGTCAATTTTGCGACACATATTTCGACGTAACTCGGCTTATACTGGTCGTAAAGGAATGGTTGACCCTCTAGTACAGGAAACCCATACGTTGGTGTTTTTTTTTTCTTTCTTTTTTTCCCCTACCAACGTATGGGGAAATTGTATTGCGAGAAACTGTCAATTTCATTTGCTGTATGAAGTGAATGGAGTGCATCTCAAATGATTTGCGCGGTGAATTAAGTCTCATTCCCATCGCCAACATCTTATACGCACATCACTTTTTTACGAACTTACGAATGTATTGAAACGAGTCTATTATAATAAAACATGGCGCCGATTTCGATAAACATCGCGAGTGCCGTTAAAGTGAATTGGCTTAGAATTTCACCTCAAATTTCAAGGGAATATTGCATTTGTACAAAATATTAAACGAATGGCAAGATAGATGAGAAAGAGTAGATAAGAACATGCACAAAGAAGTGTGTTTTTGAGCTCTGGTAAGCGATACAAAAATTAACACGAAAATCATATTTAGAAGGAGTCATACTTTAGGACAGATAGTGAAACATGCAAAATACCCTGATGAATAATACCAACTGATGACAAATATCACTAAGTATGATTTGTTGTACTAGGTTGACCCCTCATTTTAAAGCAAATTTTACAAGCTTTCATAAATCAATGTTTCAGATAAATGTGAGCAATTTGAATTTTTTGTGATCATGCCTAACCTTTACATATCCATAGCTTTTAACTCAATAGACCTAGGCTTAATATTTTGTGTCGCTTCAGTTCAAAACATTTCTTGGTTGCGTTTTAGGCCAAGTTACAAGTAACAAAAATAATATTATAATGTGTTTCACGTCCAGACTTTTTTAAAAATCAGTCAGGGCGGCCCTTACTATTTGTTATTTTTAGATTTTTTGTTATTTTTCAGAAGCCAAAATACAAGCCTTTTGCAAGAATTGTTTCAATATTCGTATCACTATTATCTATGCCAACGAGTGTTTCTCGCGTTTTTTTCATTGAAATATAGATGAAAATGATGGACACACTCACACACAACAAAGACGGTATGATTTTTGATTTTTTTTTTCGAACTTTTTTCAGAATTCTGAAGGAATTTTTGAAAATAACAAATAACAAAAACATTGGAGCGGCGTCAAAAATCGGTGCGGGCGGGGACGTGAAACACATAATTTTTGTTACTTTTATTAGCCTTACCAGAAAAGTTATGACATTTCAGTCATTTTGTGGCAAGTGGACATTTTGCCAGTATTTACAGAACTTATCCAAAAGTATAGTGCTTCCCCACACAAAGTGGTATCTTCTATCCTTCATATCTATAGCTGAACTCGATACCAAAATATTTTGTGTCGCTTCAAAACAATTCTTGATTACGTTTTACTAGAAAAAAGATTCCATTTCAGTCATTTTTGGCCAAAAGTATTTTTGAAATTTTATTTTCAAGCTTTCATTGAAAGTGCACTCACTATTAGATTAACAAACAGGAAATCTTTTATAACCTTATTAATCAGTGCAGTCTGACTCGAGTCCTATTTTTCAAGGACTGGGACTCGGTCCCAGTACCAAAGACTCGGACTTGGACTCGGACTCGAACAACAAGGACTCGGCTTTTAGTCCTCAACGAGTCCGGCAAAATTGGGTTTTGCAGGTGTTTTATTTTCATTTATTTACCTGAATTTTGTTTTGCTGAGGGACTGAATTCCCCAGTCCGTCGCCAGCAAAACATTACTTGCCGATATATTGATAAATGAATGATCGAATGAACCAAGACAAATGCCCAACAAATAAATTGATTAATCCATTAATTTGCCTGCCGAGGTGCGATACTTTTTGTAATACAATTTTACCATTGGTTGACAGTTGACACAGTGGCAACTTGACAAGTGAGCATCTCAGCCGCAATTCACACCTGTTTAGTGCACGTTGGTGCGCCCAATATCACCCAACGTGCCGTGTGTGCATGTAGAACAACTTCCGGGCTTGGAGTGTTTGGGCGAAAAAACACTCGCCTTCCGTATGGTTTTACGACCAGTTCGTGCAGTTGTATTGATCTGCAGCGCTCACTTCACTTTACAGCTGACCAATATTTATTACGTTAGCGCCTGTGTGTTGAAATGATTTAGCATGGTTTTATACATGATTTTACCGACCCTAAGTTTTGAAATTCCATCAACGGTTTTGGGTTTTTTCTTCAAAAATCTGCTTTCCGGAAATTCACTAACATATTTTGAAACTCTGAATAAATTCATCAGGTTTGCAGGAAGAAATAGTTAAGATTTTCATCATTCAAAACCGGAAATGTCTGGTTTTGAAAGATGAAAATCTTATTTATTTTGAGAATATGTCAGTGCAACAATTTAAAACAAAGATCCATGGAAGTATATTACAATTCTGCATTTTCTTGCTGAATTTATCTGATGGTTTTGTATGTATATATTTATGTAAATAGTTGTTATATTCCATGTATATATTGTAAATAATTATGTACTTTTTATGTGAAATGAGGGCCTGCTTGGAAAGCAGTCCTTGACACTGAAGCTGTTTACCCTCAATAAAGAAAGATTAAATAATAATAATGTCATGAAGTAATTTAATATTCAAATATCCCCATTCACATCTTATTTTAAAGTGAATTAAAGAAATTGTTTTAATTTAATATGAAAAAAAAAATCTGACAGATCGATCGACCCTAACGATCTATAATATTTTGTTGTTTTATTGGAAAATAGATTAAATGTCAGTAATGTTTGGCCAAAAAAAACCACCCAAGCACACACACCAATCCCCTCCCCCACCCCACCATAAACCACTCCACCTCCCCACCTCCACCCACCATAACAACCACCACCCCTAACACCTCTCCTCCCCACCACAAATCCCCTCCCCACCACACCCTACCTCCCCATCCCCCTCCCCTTCCCATCCCCACCACAAAACCCCTCCCCTCCCCATCCCCAACACAAACCCTTCCCATTCACTAAACCCCTCCCCACCTCAAAACCCCTCCCTTCCACCACACACACCCCACACCCACCCCTAGGCCTACCCTCCCCACCCCATGCATCCATTGGAGCACTAAAACGGCAATATCATGTTTGGCTTACCCGTTCATGATGTCATACAGTATCAACGCCATAACATTTCACAGCTTCCGTTGGTGTGTAACCATTATGGGGCACAAAACATGATATTGCCCATTAAACAATTCATATTTGGGGCCTAAAGAATTGTGTAACGTGATATCAAAATATTAAATCTGTTTAATTTTCCCTTTTTTGAAATATTTACAGATGCATAAAACATGAGTGAAATAATCAGGCTTCTATAGTAATGTCAGCCTCGAAAAATAAAAGACAACAAAGCGGCCCTCAATCTGAGCATGGCCATTCAAGAAGTGCCAGTGCCGGCAGCTCCACCAGCAAACGGTTTCAGAATGATTCAAAAGGTGTGGAGAGAGCTTCTTCTGGTTCCACATCTGAATCAAAATCTAGAGATAAGAATGGAGAAGGTGACAATCTCCTGCAAAGACCAACGTCTAAAAGAACCCGAGCCAAATCAGCGGAAGTTACATTGTCATCATCCGGAACTAAACCAGACATAATCAGAACTAAAAGGATTTTACTCTTGTCAAATAAAATCAAGAATGTCGGCCTTGTGACAAATTCGCTTTTACCGCAGGTGAAATTAGTGCAATATAAGTATGAGAGTGGTACATTTGATTCCATATTGAGTCACATTGACCATGCATTGGATGGAGAGAGGGTGAGCAGTATAGCTTGTATACTACACACTAAACCAGGATCAGTGTTGATGTTTACCAATGGGGACCATAAAGAGGTGAGTGGTATAGATGAATACACCACTAAATCACTTGGGATATCACATCCGGTAAAAGTTTATCACAGCAATAGTTCCTTCTTTCGGTAGAAATTGAGATTGAGGTACGATCTAAGTCTTAAAACAAAACCTTTATTCTCTTATAATATTAGTGAAATTTGTCAGAAGTGCATGCTATACTCTGTTTGGCCATCTCGAGACAGTGACGTAACTGAACAGACGCAGCTTTTACGCACGCGTGTGTATCTTCCGCCTTTCAACGCTCGTGTTTGTACGCCAGCGCCGCGAGTATTCGCGCGCGATATGTGATGCAATTAGTAGAATACGCGGTTACGTCACTGTCTCGAGATGGCCAAACAGAGTATATCACTGCAAATTATGAGCGTTTACTTTTGGACAAACTAAAAGTAAACTAAAAGTAAATGCAATTCTAAACACAAAAGTAAACATAAAAGTAAACGCATAACTAAACGTTTCTTGCATTTTGCACCCAATTGACCTTAAAGCACGCTCAAAGTGAGTGAATATAATCACAACGGCGAACCTGTTTAAAAATAATATATACACGACGGCGAACCTGTTTAAGATATTTATAATTTGTTTAATACCCGTCGTATATGCCTATTATTTCTATGTATAATCACAGATGTTTCAACTATCTGTGATATAATGGGACAGTTATTGATTTGAGGCTGGGTGGAAAACGGCTTAGTTGTTTGGCTCACATAAGTGTTTAGTATTGCGTTTACTTTTAGTTTGTCCCAAAGTAAACGCTCATAATTTGCAGTGTATGGAACAAAATCTAGTATTAGAAATGACACCTATTTTTTCTGAGAACCAATGGGGATTGCTTAAATTTACGAACTGTTTAAAAAGTATCTCTTGTTATTTCCTATTCCACTAGGTGTTAACTCCATCCAATGCAGCCGATCAGAAGAATTTCAAGGAATTTGTACAAAATCTTCAGAATAAATACCTCGATACCAAGTCTACGCCCCATTGCAGGTTAGACTTTCTCGCATGCAAGGGTTTGAAGCAAGCTGATATAGATAGTTTGGCACCGACGTTGAAAGCAATGGTAGAGGTAAGAAGAAAAGCATAGTTATTAGATTTTAGATTTGAGGTGTGTGTTTTTTGTGTGTCTATAGACATGAGACATAATCAAGTTTTCTGATGTGCATGCGAGGAAAACTCATTTGCTGCCTGGAAGTTGAGCACCCCTGTGTTTAATTGCTTGGTCGATCTGCTTTCGTTTTTTCCCGTGCGTTTTCATATAGTTCGGTTCGGCTTCTGGTTTTTCCCTGCGCTTTTTCAAAAATAACTGGTTCCTGGTTACCGCGCCAGCTAACATATCGCATTTAGCTGCAACCTCGGCAAGTTGTATGCAGCCAAATGCTACCTAATACCAAATTTTACCTCTGTGTCGTCTCCTCTCAACTTCTCTGACAGCAACATGATGCACACTTGATGCCAAACGTCTACTAGGTCTCTTGACGCATTATACTGCTTCCAGTTGTATTATGTTATGGCAGGCATGCCTTGCAAATTACAAAGATGTCTAAGGCGTTGTGATTCAAACCACTGTAGTACTTTGGGGTTTGTTTTCAAGTAAGCAATTTCATTTTCCTTGCAGCATTTAAAAAAATGTCAAATGTCAACTACAATGCATGTGAAACTTTGTGTAAACCTCAAATTGTGAATTGGTTTTAGTTTTTATTCTAGGGCTGACATGGGGACATCCTTCTTTGATGCTGCAACCTGCTGGTGTAAATGCCATTGTATTGGATTTTTATGATGTTATCAAAAGAAATATGAGATGACATGGAGGCTTGTGTAATCTGTGGTGTTTCTTAACCTAGAGACATCTAATGCCAAGTTGTCCTTATTCTAATCTGCATATGTGACCCGTCACATCAAAATGGACATGTTGGTGGCATGAGTCAATTTTGAGTTATTGTCATGAATTGGAAGAACACATTTTAAGCTTGAAAATGATACCATGTTGAAGGTGATCGGACTTTTTAATCACAAGATATGATTTTATTATTTCCTTTATATTTCACCAATTATATTGGCCTCTATCTCAAAACTATGTTTGCTGACAATATGTTCTTTTTGACGCGACTGGTCACATATAAGCTTTCTGGTAATATGTATTTCAAGAATTTCACCTCATGTTTTGAACCCATACATTTGTCTGTCTTTCCATTATTCAGGTTCCATTTGGTATTTCAAAGGACATTCTTGGACGTGACATTAAACTAACAAAGACTAATGATGAGGAAAATGTCAAATATGGGTGAGTCATAAGTGTTACAAAACTGCAATATGAAAATAGGCTTAAACTTGAGGCTGCATTGCTGTTCTTTTTGTTTGTACAAAACAGATAGCTTTTGGTAAGAATTAATTAACACAATACATTGAATCCAAGACTAACATTGGGAGTTCTGTGACAATTAAAGGTAGATGTTCAGATTGCTGGCCCAATTTTCAACTTGATGTTTTCTATTTGATATGAAAGGTCATCCTTAAAATTGTCACATTCCAAAGTTTGAGTTGCATAACTCCAATGGTTCTATTTTTAGAAGCACAAGGTCACAAAACATTTGCCCATTGAGTCGTACACAAACTGGTTGGTGGTTAACCACCTTTGACAGTAATTCACCACATTTTAGCCTATAATTTCTAAATGGAACATTTCTTGCCCCCTAAGATTTTACAGACATAATGAGAAAAATATGGGGATTCTTCTGATATCAAAATATCTTGATATGAAAAAAAAAATCATAGCCCCCCCCCCCCAAAAAAAAAGTTATCAGAACATACACCTTTAATGTGCAATTGCTTTTGTTTATTTTGATAGGTGTGTTGGTGAGATGTATTTCAAGGTTGACAAATTAAAAAATTGGAGCCCACAGCCTCAAACCCTTGCTGGTTTTGAGAGGATACGAACTGTGGGGAAAGGTAAGTTACCATAATATATATATTTTGCATGGGGTGTGGTTCATTGTTTATCCAACAAAGCACATCCTATAAAAAATAATTGAAAAACGAGCTATTCATCAAACCATGCATTTTATGGTAGGAAAATAATTATCTAATGTGTATTGACCATTTGTATTGAACACAGAACTATAATGTTCAAGTAAACAAATTTAAACTGCACATCCCCTACCGGTGATTATTTGAAATTTGCGCCCGGTTGTCTGTGTCGAAAGTGCTGTTAGGATTTTAGTATTGTGATGTCATCTTCACTAAACAAGGTCGCTAAACTGGTCGCTGGACGGTATCATGCAGGAGATGGTAGATTTTGAAATCTACCATCTTTACCAGAAAGTCTGTATTTTCCACCAGAAATGTCAGATTTTCACAATTTAAAATTCTTATGAAAGCTGGGCGTTTGCGCATGATATAGGTGAATACGGTTTGAACAATATCAATCGAATTCATACCGTTATAAATCATATTGCCTCGGTACAGTTCTTTCTGATACACCCTGTATTACCATCTTTCACCCATGGAGCTCAGATTTCAAATGGAGCCACCCATGCAGGTAACCCCATTTAGAACATCACCAAATCCCATCTGTGTTAGTTAGCATTGACCAGTACTGTTGATGTCTGTACACCACCAAACACCAAGTAGGCCAGAAATGGGATCTCATGGGGTCTGGGGCTGTTAGGTGTAAGAATTTGAAATTGTATATTACATTTTCTGATCACATTTTTGATTTTCTGATGATATATTTCACTGAGTGCTCCCCTTAAAGTTTCCAGTGGATTACTGTATTTTATTAAACAAGTTTATGTTGTGCCTTGAACCTTTTGTATCAAAATCAATATAGACATCAAAATTCCATCTAAACAGTCCTGGAATCAGATTTTTGTATTGTCTGCATGTTTATCGCATGATATTTGTGTGTATGTCTACTCCTCCTTATCAGGTGCATACGGTGCTGCTGTGTTATACAGAAAGAAAGATGATGATTCATTGGTTATTCTTAAGGAGATTAATATGCATGATTTGACGGCAAATGAGAGACAAATGGCTCTCAATGAGGTAGGAAAACAGATTATGTAGGCCCTCACAAAACATAACAATAGCCTGATTTAGATTGCCCTTATATACACCACTCCACATAGGGGAGATATCCTAGACGAGATCCTCATGTCTTCCCTATTTTACACACGGCCCCTGGGAGGGTGCTCAAATGTGAAGACTGGAAAAAATAAAGTTCCAAAAGTGTGCGCTGATAAACTCGTGAATAAACATGAGCTTATTCACACAACACACCAGTGTGCTGGTAGTTTCACGCGGCGTTATACACCGCGTGTACACAGCGTGTCGCGATAGGACGCACGATTTGCATCCCGTGGCGCAGAGTGACGATCGTTCGATGCACTGCCTTTGAATTGGACCAATCGGATGCTATTTCTGTTGTTGCTGTGTACAAATGCGCATGCTTGGTATTGGTAGGAATATTCATATATGCTAAATACTCATGGAATTCCACAAGAACCCCACACTTTTTGGACGTACAATTTTCCCAGTCCCTCTTTTTGGTCCACCATTTTTAAAGACGCGGGGACCCAGTCTAGAGATATCCCCTCTTAAATCTTTGGGTCCACTGAAGGCTATTTTAATAGCTAACTCGACCCAATTAATGTGTGAATACTGTTTTCATAGCATTTTGGATTCATTATCTTTATTACTCAAATCTTGGAGATTCAAATAGTAAAATGTTAACATTTTGGAGAATAAAGACCATGTAACTCCTGAAAAATCTACCCATCACAATCTAGTACTAGAACATATAAAGTGAATGCATTCTGTTTGTATTCATGTAATGGCATGTTCTGTATTTTGCATCCAATTGATATTTCTGTTACCTTGCTGTTATTCATTTTTGGGTGATTTTATCGAGATGGGATTTCATTTCACAAGCCAACTAACATGAATCATTTGTTTCTGACAAATGAGATAATATATGGACCAGAAATATTTAAGAGAATCAACATGCATACATCTACAAGGAAATTGTTTTTTTCTTCTGAATTTTACTACATTTTTAGTCCTGATTTATACATAGCAAATAATTCATTGATGTAACTGCTGGTTAGTAAATTCTGTCAATGGATGTGTGGCATGAGTATTTGATGTGGAATGCATTTTGTGTACAAGTCCCATACCCTTCCTTAAAACAGAGTCGTCAGTGTGTAAGATCTAATATTTGTCTATTTTACAGTAATTCAGGCACACTGGTTGAAGATGCAAAGACACAACTTTTGTATGTTTCGTCGCAATTCCATTTTTGGCAACATTTATTAATTTAAATGCTCACAAATAATATAAACACAAAGAGAAACTATATAGCATGTCTGCTTTAGGTGAAAACAAATAGCGAAAAGGATGTGCATCTATTTTCAAGGCACGCACCTCTTTCGGCAGCCGACCTGTGATTGGCTCGTGGCCAGTCACATCTGAGCGCCGATTGGTGTAAATAAGCATAAATGATACGTTGTCAAGTAGTTGATAGTAATCATTTCAGACTATCGCATTATCAACAGAGGGGTGTTTCTGCATCCCACAAGTGCATCATTACAATTCTGAAGGTGACTAGTCGACCACCCAATTGAACCTTGAATCATAAGTCATAACTTGTTACAATTCTGCTGTTTATCTTCTATGCAGGTACGTGTATTGTCAATGCTTGATCATCCCAACATCATTAGTTACTATGACAGTTTTGAGGAGGATGGGACACTTATGATAGAGATGGAATACGCTGATGGAGGGTAAGAAACAGTGGCGTAGCTAGGATTTTTTTCAGGGGGGGGGGGGGGCAAGATTTCTGAAATTTTCGTAAAAGGTTGCCCCAAATTTTTTACAATTTTGCCTTCTATTTGACTATTTGGGTTAAATATACCCCCACATAACCAGTGCCCCTTGCACGTCACCTCGGTCTTTTCTCATTTTTTTTCCATATTTCCTTTCCCCCCCACCCTTTTTTATATTTTTGAGGGAGGGGCACAATTTTTTTCCCATCAGGGGGGGGGGGCATTCGAAGTGAGGCATTTAAGTAAGAACGTCAGTTAGGTTTCACACTATCTGTCGACAGTTGGCAGTCAATAAGTACACTACAGTTTAATCAGTTTCAAATTGGCGAGAAGTATGCATTTGTTATCTCTCCTTGCATAAAAGTAATCACGCAATATCAGCCATATGCACGCATGTGTCACACACAATTGATTCACAGTGTCTTCTGTATTAAAGTGCTGTAAGGAGGCTTGCCAATTTGGAGCTGATCAAACTACATCCGTATTGGTCCGAGTATAGTCCCATGCTTAATTATAATCACACCCCATAAACTTTTAGAAAACTCAGGAATTCAATTTTTTTTTAACTCAAATTTCCTGGGGTATTTCCTGGGGTTTATCGGTTATTACCGGTACTTTAACAAGATATGTGTAAAGCTATGACTTTTTCAACACATATCTTTTTAAAGTACCGGTAATAACCGTTAAACCCCAGGAAATTTGAGTAAAAAAACAAAAACACTTTTTTCTTCTTTCACATCCGATCAAAATCCCACCCCCGATTCCATTTTTAAAGTACCGGTAATAACCGTTAAACCCCAGGAAATTTGAGTAAAAAAACAAAACACTTTTTTCTTCTTTCACATCCGATCAAAATCCCACCCCCGATTCCATTTTTTTCTGTATTATTACTAGGACCAGTACAGTAATCAGAATGCTTGCAAGTCCTGAGGATATAAACATTAAACTTTTGTGTCAGGGAGTTTGTTGCGTTCATGTGCGCCTACATCCTTCTGTATTATTGTTGCTGTAATGAGGCTCGCTAATTTGGAGTTTACCAAACTACATAATCAGAATGCTTGCAAGTCCTGAGGATATAAACATTAAGCTTTTGTCACAGTGAGTTTGTTGCGTTCATGTGCGCCTACACCCTTCTGTATTATTGTTGCTGTAATGTGGCTCGCTAATTTGGAGTTGATCAAACTACATAATCAGAGTCCTGAGGATATAAGCATTAAGCTTTTGTGACAGGGAGTTTGTTGCGTTCATGTGCGCCTACACCCTTCTGTATTATTGTTGCTGTAATGAGGCTCGCTAATTTGGATTTGATTAAACTACTTAATCAGAATGCTTGCCAGTCCTGAGGATATAAAAATTAAGCTTTTGTCACAGGGAGAGGGCCAATTACACTGGGGGCCAATTACAATGGTGCGTTGACAGGGGAATCCAGTCCAGGGTGAGATGCACAAAATTTGGACCACCCACTTTGCATAATGCATGCACCTGTAGGCAACTGGCAAAGAATTCTAACTAAAAGTATCCGTATTTTGATGTTTGCATACATGTGATATATCCTGCCATTAATGCCTGCATCCATTGTGTTTAACCCTAGAACTTTAGCCCAATATCTGAACGGTCTCCAAGGCAAGAGAGAATTAGAAGAGAGAGAAATCTTGGTGATGTTTCAACAAATGGTGGCAGCAATACGACATATACATGAACATAAAATACTGCACAGGTAGGTAATCACTTCAAGGTTTATCGCGAATAGGTAAAAATTAATTGATTATCCTTTTCTGATGCATTGTGGGATAGAAGAGGGGGCCAATTTTGTCCCTTTTCAATCCCACAATGCAACAGAAAAGGATAATCAATTGATTTTTACCTATTCGCAATAAGGCTTATCAATATCATTTTATCGATCTGAGTGTTACGCTCGCATTCATCTGAATGTTGAATGCACAATGCACAGTGTAATGACGCACTGCATTCCATAACATCAGGCGCAGTAAGGCTGCAGTAAGGCGCTCTTGCTCTACACTGCTGCCGCGGTTACTCACCATTATCAAAGAACGCTTGGGAATTGTTCAAAATGATCAAGACATTATTGAACTAATTATGTAAGGAAGGAACGTATATAATCTTGAAGTGGATGGCACAAAGAGTAAATAGACAGGTTTTTATAGATTATTTAATTTATTATAAATATTGGCCCTGTAACATTCAAAGACTACAGCATCTTCAGCATAGAGGATATCAAGAATGTTTGCCATGTTTCTAGTCTCCCTGTCTTTGGGTACCGAACGTAGCATTGCCACCACTGTTGATCCAATCAATAGGCAACATAGATATTTGTTTAGGACTGATTTCAGACTGATTTTGCTTGTTAGTAAAATTAACATGATGCCATACTTCTCAAAGGTACATAGTGACAACTATTTGCCAATTGTGTGGAGTTAGACAACAAGAAAGCTGATTTGCTAAATTTGATCTATAAATGCAAAGATTTGTGTTTAAATAATAATATGGTGTAGGGTAAAGTCGCCTATTTTCGGTCAGCGCCTATTTTCGGTCACTGGTCAAAATTGTGTAATTGCATCGGTCGTCGCCATTTTAAAAGCAATACCGGGCATCAACTATGCAGGGTTTTTTTAGTCGTCAGTTTATAACGACGAAGTCATTTTTATTACACGATTTGGGCCAAGTGACCGAAAATAGGCGCTGACCGAAAATAGGCGACTTTACCATATATAATATACACAGTACTACATGTATAATGAAAATACCCACATGACTAGAGGATAGACGATCATGTGAAATGCAGCTCTATTCATAATATTGTTTGTGCGAATCATAATAGTAGTAATAATTTAATCTGTTAATGCTTAAGAGGGATTAAAATCATGTCCTTGACAGTTCACCCTTCGCTGATCTAATGGTTGAGAGACATGCTTTGAAATGCAGAGGTCCATGTACAAGAGTCACCTAGAAATACTTGTTGATCCTATTTGATTTGAGTGGTGTATTTATATATAGCTATACCTTGTTTATCTCATTTTGCAGAGACTTGAAGACAGCCAACATCTTCCTCACTAAAGAAGGCATTATCAAAATGGGAGACTTTGGAATCTCCAAGGTGATGTCATCTCACAATCAAGGAGCTAATACTGTTCTTGGAACACCTTATTATATCTCACCTGAAATTGTAAGTACATGTGTGTTTAAAGAGCCGCATGGTAGGCCAGGCCAAATATGCTTCAGGCAAGTTGCTGCAAGTGTCAGGGACTAGTGCATTGATGAGTGTTGACATTTGTGATGCGATCTGTGAAAACCCGCCACATGGTGGCATTTTTCATATTGGAGATATTTATATCATAAGAAAGATAAAATTGTGCTGATTTAATTACAGAACTGTTTCGATCATTTTTCTACGATCACTACAAAAAAAGTTATGAGTGAATGATGATTGTGATGTCATCAAAAGCTACAAAGCAAGAAATCATGAAAACAGGCCAAAAAAGATACATAATTCAATATAATAACATTATAAGGTTAATAATAAAAGTGACTTCAGCAAGTTTTTGAAGGTGAAATTTCATGAAAGATGATGATACAAAGTATTGGAAACTAATTTTCTTTAAAAAAATCTAAAAATCTAAAAAAAGGGTTTTTATTTTTTATTTTTTATTTTTTTAAATTTTACCCATAATCCCTAGTTCACATTTTGCGACATCCGACGGGTTTTCACATATCGCATCACATATTATTAACCATACTCACAAACCACAAGGTTCTCTGCATAGTCAGCGTGCATGCAGGAGCAAGTCTGTGTTTACAAGTTTTGACCTTATTTTGTCCTCAAATATTTACGTTAGCCAACTTAGCCAATTATAAAACCATAAAATCCTACACATGTGTACCACTCAGGTTGATATGTTCCAGGTTTTTAAGCAGGCCTTTAAAGGGTTAGTTTTATGAATCTAATGCACAGGTAGTTGTTAGCATCTAGGAATGTTGTCACAGGATGTCTGCCTACTCTTCAATAAAACCTAAACACACAACTCTGTTTTATTTTTCCTTAGGTGTTTCAAATTGTGTACACCTTAGAACAAGCGTGTGCAACTTGTGGGCCGCATGCTGCCTGCCAGCCTCTAATCTGCGGCCCGCGAAGCAATCCCCAAATTCCCCATTAATGCGGCCCGTTTTAACCGGAACTCCCTAGGTTACACAAATGGCGGATTGATTTAGTGGTGTGATCCCTTATAATTAGTAAGGTGTCGCACTGCATTTAGTAAATATAACTCAAGGCGTGATTGCGTGTTAAAATCCCTGGTTAAAATGGCGCTTGCAGCAGCAACAGCGAGTAAAAATAGGAAATTACACGAAGAGATATATATGTTTGTTGTCATTTCATCCTCATTTTTTCTTCCTAAGCTTAATTACCCTCCCCTGTTACTCCTCCTCCGGACATGTTTTTGAATGTTCGACAATCGTTGCGGCCCGTGAATGGATCTCAAAATTACAATGAGGCCCGGGTGGTAGAAAAGGTTGCACATGCTTGCCTTAGAACGTATGGTACCTGCTATTTGTATTAACATTTGCAACCTGTATACAAAACACATAACTCATCAGTTATATATAAAAATCAGGTGTTTTTCAGTTTTTTGACAGTTTATTGTATATTCGGTTTATGAATTCTGGTTCATGATCACATTGTTTAGCAGGTCTGGATGTAGGCATTCTATCTGTTAGTTTCGACTGTGGTAGCCACCTGCCAATATTTCTGAGTATTTTTAGTAGTTATAAATGTTATTTGTGTGACATATTTGTTTTACAGTGTGAGGGTAAACCCTACAATTCCAAGTCGGATATCTGGGCACTGGGATGTATACTTTATGAGATGGCGTGTCTACAAAAGACATTTGAAGGAACAAATCTACCAGCATTAGTCAATAAGATCATGAAGGTAAGGGAATACCAACAGGGGTGTACCTTCATTTTTTCTCCAACCAGCCAGGCTGGTAGCATGTAAAAGTTACCAGCCCGACTGTAAACTTACCAGCCAAACAAGTAATCTTCATTTACCAACAGCAAAATTCTTATTGGCCAGCCGGGCGTGTATATTTGAAAAGTTACCAGCCCGACGCAAAAGTTACCCGCCACGGGCGTGCGGGCGGGTACTAAGTACAGCCCTGAATACCAATAGACGTTATTCATTATTGGTGATTTCATGTCTAAAGAGGGAGACATACTTGAAAAACATACAATCTCGTACTTTTACAGCAATGTAAGGCTATAAAAAAAAAATTGTCTCAAAGCTCTTCAGTTTTTCAAAACCTAATGCGGAATTTTGATACATGTTGAAGGGCAGCTAAAACTTTTTTAATAAATTTTAAACAATGAACTCCTTGGAAAAGTGACCTTTTGTATTTAAAATGATGTGATAAATGAAAATCTGAAAAATTTGTGAAACTTTGGGATTTGTAAAAAAAGAAAGAAAAAAAAGTGTTTTTTATAATGCGCATCAATTAACTCCAGCTCACGGGAGCTTTGAGACAAATATTTTTTTGCGCATTTTGTTCTCCTGATATAGGGTCAATTTACTCCCGTCAAGGGAAATTACAGCCAAGAGTTCAAGACATTAGTCCAGGATATGTTACAAAGAGAGCCGGAGTATCGTCCGTCCGCCAAGGAATTATTATTTGCACGTCTATGTGTCATGATGAATCGCTTTGAGGATCCAATCACAGATTTTGAAGATGATTTACACAACTCAGCTGACAGTGTAGCTCATAGAAGGCAGAGAATGAGGTAAAAATTGGGTGTAGTGTTAAGCTACTACCCATGAGTGAAAAAAAGAGGATTGAAGGGTATATATGGGCCAAGAAAAAGTTTGCGTGAATGTGAGGTCAGTACTCCGGGTAGCGGGGTGAATGTAGTAACCAACGACTGCATGAATGAAAAAGAGAGTAAATGTGCACATCTTGGATCTTAGATTTGCGAACTTGACTGGAGGTGCGACGGAGGGGGGGGGGGGGTTAGTTGGAGGAACGGGGAGTGCGGGAAAGGGCAATATGGATGGATCAGCGTTTTCAACAATTTCAGGAGAGAGTTTGCTCCAATCAATGACAGTCCTCATAGAGAACAAGTTTGTTTTGGATGTGAGTTAAATACTCAGAGTGGGGTGGGTCAGGTAAAAGTGTTAAAGAACTGGATGAATAAAAAAGTGGATTATATCATTATGTTCCCATCCCTTATCACTTTTGGACCGGTGATTTTGACATTTCGTCGGTAATAAATCATCAAAGATTTTGTCAACCTCTGACTATGTGGTCAATTTTCAGGGTTATGAATATTAGTTTATGCCCTTTGGGCATAATTATGTCATTTGCAGTCTTTTAATTGGACCACATAGTGGGAAATAGACACATTCTTAGATGATTTATTCCCGGGTTAATGTCAAATCACCGGTCCAAACGAGTTAAGGGACTGGGAACATAATGTATATAGGCTTAGAAAAAGTTTGGCTGGCTATATGTTTATTCTTCATAATGTTATGAAGACACTTATAATAATAATAAACCATGCTTATTAAGCGCACTCCGTCGCAAGACCCCAGTGCGCTGCACAAAATATGAACAAAGATACAAAACATTATAAAGTCATTTGCTGAAAGAGGCGAGTCTTGAGCGAGCTCTTGAATTGCTGCAGTGATATGCTGACAATAACAATTAAAGAACAAATAGGATAAGTCAAAAAGAAAGACAAAAAGTCAGATGTGTAGGAATTACACAAATCGTTCATGTACAAATATAAAGTTGTAAATTGAGACCATCTTGGAAAATAATGTTTTATTATGGACCACAAAGCTTTACTGCTTTAAATTCCAAATTTTCTGAAGCCAAGGAATAAAGAGAAACCCCCTATTGAGATAGGGCATCTTTGCATCTTTATGAATATTTGACAAATATGTGTTTTTCCATGTTTAATTCCAGGTCCGTGCTCTATCTATTCGACAACTCAACTTTAGACATGCAACCAGTAGACCTTCCAGCAAAGATCAAAATCAGAAAGGTAGCTAGGATATTATGATAATACTGTAGTAAATAGATTGTATTATTTTATTACATGCATTTTGGCCGATTGAGACTCTCAACAAAAAAGACTTTGTATAGTTGATGTCACCTGTAACATCATAGCAACCAAGCAAACAAAAGCTTGCCTGCCAATGTATGTGCGAATTGTCTGCCAAACGTTTTAAACCAAACACTAAACCAAACCAGTCATCTGTAACAACAGCAGTCAATACAACAGTCAATACATGCTCCCTGTGCATGGAATGGAACCGGGTACTTAACATTGTTGATCAACTAGAGTTGTCATAGACCTGTCATCACAAAATGAGAGTTAAGTCAGAATAAAATATTTTCAGATTTGTCCAGATTCAAAATGATCAGAAAACAAGCTTTAAAATGATATGCAACATGTCAAAATTGTTCATGTTTTCAATGTCAAAACAAAACTGAAGTCGCAAAATTCTATTGTTTTTTATTGATTTTTGGCTGTAGTTGTCAATGTAACACTTTGTTGAATAGACGACAGACTGCCCCTCTTTCGCAAGCACTAAATCAAATGATTGCTATTGCTATGAATTTGGTATCTTTGAAAAGAAGAACACATCAGCTTTGCATTGATACATAACACAATATGAATAAATCACAAAATATCTTAAAATTTGGCGGTTGAAAACAATTTCCAAACTTTTTTTGAGGAGTTAATATGTCATCCTTTCTCCAGGTGGCCGTCAGTACAACTCATACCATAGTAGTAACCTGTGAGAGAGATGTGTACACATGGGGTAGTGGTAAGCTAGGAGAACTTGGTCATGGAGATCTCAATAACAGGTATCAACCAGAGGTTGTACAAGCTCTCAAAGGAAAATCAATCACAAAGTAAGTACTATATCAAACTGTTCAGTCAAAACCTTCATGTTTTAACGGCCCTTCGACATGTATAAAGTAAGACCACCTGATGGTTATGCAAATGAAGTATTGCTTTAGACATGTTCAGGGGGCAAGAGCACATACAAGGTTTTGACAGATGTATTTTGGCCGTTGAACATCTTTAAAGCAGACTAGACTGCCCAAGGGTTGTACGTAGAAAGTTTGACTTTAAAACATGCTGATGGGCCAGAGGGAAATACAAGGTTTTGACTAACACAGACAATATGAAAGTTTATGCATGTTCCCATTCTTTGAATGTTATAGTTTTGTTCAGTATAGATAGAATAAGTACACTTTTGAAGCTGGTAGTTATCCGATAACCTACCCATGGACATGCAAGAGTTTAATAACAAAAATGTGCACAGATTGAAATGGCCCTTTGACATTGATTTATGCCTTGAACTATTAAATTGTTGTTTGTATAAAGAATATTTAATCTAGTTCATCTTCTGAAAATATGAAAGCAATCGACAGAAAATTAAGCAAAATGTGATATGTTTTGTGAGCTGACCCCTTTTCACCTAAAAATGTGTCAGAAGAAGAGTGCGACCATTGCACTTCATGTTCTAAAACAAATAGTACCCTAGTTCAGACCTATAATACAATACAATACAATACAATATACTACAAGTATTTGTGATGTGCCATTTCATAGAGGCTCAAGTCTCTAGTTCTATTTTACACAGCGAATCAATGCCTTGGACATGTTTGGGCATTTAACTTGTCTCAAATGTATTATTTTTTATAAAAATAAATTTGCCAATTTGGACCTTGCATATATGCTATTGTTTTGTATATTGTTTGCTCTGACTTTGTATAATATGTTGTATATGCGAAATAAAATAAACCTAAACCTGATCGATCATTGATTAATTGTTCTTTTCTATATAACAGAACATGCTGTGGTGAGAGCTTCAGTGTATTTGGTAGTGATAATGGTATCGTGATGACATGTGGTGATGGTAGTAATGGTTGTCTTGGACACGGAGACTGGTGTCATGCGTCAAGACCTAGACTCATTGAAACACTGTTAAGGTAAGTTACAATGATAGTGATAATGGTATCGTGATGACATGTGGTGATGGTAGTAATGGTTGTCTTGGACATGGGGACTGGTGTCATGCGTCAAGACCTAGACTCATTGAAACACTGTTAAGGTAAGTTACAATGATAGTGATAATGGTATCGTGATGACATGTGGTGATGGTAGTAATGGTTGCCTTGGGCATGGGACTGGTGTCATGCGTCAAGACCTAGACTCATTGAAACATTGTTAAGGTAAGTTACAATGATAGTGATAACGGTATCGTGATGACATGTGGTGATGGTAGTAATGGTTGCCTTGGGCATGGGGACTGGTGTCATGCGTCAAGACCTAGACTCATTGAAACATTGTTAAGGTAAGTTACAATGATAGTGATAACGGTATCGTGATGACATGTGGTGATGGTAGTAATGGTTGCCTTGGGCATGGGGACTGGTGTCATGCGTCAAGACCTAGACTCATTGAAACACTGTTAAGGTAAGTTACAATGATAGTGATAACGGTATCGTGATGACATGTGGCGATGGTAGTAATGGTTGCCTTGGGCATGGGGACTGGTGTCATGCGTCAAGACCTAGACTCATTGAAACACTGTTAAGGTAAGTTACAATGATAGTGATAACGGTATCGTGATGACATGTGGTGATGGTAGTAATGGTTGCCTTGGGCATGGAGACTGGTGTCATGCGTCAAGACCTAGACTCATTGAAACACTGTTAAGGTAAGTTACAATGATAGTGATAATGGTATCGTGATGACATGTGGTGATGGTAGTAATGGTTGTCTTGGACATGGAGACTGGTGTCATGCGTCAAGACCTAGACTCATTGAAACACTGTTAAGGTAAGTTACAATGATAGTGATAATGGCATCGTGATGACATGTGGTGATGGTAGTAATGGTTGCCTTGGGCATGGGGACTGGTGTCATGCGTCAAGACCTAGACTCATTGAAACACTGTTAAGGTAAGTTACAATGATAGTGATAATGGTATAGTGATGACATGTGGTGATGGTAGTAATGGTTGCCTTGGACATGGAGACTGGTGTCATGCGTCAAGACCTAGACTCATTGAAACACTGTTAAGGTAAGTTACGATGATAGTGATAATGGTATCGTGATGACATGTGGTGATGGTAGTAATGGTTGCCTTGGGCATGGGGACTGGTGTCATGCGTCAAGACCTAGACTCATTGAAACACTGTTAAGGTAAGTTACAATGATAGTGATAATGGTATCGTGATGACATGTGGTGATGGTAGTAATGGTTGCCTTGGGCATGGAGACTGGTGTCATGCGTCAAGACCTAGACTCATTGAAACACTGTTAAGGTAAGTTACAATGATAGTGATAATGGAATCGTGATGACATGTGGTGATGGTAGTAATGGTTGTCTTGGGCATGGAGACTGGTGTCATGCGTCAAGACCTAGACTCATTGAAACACTGTTAAGGTAAGTTACAATGATAGTGATAATGGTATCGTTATGACATGTGGTGATGGTAGTAATGGTTGCCTTGGGCATGGAGATTGGTGTCATGCGTCAAGACCTAGACTCATTGAAACACTGTTAAGGTAAGTTACAATGATAGTGATAATGGTATCGTGATGACATGTGGTGATGGTTGTAATGGTTGCCTTGGACACGGAGACTGGTGTCATGCGTCAAGACCTAGACTCATTGAAACACTGTTAAGGTAAGTTACAATGATAGTGATAATGGTATCGTGATGACATGTGGTGATGGTAGTAATGGTTGCCTTGGACATGGGGACTGGTGTCATGCGTCAAGACCTAGACTCATTGAAACACTGTTAAGGTAAGTTACAATGATAGTGATAATGGTATCATGATGACATGTGGTGATGGTAGTAATGGTTGCCTTGGGCATGGAGACTGGTGTCATGCGTCAAGACCTAGACTCATTGAAACACTGTTAAGGTAAGTTACAATGATAGTGATAATGGTATCGTGATGACATGTGGTGATGGTAGTAATGGTTGTCTTGGGCATGGAGACTGGTGTCATGCGTCAAGACCTAGACTCATTGAAACACTGTTAAGGTAAGTTACAATGATAGTGATAATGGTATCGTGATGACATGTGGTGATGGTAGTAATGGTTGCCTTGGGCATGGGGACTGGTGTCATGCGTCAAGACCTAGACTCATTGAAACACTGTTAAGGTAAGTTACAATGATAGTGATAATGGTATCGTGATGACATGTGGTGATGGTAGTAATGGTTGCCTTGGACATGGGGACTGGTGTCATGCGTCAAGACCTAGACTCATTGAAACACTGTTAAGGTAAGTTACAATGATAGTGATAATGGTATCGTGATGACATGTGGTGATGGTAGTAATGGTTGCCTTGGACATGGAGACTGGTGTCATGCGTCAAGACCTAGACTCATTGAAACACTGTTAAGGTAAGTTACAATGATAGTGATAATGGCATCGTGATGACATGTGGTGATGGTAGTAATGGTTGTCTTGGACATGGGGACTGGTGTCATGCGTCAAGACCTAGACTCATTGAAACACTGTTAAGGTAAGTTACAATGATAGTGATAATGGTATCGTGATGACATGTGGTGATGGTAGTAATGGTTGCCTTGGGCATGGAGACTGGTGTCATGCGTCAAGACCTAGACTCATTGAAACACTGTTAAGGTAAGTTACAATGATAGTGATAATGGCATCGTGATGACATGTGGTGATGGTAGTAATGGTTGCCTTGGACATGGAGACTGGTGTCATGCGTCAAGACCTAGACTCATTGAAACACTGTTAAGGTAAGTTACAATGATAGTGATAATGGCATCGTGATGACATGTGGTGATGGTAGTAATGGTTGCCTTGGACATGGAGACTGGTGTCATGCGTCAAGACCTAGACTCATTGAAACACTGTTAAGGTAAGTTACGATGATAGTGATAATGGTATCGTGATGACATGTGGTGATGGTAGTAATGGTTGTCTTGGGCATGGGGACTGGTGTCATGCGTCAAGACCTAGACTCATTGAAACACTGTTAAGGTAAGTTACAATGATAGTGATAATGGTATCGTGATGACATGTGGTGATGGTAGTAATGGTTGTCTTGGGCATGGAGACTGGTGTCATGCGTCAAGACCTAGACTCATTGAAACACTGTTAAGGTAAGTTACAATGATAGTGATAATGGTATCATGATGACATGTGGTGATGGTAGTAATGGTTGCCTTGGGCATGGGGACTGGTGTCATGCGTCAAGACCTAGACTCATTGAAACACTGTTAAGGTAAGTTACAATCTGGGCTGAACAATTGCTATATCAGACTTGATATTGAAAAAATTGGAGTAATTTAGGCTGCACCCTATCTTATAACACTAGTGCTTGTAATAATATTAATTTAGCGAATTAGCATTTAGTAAACTTTTTGCGGCAATTTAATTTTACTAATTTGTATCGTCTTCCTATATAACCATTACAAATAATATAATTGGTGGCGATTTAATTTGGCAAATTGGATCTATTATCGAAATTAAATTTTTAAGTACATTCCTGGGCTGAGATATGGTCGAAATAAGTCTGAAATGGTGGTCATTTTGAAAATGGCAGCCATTATACCAAGATGGCTGATGAGAAACATATTTGTTTATCATTTCATATCATATTGAGTGGAATAAACATGGTTTCCAGTAATCGACCCATATTTTTCACAAAAGCACTTTTTTAGACATAAGGGCAATGTACTATATTTTGCACCATTTCCCGAATATAGAGCAGTAAATATTTATTTTATAATAAAAAAATATAAAAATATTTCTGTCATTTGAAATACTTTGATAAATAAAAGATATAGGCCGAGGCCTACCCAAGGTATTAATTAACTTCAGTCGCTAAGCCTACCTCTATCGGCGCTTTTTCTCTTGCCGATCGATAGCATTATTGGATTTACTTTTTCGTATTAGCCTCTACATAATCGAGTGAATTGCTCAAATACATATTCACCAATGAGCCGTAACCAAATTCTCCATTGGTGATACACTCTGAAGCAGCGAAATAAAAATAAACAACGCAGACGACACAAAGTAAAATCAATTACCTCGATCTCGAGCAGGGAAAAAGTTCTCATAAAAAGGTACTATTTCCCTCGCAGCTCCTCATAACAGGGAAATAGTACATTTTTATGGGAACTTTTTTGCCTCCTGTGAAAATAATAGGGAAATAGTCCAAATATTACATGTCACATGATGTAGTATCCACCAATCAAATGAGCAAAATATTTGTATGTGTAATAAACAATAATATATTTAATTGATCAAGTGAAATATGTTTTATTCCGTCAAGAGTTTCTTAAAGCCTTGAAGACCTCTTTAATTTACATCATATTAAGTTTTAAACCAATACAAACTTTTTATATTTCTTCGTATCTACAGTGTGGATGTGACGTCTTTATCATGTGGTCCCCAGCATGTTGTCGCTGTTGGCCATGATGGGGAGGTGTTTGCATGGGGCAATGGCAAAGATGGCAGACTTGGGCTAGGAGACGAAGAGAAATAGTAAGTCACAGTTAGGCAAGGCCAGTTTTCTAAATCAATTAAAAAATATCTTGTTAATTGGAATTCAAACTCACTTTCTTTCTACATATATCTTTTGGCAAATGTCACACGATGACAGCAAAGTAGCGATCAATCGCAAAACAAATTGAGGGACTAAAATGATTGCATCAATTACGGCAACAAAAATCCCTGTTCTGCGTGCAAATGGACCTCTTGGGTAGGGTTGGTATCAGTCAGGCGTTTGTTTTTGTTGTTGTTGTAAAAATGTTGGTTAATTTTAAGCAGGAAAAAAAATCCGAATTGTTTAAAATAACATTCAACACTTTTCACAAACAAATTGTACACATTTTTCTTCTCAAATTTGAAAAAATAAAAGAAAAAATTAGTCAGGGAACAGGGATTTCTTTTCCATCACTGAAGCATTGTGATTACAATAACAATCACCTGATTTTAACAGTGTATGACATGTTCATCAAAGTAACGTTATCTTGTATTATTAATCCAACAGTTGTGAGCCCAAAGAGGTAGAGATTGAAGAGCCAGTCTTAATCCAGCAAGTTAGATGTGGTATAGATGGTACTATGTTCCTAACTGATATGGGCAGTTTACTAGCATGCGGTAATAATGAAAATAACAAACTAGGTCTCAACAATAGGCAGGGATTTCTCATGGCTATGAAGAATATATTTGCCAAGGTAAGTCATGTGTGGTATAGACGGTACTATGTTCTTGACGGATATGGGCAGTTTACTAGCATGCGGAATAAAATGCACTGTTTGGTTATTATATAGAACTATAGGCAATATTTTATTTATCGTCCCGTCACTAAATAACAAATAAAATAAAATGTGTTGTAGTAGTACACAGTTTATTCAGTAACAGACGATAAAATAGATAATACCCAAACTTTATTTTACTGTGTAAGGTAAAGGTAAAGGCGGTCGATCCTGTAATATCAGGAGCGAAGTGCTAATCTCTCTTTCAAAGCAATAGGGCCAGACTCACCCCTTTTTATAATGTTGCTGTGTGGGGCTCGCTTCACCTCCTCCACAACGAGTCTGTTACCTTCCCAGCACTGAAGAATGCCGGTACACATTTAAATACACCTGGGTAGAGAGGAGTAATTGCGGTAAAGTGCCTTACTCAAGAGCACAACATGTTGACCACAGCGGGACTCGAACCCACAACCTTTAGATCATGAATCCAGTGCTCTACCCACTGCGTGCTGTGTAGTTGATGCATACCAGGGACCTAAAGTACAATTTATCCATTTACAATACTAACACATGATGCATTATGACAAACAGTACATCTAGTCTACTTATACTTAAAATATATGAGCTTCTAATAATATCAGACAACTAAGCTTTTCAATGATATATAATTTTCAAAAAATCAAGGAAAAAGGAAAAAGAAGGTCTCTGTTTTTTATTTTTTATTTTCTATATATTTTACAAGCTATTTTGCCTCATATCTCAAAAATCTTCACTTTGTTGTTTTACAGACTGAAGTTGAGGGACGCAAAGTACCCACCATCATCAAGACCCTGGCCACATTCCGTGTTCTAGACATGGTCCTCGGTCCACATCACAGTGCCGTCATAGTAGACCCAGGGTGTGTGTATACATTTGGGAGGAATGTGGAGGGGCAACTAGGCATGGGCAATACCAAACCTAGAGATGCACCTGCGCAAGTACGCAATCTGGGTGATAAGTGTGTGACGGTAAGTGTAGTAATAAACATGCTCCTCGATTAAAGGATAATGACTTTGTATCAGTTGTTTAGGGGTAACTGAAGAATCAAAACATTTTCACTTTGGAACCAAGTAATTTCTGAAATTCTGAGGTCCCAAGGTAAAATGTTTTGATTCTTCACAGTAATTGACAAAACAACCTATAAAAACCATCATCCTGATTTAAAACTGTCAAATAAAATCGTCATTTAATGATACTGGATAGTACTTGTACTTAATTAATCTTTAAAAAGTTACACTTTACAGCAATTTAACCATGCTTCACCTATTACAAATCGATCAATCTGATCGAAAATCGTGCAAGCAAACCACTCACACGTCGCATACATTCTGCGTTGTGCAAATACGTCATGTGCTCGTGGCATTACGCAATTTGTGTGATCGAACTAGATATGCATTATACGCGGAGGTACTTGATTGTCCGTTAGTAACATGCGCTTATTTGTGCTTACGATTGTAATCATAAGCACTTTGACCAATAAAAGTGGTATAATTCATAACTAAATAAATGCACATTTTCTATCTACACTACACAGATGGTAGCCTGTGGAGACAACTATACAGTGACAGGTACCAATGATAATGCTCTGTATATGTGGGGTAAGGGTCCACAACATACACCACCACCAAGTGATGAGGGAACTAAAACCAGCAATGAAATGACAAACCTGGGGATTCCACAAGTTAAAAATAGAGTAGGGTCAGCGGGGTCAACTGCAAGTTTGGTGCCAGTGGAGAAAAACAGTCCTAGAGATGTGTCGCCTGCTCCAAGTTTAAGTAAGTTGTGTGCTTATTCTTTTGAGGTTTTTTAGTATAATAAGATTAGAGGCTCCTATTAAATAGAGATGGAAGAGGTGGTTTATATGTTGTGGAAGTTTTAAACTGATATACCCATATTATGAAAGGCTAGTCTAATCTGACATGAACCACTCACCTGGGATTACCAAATGTTATAATCTTCTTTGATCAGGAGATCCACAGAAATATAAATGTTAAAACAATTACAAACTGAGATTCCCATGGCGGAAACAGATTCTCTGTATTCGCAATACGATCACCTGGGATTACCAAATTTCATAATCTTCTTTGATCAGGAGATACACAGAAATATAAAATGTTAAAACTATTACAAACTGAGATTCCCATGGCGGAAACAGATTCTCCATAATCGAAATACGATGCGCTGCCAGCGTTTACCTGGGAGAGGCAAAAATATGCAGTGCATCATGGTAACAATTTTGACATTCAAAGCCCACATAATACAAATTTATACAACACAGGAAAATATGTTACTGTGTTATTATATTATATTATATATAATGTAAAATAATTGTAACGATGCTTCTGTACTCGTCTTCTCAACGGGTTGCCCAGAACTGTCGTTGGTCTCGTGATCTCGATGATATGTTTTGACGATTATCAGAACTAGAAGAATATTACTCAATTCGCAAACACAACTTGTATATTGACTTATTAATGTTTTATTAATATATATACAAATTGATAAGTAGATTTCTTGGTTAACACGATGTAGATTGAAGTATCTCTAATTGTTTTACAATAATTATGTTTCACGACTATGCCGGAGTTTAACTGTTTTTCTGCTATGCTCGCGGTCATAGTCTTCAGCTTTGGCGCTGCAGTAAAACTAACTTGATCTCAAGTTATCTCCACTATTTATTCTGATACATTTACTATGCCAACCCCACATCTTTACTACACATTACCAAATATGGAATTGAATTTAGCATCTACTGATTTCTAGCTAAAACAATGACAAACATCTCTCCCATCACCAAATTAGGAATAATAATATTATTTGTTTATGTGCCTTAATGAATATGCATTAGTTTCAGGGAAACCCCCATAACAAAAACATCATGGCTTTACTACGTCATATATTCTTGGACTATTACTCTAATCATCTCGACCTTCTCAGGCATTGTCAAGGGATTATACCTGTCTAGCATAGCATGTCTTGGTAGTCCTTCTTGTACTGAAAGGAACCAGTTATTTACAATTTATAGTTAATATTTCCATTATATATCATAGTTATTACTCTATTTGATTACAAGTTCAATGTAACTAATTATCTCAATTCCTTAATTAAGCCTGAAGAGTTTAACAAGAAACTCTTTTACAATAATATATAATGTTATTGTGTGTTTAAATGTCTATTATATTGGTTATACACAGGAATGCACACCCAACACCAATTTACAATTTACAATTATAGTAGATTCATTTTCTTTGTATTACTCATACGGGATCCTTCATGAAGCTGTGTTCAACATTATTATTATCACACCTGTGTGACAAGCTAGATAATAGTAGAACAGCGATGTCAACACCAGAAATCAAAAATAGAACTGGCAAGAACAATCACTGGCGGGGCATTGTATTCAGAATACCAAGAATTGCCTCTCCATTCCGTTCTCTTACCAGTTCAATTAATCCACGCAGCAGGCCGCAGACGACATTCCAACATTTGCCAAATGTATCAAAAATGTCAACATTTTGAATTTCATTACCATATTTGGAATCACCATGAGAAATGCATTGAAATAAGTACAAACATGCCTATTATTGATTCAGTAATCCCTTGGATAGACCTTGAAAGTTTAGAAAGGTTTTTGAAAAATCTGTTTTGTATGGTAAAACTATAGCCGTGTGGAGAGTGTTAATGTCCTTTATAATATCCTCACTTTGTAGGTTCTGAGTGTTCAATACCAAGTCTACCAACAAGTGCTAATCCATCCAGTCAGAGAGCAGGTAAGGTCAATACATCTTGAACTTCAAGGTCAAAGGTCAAATAGCCAGATGCAATATGCCAAGATGGCTCCGCAATGTTTTAATTTGTCTAACTTTTTTTTATTGTTGAATCAAATATTGTACCTTTAATGGCATATATTTGAAAGCAAGTATCAAAGGTTAGATCAAGATTACGTTGAACAAATCCAAGATGTTTACTTACATTTTAGACGGGTTTGTCATGTCAGTCAGGTCTGCAGACTTACTCAGTAATAGCTAGACCCACTTGTTTTTCCTGCGAGAGTTGTTTTTCTCATTCCTATGCTAGAGATGAACTGTTACAACTAGACATCAACAATGGGAACCAACGTCTATCACACCAAACATGGACCACAATTAAAACTTTGAATCTGAACCGTCGTATGCCAACTCGCAGAGGATGTCGTGCTGGAGTGCATGTTAAACAACGATTGCAGCAAGCCCAGAACCTTGACAACTCTAATCAGCTTCAGATCCCTGTTCGAGTTACCAATCGTTGTCACAACAATTATAAATACCAAACTCATAGTGTTAACAGGGGAAACCCTAACACCATTTCTTGTAATACCTCTCATGTTAAGTCTTATGATTTCCCATCTATGTATGTATGCAACCCCCGTTCTTTAAACCACAAAATAGACGAATTCCGTGCAGTTGTTTTTCATAACAAATTTGATATTTGTGCCATATCAGAATCTTGGTTTAGAGGTGAGAGATCTACTGACTATTTTGATTTGGATGGTTACACACTGTTTTCAAAACCCCGACTTGTTCGTAGTGGTGGAGGAGTAGCGTTGTACATAAACCAGAATATCCAATGCAGCCTTATAAATGTGGACATTCCTACAAATTTGGAGATCCTATGGGTTCAAATACGCCCCAAAAGACTACCAAGATCAGTGTCCTCCTTAATCATTGGTGCTGCCTATTTCCCAAACCCTAAATGTGAGGAGACTCTCATGCTGAACCATATTCAAGATACCTTAGATTTGCTACGAACCAAGCATTCCAACGCTGGTATATGTATTATGGGAGATCTAAATAGACTTGATATTTCCTCATTCTGCAAAAATAATAAATTCAAACAAGTTGTAAACAAACCAACAAGGGGTAATGCGATATTAGACAAAATCATTACAAATATGTCTGACTACTACTCTACTCCCACCATAAGCTCACCAATTGGTACGAGTGATCATTCAACAGTAAGTTGGCAACCAAAAAACGCTGCCAAAAAAGCTTCTTATAAAACTAACAAGCGCAACGTGCGTCCTATCAAAGATTCGGGATTGCGCGAATTTGGGTCATGGATTGCTAACCATGATTGGCAAGAAGTCTTTAAACCAAACAGTGTTGTTGAAAAAACTAATGCCTTTTATGAAACGATCCACGACCATATGAACTTGTATTTTCCGGTATGCCAGGTTAGTCAGCATGTTTCAGATAAACCTTGGATATCGGCGAAAACAAAAGATCTGATTCAGAAACGACAAAAAGTTTTCAATCATTCTAAACCTCTCATTTGGAAGTTTTACAGAAATAAGGTTCAGCGTTCGATCACCACTGATAAGCGAAATTACTACAAAAACAGAGTGGAAAGGCATAAAAACTCTAACCCAGCCGAATGGTATCGTCAGATACGAGTGATGACAACAAACAATAAATCCCAACCTATTATAAAACCCCCACCCGGTACTAATCCATCAAATACCACGGACGTGGCTAATAGTATAAATGATCATTTTATCTCGATTGGTAAAGATATTAAAGCTCTTGATATTTCAGTTCTGCCTGCCTATCTACCAGCACCAGAAAGTCTTCCGGAAATCTATCCTTGGGATGTTTGTGCCAAACTTGGTAAAATTGGGAGGAAAAAGGCAGGGGGTCCAGATGGCATACCCTCAAAATTAATCAGGGAATTCCCTTATGAGCTCAGTAAACCTCTGACAGATATCTTGAATGCATCCTTTCAAGAAGGTTTGGTTCCTCCACAATGGAGGCGTGCAATTGTGGTCCCCATTCCCAAGTCTAGCCCACCTACATGGAATCAACTTAGACCTGTTTCATTGACAGATCATTTTGCAAAGGTTGCTGAATCATTCATCACAGACTGGTTGATTAATGACATTGATTCTGTGATAGATGATGGGCAGTTTGGGAATCGCAAAGGAAGGTCTACCTCACACTATTTAGTAAAGCTTGTTGATAACATCTTAAAACATGCTGACAAACCAAAGTCAATATCTCGTATAATAATCACGGACTTCAGCAAGGCTTTCGACAGGGTAGACCATAACATAGCGATCCCCAAGCTGCTCAAAATGGGAGCCAGACCAGGGGTCATACCCTGGATATGTAGTTTCTTATCTAACAGAGTCCAGTGTGTCAGATACCATAACACTTTGTCTGATTGGAGTGAACTCTCAGGTGGGGTCCCACAGGGCACGTTGAATGGTCCAACAATCTTTATGGCCTTAGCTAATGATGCTGCCAGAGTGGAGGAGCCAAATAAACTCGCTTTGAAATATGTTGATGATTTAACTATTGTAGAAAATGTGTTTGGAAAACAAATTTCCACCATCCAACATGATTTGGATAAATTTGAACAATGGGCTACAGAGAATCATATGAATTTAAACCCGACCAAATGCATGTTTATGGATGTCACCTTTGCGATGGATCCACCGATACTTACCCCCCTCCGTTTGTATGATCAAAACCTTCATTGCACTGACACGGTGAAGATTCTGGGCATAAAAATTGCTAAAGATCTGAAATGGAACACCCACATTGGTGACATTACGAAACGTGCAAGTGGACGGCTATTTATGCTTAACATCCTAAAACGGCATGGGCTAAGTGTTAAAGACCTGGTAACAATCTATGTTGGTTTTGTTCGCCCCCTTCTTGAGTATGCTCTACCAGTATGGCATCCTGGTCTGACAGAAAATCTCCACTATGATTTGGAGCGTATTCAGAAGAGGGCGTGTAGAATCATCTTAGGTTTTAACTACATAGGCTATCAGGATGCCTTAATAACATGTGCTATTCCGGAACTCAGGAACCGTAGAGACCAACTTTGTTTAAACTTTGCTAAATCCCTTTTAAAATCTAATGAATTCCGTGGTTGGTTACCAAAATCTAGAGATGAACAAGTGCATAATATGACTCTCCGTAGTGCTCACAAAATAACTGTTCCTAAAACACGTACCCTGCGTTACGCTCGTAGCTCAATTCCATACATGGTCAAACTCTTAAATCATACATTATAGTTCTGTTTCCAATAGGGGGTGGGTTGTTGTGTTTTGCATGCTTTGTTATTTCTATGAATATATTGTTTCTATTTTTCTATATATTACATATTGTAAATATTGTTGTAATTCAGCATTTTGCTGCGATAATGATATGTTTATTAAACCTTGAATTGAATTGAACATGTGTGATGAGTGGATCAAATTACATGTGACTTTGAGAATAAATCCTCTTTTCGTGGATGATTTTGTTAGGCCCCTGTTGTTGTATCCAAATTGCTTCTCAGATCCATCTTTTCTATCCATCCGAGAAGCAATTTAAATACGCAATGTAACATTTGCAGAAAGCGCGATTAAAGGATGGACAATTTACTCTAACGATGTGAGTAAATGACAGGTTTTCGCAACAGTAGAAATCAAAAGAAATTCTATATCATTTATTTGGTTATATCTCAAATTTGGTTGTATAGATCTGGTTACATGTCACATATGTATATGGCATTAAAATATAAATTCAAGAATATGTTAGGAGGTCATAGTCAACTCACTAGGGCTCTCACTCTTGTCGGTTTTTCTTAATACGATGCATATCAACTAAATATGATTTTAATCAGAAACAGTCATGAAATATGTGATTACTTTATTTTCACCTCATATTCACACCAGAATCCAATCCAGATTTGATGCTAGTATTTCCATCAAGTACTCCAAGGACAAGTATGTCATATGTTTGATGTGTTATTCTCCATACCAAATGCTAGTAGAAAAAAATAGCCAAATTGTCATACTTTTCGCCTCCGTGATCATTATTGAGTGAGACGAAAGAGGAACCTGCTGCTAAAAATGATACTGGTTTTTGCTCTGATAGTCATTTAGCTTTATAGAAATCATGAGATTGGAATCATAATTGCCAAATTATAAATGCTTGCTTACTTGCTTGCTTGACTCCGGTGTTGTCCCTGATCTACGATGGCTCTCCACACTTTTCCGGCATTCATTGCGGTCATTATGTTACATGTGTGCTTGAGTAATTTAATAAATGTCAGAGCAGGTCTTCCCGGTTTTCTTTTGCAATGCTTGGGGAGCCAGTCCATAAATGCTTAAAAACACTGTTGTTTCATGGCAATATCAAAGGGTAATTCCATTTGTATTTTGATTTTTACAATGTTCTCCATCGAATAAAACATACTTGATTTGCCATTTTGGTTGACCTTTAAATTGTTGTTCTTTGATTTTCTGCTAAAAATGTATCATCTTTCAAATTTTTCACATATACAGCGTGTCCCAAAAAACTGGGTCCAAAACTTTCAGAGCTTATAACTTAAAATATGGGAAACATGGATGCTTCATGTTTAGGAATATAAAAGTAAATATATCTGACATTATTTGGTGAAATTATAAGACCAATCGGATCTAAGGTTTTAGAAATACAAAGCTTTGCATACAGCGTGGTCAGAACCCATTTTTTCCATTTTGCCCATGAACCGTCCATGCGTTGCATTTGTGCATCGTACTGACGTCATCAAAGTTTTGCCTTTGACTTGATAACAATGACTTACTCAGGAAAATCTTTGTCATAAGGGGGGATAAAAAGTGTAAATACCTATGATTTTCGTTAGAAAAATTAATAAATAACCTTCTGAGACACTGCCATCTTTGAAGCAGTTCAAGAAACATTTTCTTTTTTAAATTGGAAACCAGCCGTTAAGTCAGTCATCTTATCAAAGGAATTAGAGGCAGGGCTGGAACTTCAGATTTTTTTCAACCAGCCAGTCGGGATCGGGCAGGTAACTCACAAAAATATCTGCCCGACAGAAATTCCACCAGCCAGTGTAACTCTCACACTTGCACCGTGAGTTTGAAATTGTTTACCCGCCAGTCGGTTGCCAGGGTACTTTTTCCTGACACAAAATTTACCCGCTATGGGCAGGTGGGCGTGTGCTATTTCCAGACATGGTATCAGGTAACAGTTGCTCTGTTTTTGTATATATTCAACGACAAGGTTACTGCAATGGGTATTTATAATGCTGAATATTGATCCACAATACCTGTAATTTAACCCTTTTCTACCAAACATAAGATATTTCGGAGAATAAACACCATGCACATGATGTAGGGAAAACTTGCACACAACGCAAATGCAAGGCATAAGGTAGTTTATTGCTAAATTGGAAAAAAGGGTTCTAACCACGCTCTGTTGAAATCTTTGTATTTCAGAAAGTTGTCATTTGATTGGTCTCACATTTTAACCATTTAAGGTCAGGTATATGTACCTTAATATCCTCAAATATGGAGCAGCTACGTTTTCAACTTTTTAAGTTACAAGCTCTGCAGATTTTGGACCCAGTTTTTTGGGACACGCTGTATTTGTGCCGGCCTCCGAAATCAAGCTAAAGTTTCTCATCCTCATACCATTTATGAACATGCTCATGTTTCATTCTCTCATCAGCTTCCGTGCCTAAAAGTGCGCCCCCAGGTGCTGTAAGAGTGCGTCATGGCAGTAATGACAGCGTATTTGCTTCCAGCGGAGAGAAATTCCTCTCTCCAACACCTTCTGCAGGAGAGCCAAAAACCAGTGGTACGTATTCATAGACGCTGACTTTAACTTTGATATTGAATTTAGCTCTGTACCTGCCAATAGCCTCATCTCTGCCCTGTAAAAGAAAGTGGTTTATTTCTGGTTGATCAAAGTTGGTTATACATACACATTGTTGACCATAATGTGTACAGCCGCAGTTGTCTTTCAAAGAAAAAAGTTGAGATCTTAATACCAACAAAAGGAGCTTTTTCAATGCTTCAAAATTACAACTTTCTGATTTTATGAAGAGAAAATCAGTATGGATTATGTCTCTCATTTTAGCTCATTTTATGAACATAAATGCTGTTTCTTCATATGGGTGTAGCTGCTTCTTTACTCCATTCCATCTGTTTCTATCTATAGAATCGTGGTCCCCAGCATGTTGTTGATGTAGGCCATGGTATATTTACTAGCTCATACTTACTCTTTTCTCCCAGCACATAGTCCTACGATAATTCACCTGATCTGATCCTTACAACTAGCTCATCCCAAGACCTAGCACCTTAATGGATTGCAAACAAGGGTAAACTTTTGACAAGATTAGATTTCAATGTCTTTGCAAGATTTTCTCATTGCATTGCCTTGATGGATTTGTTTCTGAGTTGTTACTCTTACAATCACTACATTTTTTCTCTATTCGAGCGCTGTGCTCGCTTTTAGCCAAATGTTGAATGCACATTTTTATGTTTAAATTGCTTTTCATTTTGTGCATGCATGCTATCAGTGCCTGTAGTTTGGCCAAAGGAAGATAATATAACAGAATCTGTGACTAATAAAAATGGTAAGATAGTTTGGATGTATTGATTGATATTTTGATGTGGGGCATGGGTTGCTTTTCTATATTTTATGAATTTGGCTTGCTTCCTTGAGTAGTGATTTCATATGTGTGCATGTGATTGTGTATGGATGATGTGTCATATCATTTCCCTAAATATCCACTCTAACCAGTTTCTATGAGTATCCGTATGTATGATCGTGGGTGATCTTTTAAAAGTCATTTTGATCCTAGAGCCCATCATATAGATTTGTGCAGCTCTGTCTAAAGTTATAAAAACACAATGATCTTTTTCTACCCCTCCGTCATTATTGCAATTTTTTCTAACAAATGAAGTGGAGATTGTTGATACTATAGTTTGATCAGTTCCAAAATGGTGAAGCCTCATTACAGCAGTGAATGAATACACAAGGACTTGGGCGCACATGAAGGCAACTAATGCACTGTGCATCATATGCTTGACACGTGCATGCGACCAACACCATGTGCGTGTGGCCATAATTATGGGTGTACGCTTGGATTACTTTTTCGCCCGGAGAGCTAAACAACAAGTATATATTTCATCAATTTGGAACTGATTGAACTATTTAGGATAAGGTGCCATTTTTTGGAAAATGTGTTTTATTAACACCATTCTTTTCTGGTGAAGCATTTGTGAAATAAAATGAGAGTAATTGATCAATTCATGGGTGCAAGTGGGCATATTTTGGTGCTTATAGGAATTGTTTTGATATCAATATAAATTGTGGAAAATGTTGAATTTTATAACTGTAATACTATATTTGACATTTTGGATTTTCCAATAAGACGACGAAAAACAAACCCATGTTCTACGGGCCCGACCGACCCATTTTGGAATTTTCCAATAAACTTTTTATTTATTTTATAGAAATTTGAAAAGTTGTGTAAATTTCCTAAAAATTAACCAAACTAATTTCTCGATAGGTACTGTCGGTTATCCCCCCTCTCTCAAATTTCTGTCACGCCGGCCCATCTCCTGATTTTTTTGAAAAAACCCACAAACAACAACACCCGACCGACCTACCCTACCCGAGGTTGTAGAATAGGGTTTTTTTCTTCACCTAAGTCTCAAATTTATAGACATTTTTCGGTCAGTATAGGTTGAGGGTTTATTGGTGTGATGTGTTATTTTGTTACGTATTGTTGTTGGTTGTTGACAGTTGAAACATTTGTATTGGTGAATTTGATTTGTGAATTATGTTGTCTTATTCTTTATAATAATCATTGCAATTTTAACAGAATGGTTCATTTTTATTTACCCATTTTAATCTTTTGGTTTTTAATTTGTTTTATATATTTATATATTCATATGTGTGTTTTTGTTTAAATATATTCATATGTGTGTTTTTGTTATCTAATTACTAATCAAGACTTATACTTTTCTATGTCTCTGATTAAGAATAACTATCCAATATGTTTTAATGACAGGTGGTTCAGCAACAAGGCGTCCTATGCCCAGTGCAAGCAGTATGACTAGTATTGATAGCAACACTGAGAAAGCAGAATTACTCTTACATCCTACACCAATATTAATGTAAGTTTATGCCTTGATATAAAGCTGCTATGCTATGCTATATTGTTGCCACAGATAGCAACACTGAGAAAGCAATGTTGCTGTTGCCTTATAAACCAATATTAATGTGAGAATTGTAAGGAAATCGAGTTAGTAATGGCACAGGCCTGTTACACAGCAGCCTTGATCTTCCTGCATCGCATAGCATTTCGGCCTGTAACCATTTTGAACATGGAACCACCATTCAACTTGCGGCATTTTACATTCAATTCTCATCGCTCTAGTGCATGTTATACTGAAGCGATTAGAGATTGAACAGCACCCACAAGAAGCTGGAGTCCTAATGAACAATTCCCGTTGTTTAAAATGCTAATCGCTTCATTGTTTTAATCGTGAAAGAAGCAATGCATAAGAAATGTGATGCTTGAATGACTCCATATTAAATATATCTTTATCAACGACTTTGCCAACGACTTTGCCAAAACAGTTAGTCTCTAGTGTAGCATAGTGTTCATGCTATAGTGCTCCCACGCAGGAATCCCAGGTTCAATTCCTCAACCATTATTATTATATATGGCTGTTTTTTGTAACATACATACACCTTCCTGCAGCGTTCATAGTTTACCTCGCCGGATCAGAACAACAACAAAAGCCCCTATCTATTAAATATTGTATAGTATTATGGGATAAATGCTGAGGCTGCTGTGGGCCTGTTATAAACCTTTCAAATTATGCACAGGATATGAAGATACAATACTTGAAGGATTTGTGTCTTTATCTTTCCCTCAGGTTAAGCTCTAAAGAGAAACAAGATGGAGACAAAGATGAGGCCTACCAGCTGAGTTTAACAGGTGTAATATGCCAGGGTGACATGCTCTATATACAGGTGGAGACGTCTTGTCCGCTACCTCGCAGGAAACAGAAACGAAAGAAAAGAACCATGCTGAGAAGAACGTAAGTGTAGTTAATTACAGAATGGACAGTATTTAGGCATTTTTGTAAATAACCCAAAACTGTAATTATAAAATTTGATTATATATTGTTGATAACATTTTGGTTTTCATTCCTATACGATACTTTCCCGCAATCACCATTTGAAAACAAAAGCGAGGCTCTCCCCTCTTATCAGCGCTCCCAACCGCGTCACACGATGCACAAACCTGCATGAAACCATGCATGAAATCACTGACGCATTGTGGCGTGATAGTGCGTGAGGAGAGAGCCTCCCTTTCAATGTGTCACCATCATACCGTGCAAGTAGCGTATATCACAGGCAAATTCAAAGTATTACAATTGTGGTATGTTCATGTTTTTGCTGCACAACTGGTGGGCACAAATTCCCCCTTTGTTATGATTCATCCTTGATCTTTGGGGGAGGGGGGGGGGGGGGAGTGAGTGTAAATAAGCAATCAATAAAATATTGTTTGACAGTACCCAAGTAATCTACTGTATGCAGGGTAGTTCTTCATATCCCGTGTATAAGATATTAATGTCTCACCAAACAGAGTACCCAAGTAATCTACTGTATGTAGGGTAGACCTTTTACCCTTGTTTAAGATAAGATATTAATGTCTCACCCAAAGAATACTAAATTCTAGAAGTTGCACTGGCCCTCAAATCCATTTTATTGTCTTTCCATACTCATTCAAAAACAGGGCAAGCCGTTGCGCATGAAACCGCGCTGTGTTTGGCAATGCGTTACGCGTTATAGTGGGTGGGCTTGTGACAGATTGCAAATATTCAGCAACACAACAGAAGCGCGCCATCAAAAAGAGACGCACCAGGCACCCGTATGGGTGTTAAAATGTTGTGTGAAAATTTTAAAATGAGACGAAATCGAACACAACAAATGATAAATACCCGAGATCACATAGTGACCATGGTCAAAGTCTGTTAGTGCTCGGCCTGGGGTCTCACCAATCATATGTTTTGATAATCACATTATGATAATAAACTTGTCTGACTTTTATTTGTATTTGCATTTGGAACTAAAATGCTTAAAATGTGCCACATAACTGCAAATCAACATTATGAGAACAGAGACGAGGGTTTGTATAATCTTATTATGTTTTAATACATTCTACCATGGTCATATTTCAGGAGCAATCAGAGTATACAGATATCTACTGCCAATGATGGTACAGTAGTTCAACAGTCTACAACACAGAATAATGATGCTGGTGATGAATATACAAGCTCTGAAGCATCGGAAATAGACACACTTGGCATGGTTAGTAGTTTATGTCTTTGAACTTTTTATTGGTATTAGTAGTAATATTAAATAATGCTACAAGTGAACCAGTAACTCTTAACACCCCTGGGATGGAATTGGGGATAAATAAAATTATCAGGGTTCAGAAGGTTCAAAACATTTGCACCGCTTGTGGTGAGATTCGAATCCAGTTTTAGCCCCGGGGGAAGCGTCATTATTTGTCGCTAGTTTGCCCTGTTAGCCTTAGTCCTACAAACCACCTGCCTGGGTGATGGTTATGAATGAGCTAACAGCTTTCAAGCTTGAAGATAACTAATCTGTCTTGATATTTATGTATCACTTATTTCTTATTTTTATACAGATACCTACATGGATTAAAAATGAGCTAAAAGATTCCAAACCAGAAGATGAAGAGAATGATGCGGATGATAGCGGTGAGGAGGAGGCCCTCATAGAAATATTAGCTGCACCTAATGCTCCAAATGCACCGGGTATCAAGATCAGCAAAGAACTATCAGCACTCAAAGGTAGGGTCTTCAAATTGTATGCATTTAAGGTAGCTAACTCGGCTCCTACACCACTACGGAAAAACTGCTGTAATACCAAATCAATTACATCTATACTCTATATACTTTAATATGACACCTTGTTTGTGCAAATTGAACATGTAGTTTTTTCTGTAGAAATTCACAAAATTTGGCAATATAGTGTTTCTAGAAAATAGTGAAAAAGTACTAACATTCCCAGTGAATAAATCATCCATCACCACTCAGTTGTGGATGGAAAAAAATTGTGTTATACCTTGGTGTTTTGACATCAAAATAAAATAAAAGTCTTTAGCATACATTGATTATAAAGAAGAGAAAAAAATATTTACAAGACCATGTGTTTTCTGAAATTTGGCAGTATTTGGGAATTCGGCTACGCCTCCTGTATTAAGTCAATGGGTTTTCAAATAACGAAAAATTCCGTAAATCAAAAACGGCTTTTTGGAAAAAAATTCAAACTTTGCGTATCATCTTTTCTTATCAATATACACATCCTCTGTTATTTTGAAGCAAATCATTGCCGGTCACCTTAGCCGAGTTAGCCACCTTAATATTTGGACTTAGAGGTGGAGTGAAGGTGGTACATGGTGAACTTGAGGTTCAAGTAATGTGATGCAATTATCAATTTAAATAAGTTACAAACCTACATTATTTTAATCACTGATAACTACCATTTTAAGTTGTGTGACTCTATCCAATTCTTTTTTCCTAGAGAATTTTACTACGATTATATTAGAACTAGCATGACAAAATTTGGACAAAATATAGTTTTAGTTATCTTTTCCAAACCTAAAATGGGTCAAAAAACGTGTTTTTTTACAATTTCCTCCAAAATGGTCAATTTGATGATCATGGTTGGATTCATTGAACCCTTTTCTGCAAAAAATGTGTACTTTTATATAGTTTAAATGAATAATGAAGAAGTTACAACAGTTTTTACGGATATACCTGAGGGTCCACACCCTCCTTAAGGTCTCAGATACTGGTATCAATACTGGAGTTCCAGTATCAAAAATGTTCCAGTATCGGGTGATCCTGGTACACATGTAACCAGCAGTGATTTGTCCCAGTATCAAACGATACTGGTACATAATTATGTTCCAGTCGATACTGGTACATAATTGGTTCAGTTTAATACATTTTAGAAAAAGTTGGACACATTATTTGACTTTAATAATATGGACCATTATTGACAAAAATCTCTGTTGAGTTTAAAAAATGTTCAAAATATGTATACAACATGCTTATCAATAAAAATAGCATCTATATAAGTAAATCGAATAAATACAGGGCGATTAAGATTCCGCTGTGATTAAAACTCCTCATCCTCTCTTAATTATAGTTCGAATATCAAACATGTAAAGATATATTCTCAAAAGAGCTGAAAAGTACAACATATCAAAACCAAAATAGAAGGGAAATTTTTTATAATTCTTATGCCAAATTTAATCATATATTCACCAAATCATGTATTTCTTTCCTCTATCTTCATCCTCTCTTTTCATCTTTTTCCATTTGCTTGTCAAATTGCATGCAAATAGCGGCTGCTTTTCCTGCTCAAAGAGGTGATTGTTGTATACTGTGTTGAGTTTGATAACAATGCTGTTTTAACAAGTAACATTTAACACATCTTTTATCTTAATATTAAAATATATTTATTAAAAATATGAGTTTTATTATTTTCCTGTGGTTTGTATGACGAAACTAACAAAACTAACTGCACAAAGTTTGAGCTGTGAATGTCGGATGACAATTGTTTGAATTACTAAGTAGGCTGAAATCACATTTTGTAACAGTTTAAGGGGCACTGAGAGATACGTATGGGGTTGCTTCCTCAATTTTCCTGGAAATCAGGTTTTTTGCAGGTCTGAATAATAATTAGGCATATACTAACTTCCATTTGATACCACATAAATTGCTTCAGACGAATTTCTATCTAGTGCCATCATTCAACCATTTCCCCATAAGTTATTACACTTCAGGGTTCCTACGTAACTTATCTATTGAAGCAATTAATTTGTTCCAAATTTCATTTTTCTCGGCATTCTCTCAGTGCCCCTTTAAAATAAACAAGGGTTCTGTACATATAACACTCACAAAGTAATTTAGTATAACATTTATATGCATTTTAGTTTTATTAAACATTTGAATGACTTTTGTTCCAATGTTATTGTATTCATTTGTAATTTTGTGGTGTAATTAACCATTTTTTAAAACCAAGTGTGGTCCTTGTTGCTATCACTGGTATACAGTTATTGAATACTCATCTTTATAAAATCATATTATCTTTCATTCATATACCCTGAGTTGTATGTGTATTGAACCAATCAGAAAGTGCCAATTTGCACAACCCAATTGTAATGCTCCTGTTTTAGGAATTTGTTTGTACTTCTGTTTAACCAACCAATCAATTTGCTGTGGAGAATTATTGATAAAATACCCACTTTTAAAAGTGGTGCACATGTCTCTTTCAGCCCTTTTATGGCAAAATAATGTATCTTATATGTACTCTCCTAATGATTTACTTCTTTTTAACATGGATTGTGTTAACTTGGTTCAATAATCGTCACTTAGGAAAAGGTTGCAACTTGTAAAGACAATATAAGTAATATACTACCTTTTACCACTATATGATTTATGGAGAAAAAAGCTAACTTTGATCATGTTAAAAGGAAGTATACTATTAGGAAACTACACATAAGATACATTCTTTTGCCATAAAAGGGCTGAATTGGTCCAGTGGGTAATCCTTTGCTGTGATAGCGAAAAGGGGACTGGGATCAAAACGGTGTATTTTTAAGGTCTTTGTTAATTTAATACAGCCAATTCGTCCGGGTCTATATATTATTTACTTTAATGACTTTTGCAAAATACAACTTAAGATATATAAACAATTGGCATTATTAAAATTATATTTCTAAATACCGTTAGGCAAAAAAAAAAAGAAGTTGACTTGCCCTTTGAGGTCAAGAATGTGGGTCGGACGGTCGGATTTTTAATTTTTTAAATTTATTTTTAAACAAGCAGATACTAAAAAACACGATTTTAAAGAATCCTTAAACATGTATATTACGTAAAGTAGTAGTAAGATTTAAGACCCGCGCTGTGAATAAAATTATATATACCTATAGACAGACCATCACCCAACTGACGCTGGTTTTCGGCGAGCACGTGTAATAAATTCAGCAGAAAAGCAAGCGCAGTCTATAAAACGTTTACGCAAGTGAAATAAACATAAAATGCGACAGTTGATATAAAGTATGTGAGTAAATGACGATTTTATTTGTTTATACCGTATTTAAACATAAACAGAACATGTTTTGCTATTTCTTAACCAAAATATGACTTTGAAAAAAAAAATGAAAAAAATAGCGACCCTAGATTTCCGAAAATTTAGGTCGGTCGGAAAAGGCAAGTCAACCTCTTTTTCTTTTCTTTTTTGCCTTACGGTCAATTCCTAACTTCCAAGTGACCATATCCTCTGCAGCAAGACATAACAGATCAATATTCTTATGTCTTGTGGATAAGGATCATTAGATTTAACATTTTGGCGAGTAACTAACTCTACTGACATACTAACTGTATAAATATCTTAAAATATGAGACATGATCAAGGGGTTAGTCAAGTTTGCCTTTAATCATGCACAACTGATTATTGCTACATAAAGGGTTCTAGCCAGGACCATTTTAGTGCCGGGGAAACTTACTGACGGCGAATAGAGAAAGTGTAGCGAACGAAGTGCATTGGATCATGGCATGGGATCCAGAGGCCTTCTTAATGTTTTTTAGGGTTTTTAATGCACCTTGAGGGTTCCTGTCACATAATTTCTTGTTTTATGAGGCAGTTTAATGATTTATCCACAAATTGTTAAAAAATCAACCAAAAAAAAAAATATATATATATATATTTTTGTTAACCCTTTTTTTTAGAGTGCTCTGCGCCCATCCCATTTTGACCCCAAGTCCAGGGCGGATATGCTCAGTACCAGGCGGTCCCTCCTGGCGCCGCCCACCGTAGCTAGAACCCTGCTGGCTACATATGATTATTTATTATACCAAATAATCTTTTAATTTTTTATCTCACATCGGCATACATGTGGAATTCAGACGTTCAAATTTGATAGAAAGATCAGTTTTTCTATTTTGAGATCAATTTCTTTTGTATGTTCATTTTATTGTATTCATGTCATATAAAGGTCCCTTTCTGATGGATTCTAGTACTTTTCTTACACTTACTCTCATAAGAGTTTACTTAAGAGTTGTTGAGGTATCATATCAAGGGGATAATTGTTCTAAAGCGAGTTTGTATTGATTATTTTAGGTAACAAAATGAGCAAAGATCCTAAACAAAATGGAGTTTTACATCCAATCAAGACAAATGGTGCTACTATGAGATTGCAGGTAAGACCAAAGCCTATAGTCTACAATCCTGGAAAAAAGTCTTGGAACACTTGCGTGTGATTAACGGAAAAGTGTCACCTCCACTCCCCCGTACAATGTTGACCAAGGCCAGTGGCTCCTGCAGCTTGCCAGAGTGTCCCAATATTGATCGATGCCAAACACGTGTGCTCAGCGTTCGCATTCCAAGGACTTTTTTCCTAGATTGTATTTCCCTTCCTTGAGACAGTGACATCACTGCGCCAATTCCGTTGATTACAGTAAAAAACATGTGTGCCTACTTGAGGTTCTGGAATATACACACGCTTATAAAGATGGAAGAGGTTTGTGTAAATGTTGCGCCTTTACAGTTATGTCATCGTGCAGAGGATGAGATATTGACTATAGTATACTAAACGTCTGTTTATGTAAATGCATTGTCCCCCGCCCGCGAGGATCATATCCGAGCTGCCATGGTGGTGGAGACTGTAATCATGTATCACATCATGTAGGTTGTCTCAAATACAACTTCTTTGAGACGACCTATTGTTTTGTGATTGTGCAATGAGATGGCGATGGGGGAACAGGGACCAATGCCACAGCGTCTCTACGTTTCACTACATTTCACTACATTTTGGTAGTCCATTGCTAGCAATAACGAGTAAATTATTCAAGATAACAACAGTTTATGCAAAATTATGCAGTTTAATATGTGACAATAAAAAAAAGCATCAGTGTTATAGTGCCCAGATTGATACATCTAAGAATTATGGGGATATTAGATTGTGTTTTATTTTGAAATTGTAATATTTGAAACTGCATAATTGATTTGATACATTTTTTTTGAATAAAAAGAGAAAATGTGAGCAATAGCCCAACAGACATTAACAAAGTTAATGAACTGAGTGATTACAAATCAAACTGGTAACTCTCAACAGAGAGCTCTGATGGGTCAATCAATTGGTTTACTGCAACTGAAATGATCAAATACAAGTAAACACAATTGGGCAGGTTAAAAAACCAATGAAAGTGTCGTGGAATAAGCCCAAACATATATGGAGAACTACATCAAAAATATAAATAAGAGACAAAATAAATATCTGGAGGTCATTGACATCGAGAGAGCTTAGACAACAAATGCTGCAGAGTTAGAGAGAAGGTGTCTCTTCACAAGACACTTATGTGCACCTTCGTATAGCCTCCGTAAAACTGCCGTAACTTCTTCATTATTCATTTAATCTAGATAGAAGTATACATTTTTTTGCAGGAAAGGGTTCAATGAATCCAACCATGATCATGAAATTGACCATTTTGGAGAAAATGATAAAAAACACATTTTTTGACCCATTTTAGGTTCTGCAAAGATAACTCAAAATATATTTTTGACCAAAAAGTGCTAAAAAACGTGAAACGAAAATTCAAAAAATAATAAAGATTTTCAAAAAAATCCAAAATGATTCCTAGGGAATTGCATGAGGGTTATAATAAAACTAGTATGACAAAATTTGACAAAATATATTTTGAGTTATCTTTGCAGAACCTAAAATGGGTCGAAAAACATGTTTTTTATCATTTTCTCCCAAAATGGTCAAATTTCATGATTATGGTTGGATTCATTGAACCCTTTTCTGCAAAAAAATGTATACTTTTATATAGATTAAATGAATAATAAAGAAGTTACGGCAGTTTTACGGAGGCTGTACCTGAAGGTGCACAGCCCCCTTAAGCAGCATGTTATGATATTATAATGTTGGAAGAATAGTCTTTTGCTGCAAAATCCTTCAAAATTCTAGTACAATTATATTATTAGAATATGATCGGATGACCTTTCTAATGTGTGTGTATAATGTGAAATGTTTTCCAGCGTTTAGATTTTCTATATTATATCATACACATATATTCACAGAAATCTGAAGATTTTGGTGGTGTCAAAGGAGCTGATCCAAAGGGTACTGGATCACAGGAGAGTGGTGTAGAATTAACTGCTGGGGATTGGTTATCTAGTGATTCAGGCTCCGTAGATCCAAACTTATATGGTGATAAGACAATCAGGTAAGACATTGAATAGTCAAATGTTAAGGTGTTGAAATAAGTCAAAATTATGGAGGGTCCTATGAGCAGTGATTCGTCAACAACCTTCTAAAAGTATGCAAGAAAATATCTCATATTTCAGTCTTTTTTCCAGCAAATACCGTGTAAACTTCAGTTCAGTCTATACAGCGGCGGGGGGGGGGGGGGGGGGGGGGGGAGATTTCCAAACTTTTCGTAAAAGGGTGCCCCAATTTTTTTTGCAGTCGGCTCAGAAAATTTGAGAGAGCGGGGGCATGTTTTACACAAAACATGCTCGAAAAATGGTCCTGCTAAGTTGTCATATTGCTTATACACACTACCTCTGGAGAATGGGCAGGGCACAAATAGGGCTTGGGGAAGGGCCACAAAGTCCCCTCCTGCCCCACTCCCCCGGTAGCCCTGTACTGAGTCTATACCTAAGCAGACAACAAATTTCACCAACTTTTATAGCGCCATCTATCAGTGTCAACTCCAAATGGTGGTGGGCAGTATAATTAATTTGGCTTTTTTAGTTAAATGTTTATTAGACGACGAAAAAAGAGATCATCATCAATTTGACGCTACTCGTGTCTTTCATTCTTTAGGGACACGAGGCGTTGTGTCTATTGTTATTTCAGTGCCTTCACACGCCGCTGCCACTCAGTTCGGTTTTGGGCGGCATCAACGGCGGCATTAGGTTGTAAGCCTATGGCGCTCAAGTCCTCTTGGAGCTGCGCTTGATATGTACGGCGTAGTGCGCCACCGAGGCGGTACGGTTCAGTTGCCTGGTTTTTGGGGTGCAGGAACATGGCGAGTGGCAGTTCTGGTCTCCGGAGGGCATGGCCCACCAGACGAAGTCTATTACGGGTCAGTGTCAGAGTCGCGGGCTCAATCAGTGCGCGGGCATACAGGTTGTCATTTGAGAGCCGCTCCGGGTAGTGCACGCCAAGACAGTAGCGCATCAGGGCACGATGAGATGCATCAATGCGACTGCCCAATGTTTCTGTAATTGCCAAAGCTTCGCAACTGTACAAGAGGACAGATTCCACGGTAGACTTGAACAGCTGCATTTTGGCACCGTCGCTGGCTGAACTGTTCCACACAGCTGTGAGTTTTCGTGCTGCAACCCATGCAATCTGTCGCCGTCGTTGGAAAGCACTAATGTTCTCTGCCACATTGCATCCCAAATAGCAGAAGTCGTCGCATACCGCAAGGGTGACACCTGATGTGGTATGGATGTCCGTGTGTGGAGTGTCGCCAACAAACATGACCTTGGTTTTAGAGGCGTTTAGACGAAGGCCGACCTTTGCTGATGCTGTCTCGAAACGGTGCAATTGGCGCTGGGCAGCCTCTCCGTTGTCAGACATCAGTGCAGCGTCGTCTGCATATGCAAGAGCAGGGATTCTGACGGCAATATGACGTGCGGACATGCGCCTTCTCACAGTGTAACCGTCCTCAGTGGTGAGCGATGTACGCATGATGTAATCCATGACTATCACAAATAAGTACGGTGCCAGCGTATCGCCCTGTAGTACTCCCGAAGTTGTGTCAAACTCATCGGTGCAACCAGATGATTTACGAACGCACGCAGCGGTATCAGTGTATAGGGACATAATGGCGTTGATGAAAGTCACAGGAGTGTCGTATAAAGCCAAAATGTCTTTTAGGGCCTTACGATCAACACAGTCAAATGCTTTGGAGAAATCTACAAAGGTTATAACAATGCTTCGTTTTCTAGAACGGCATGCGTCGATTGCCATTCGGAGACATATGATTTGCTCGACTGTGTTGCGTCCGGGTCGGAATCCTGCCTGCCATGGCAATAGTAACATCTCCAATCGCTCCCGAAGTCGAACTAGCAGAACACGGTTGAACAGTTTAGCATTGACACACATGAGGCTAAGTCCACGCTGGTTGGTCAGAAGAGTGCTGCTTCCCTTTGGGATGGCGACGATGGTGGAGCGTCGCCATATCTGTGGAGGTTCCTCGCCGGCGAGCATGTCATTCATGATGGGAAGAACACAGGTCAGGAGTGGAAGAACGCCAACAATGTCAGATGGTAGCTCGTCAGGACCGGCTGACTTGCCAGAAGGTGTTAGTCGAGCAGATGTGTGGAGTTCTTCCATTGTGATTGGACCCGTGTTCACGTCGGGTGCCTGTGGCAGTGCGTCTAGAGGAGTAAGATCCAGATCAACAGGGGGTACGTTGAGGAGTCCATGAAAATAGCTAGCTGTTTTAACCAACCTAGCTTCGATGGATTCTGCAGCAACAATGGCATTGGGGCGCTTTTTTCGTCCTGTGATTTTGTCAATGGCTCTCCAGACGGCTTGACTACGTCCTGCCTCATGATGTTTTGAGATCTCGATCGCCGTTTCATGGATAATTTCCTCTCTTCGACGCGAGTACGTAGCTTGCAGATCAGCCTCTAGTTGAATATAGCTCGCAACAAGGTTTGCTCGGTGAGCAAGAATGAGTCGGTGTCTGGCTTTTTCCACTTCTGGATCGCTATCCCACAGACAACCCTTCGGTGTAGGGCGACGCTTGGGTAGCACTATTGCCGCAGCATGCTTAACCGATTCCACGAATGCTGGGTAGTCTGTCCTGTGATCATACTTTTTCAGAGGAACCCTGTTTGTACAGGCCCGACAGACTAATTTTTTATTTGTTTAAAAATTGGTGAACAAAATTTTTGTTCAAACGAATTTATAACAAAAACAAGTTATTCCTTGTCAAAAAAGGGCAAAATGTTTACAGATTTTTTAGGAGTTTACAGATATTTTTGGATTTTACGGTCATTTTCAATGAAAAATAAGGAAAAAAAGCCCGACCGTCCGACCTGACCTGAGAGGTCCGTTTGCCCGTACAACAGTGTTTCTTGTGTTTGTCGCGTTATTGTTATTATTATTATATCACTTTACTAATATGTATACTGCATGTTCCTCCATCTCACACATACTAATCAGCAGTGCATCAGGTAGTGTACCTGGTGGCAAGAAGGCATCCACAATAGGACAACAGTAAGCTAATAGCTCATCATAGATATATGTGCTGCTAAGGCCAGAAAAAATGAATTGATGTATTGGAGTAACCCGCCCGACCCTAATTCCCCCCCCCCCCCCCCCCCCCCCCCCCCCGATGGTGACTTTTTTTTGTGTGCAGTTAAAACATGAAAAACCCCAAATATTTGGTGCTTCTTATTAAAAAGGAATACAGGACACAGCAAATCTGACGATCGCAAACGGCCTCACAATATTCTGTGATTTATTTGACTCTGTGAGATCAATTTTAGTAATTTATGGTATACATACAATTCAAAATTTAAAATAAAAAAATAAAAAATCCTGCTCGCCTACCCTAATTTCCAATGGCATGTTACACCAATACAACAAAATGTTTTTGGCCTGAACATCAACCCTCTTGAAGTACAAACATGACAGTGTGTATTCCAATGATAGATGCAGTATTTATGTGCTAATCTTACTATTCATCTTTGATCGTTTGACCACATATGCGTACAGCCACAGCAAAAGAATGTAGTTGTCTCTCAAAGAAAATGTTGAGATCTTAAAGGTAGATGTTCTGATTGCTAGTCCGATTTTCAACTTGATGTTTTCTATTTTACATGAAAGGTCAACCTTAAAACTGTCACATTCCAAAGTTTGAGTTGCATAACTCCAATGGTTCTAATTTTAGAATAACAAGGTCACAATAATTTTGCTCATTGAGTACACAATCTGGCTGGTGGTTAATCACCTTTGGCAGTAATTCACCACATTTTACCCTATAATTTCTAAATGGAACATTTCTGGCCCCTAAGATTTTACAGACATAATGAGAAAAATATGGCGATTTTTCTGATATCAAAATATCTTGATGTGAAAAAAAAAATCATAGCCCATAAAAGTGATTGGAACATATACTTTTAATACCAAAAAGAAGGAGCTTTTTGAATGCTTCAAAATGACACCTTTGTGGTTAAGATTGGATACTGCTTTCTGATTTTATGAAGAAAAATTACTGTACAATTGTCTTTAGTTTCTTTGTCTTCCCATGCCTAGTTTGATCAATATCTCAAAATACATTTTACGGACAACTGCATTGTTTTGCCTCGACAGTACACATATGCCCGCGCATTAGCGTCACACTCCCCATAATCAATGTCGCTTGAATACACTCTGACGTTATGTTTTTTCTCCAAGTGGTATGTAGTATAGGTGCTTTCCCATTTTATTTTTTTGTTCCCGTCTTGTCCTTTCCAATATAAGCCTGAGTTAGAATCAGGGTTAGTGTTGGATTAGAATTATGGGATCTTGTCAGACTATAAGGTTTGTTTATATGAGGCATTATTTAATGTGCAATGCTGTGTACAGTAATTCGTTGCAGGTCATGCTCGGTCTCTGCATGCGATGGCAGACAGCAGTATGGCAAAATAAGAGAAGGTCAGCATCATCGCAGCCTGCGGCAATGTCAGTTGATTACTTTTTATATTCATTGCAATCAGGCCTCAAAATAAGAAATGAAAAGGGCGTGCAATTTAAGGCAATTTGAAAGGGGCACCAACTTTCTCCAAGGCAAATTATGTACTTTTGAATTGAGTGAAAACAGCCAAAAATTGAGGGCATATGGCAACTAGATGGGGCATTGAAGGCAATTGCCTTTGATACCATTGATTAATTTGAGCCCTGCTTGCAATAACACACTGCAACACACAGTAAATAACGCCTAGTATGAACAAGCCTTTAGGCTGGTATAGGTAAAGGATGAAATGGGAATGAACAAAATAGTAATGACCCTAGCAGTGATATGCAACCATTGATAGATACTAGTAACACTTCAGTAGTTCACCATAGATTTATTTTGGATAACTTTGTTTTTGCCTTGTTTTTCTTTTAGAATTTGCTTTTATATACATAATACTGACCTGCACATCATTTAGATCATGTTTACTTGGAAGCCCTATAAAATCTGTACTTATATTCATCTATGAATGCAACTTTGTCGACCACATCACATACAAATCTATTTGGGGTGAGATCAAGCAGAATGAGTCGGAAGTCGCAAATATTGATTTTGAGATATAACCAAACAAAGGAACAAATTTATTTTATTTTTTATTGTTTTGAAAACACTTCAATTGTTCATATCTCTGGAATTAAGTATACATTCTTAACAGGGTTTTCTGCAAAATGTAGCACTACAACAGACGGATACAAACAAGTAGATAACTAAAAATATGATATGATCGCCTTCAGACTAAGTTTGCTTGATTGATTGCATCACATTTGATGCAACAACCCGAATTTGGCTTCATCTAAGGCCAAACAAAGAAGAAGGTTTGTCTCAGAAGCCTGCCTGCATTGGTATGTGAAATGAGCTATTCCTTTATTTTTTTAATTTTTTTATTATTTTTAGAAAAAAAGTTTAAAAAAAGTTCTCTGAAGCTTAGATTAGCAACAAAAAAACAAAACAAATCGCATACCTCATAGCCGATTTTCTAAAGAAAAAAGAAAAAGAAAAAAGCACTTAGCTTATTTGCAAAATGTTTCTGAGAAAAGACTATCTTCTTTGTTTGGCCTTACTTAATTGTTCATCCTACCTGTTCTTAAACAGGGTATTTTTATTTTTCCACTCATGGTTTATATTAATTTAGTGTCTTATAACATATCATTTTATAGTGAGTGCTCTCTCATACACAGGAATTTGCAAGTGTGATAAAGACTTTGTAGCAGATTCTTTCATTTCTTCAATATATAATTTTTTGTACAAAGTTGTTTATGTATCATGATTTGCTGCTTAAATCCTCTCCCACTCAATTCTTTCTGCACTTTAGAGGAGTAATGGAAATGACATTTTCTTGGGCATCATCTTGCGATCTTCAATGCAACAACCACTCAAGTTCACATAAAACAATTCCTTTAACTAGGTATAGGACAAGTTAAAAAACACAACTGTCTCAGACCAGCATAGACTAACATTTTTAGTCTATGCTGGTCTGAGACAGTTGTGTTTTTTAACCCCCTCCCCCCTGTTACGTACGCTTTATATGTAAATGGCGAAAATTATGGACGACCCCTAAGAAGATGATGCAAATTATTGAAATTAAATTACCGGAACAAGTTGTCTAAATGCTAATTTGCTAAATTAAGTTGCCGTTAAATTAAACTGTTTTACAGTATCTGAAATAACTGATATATCTGAGTAAATATACTGAGTGCGATGATGAGTGATATCTAAGTATACTTATGTGGGCTATTCCAGTTGAAATCCATACACCCTCTGTGGATAACCATGATTAGCACCATTTAAAGGAAAATATCCCATTTTCAAAAGTCGCATTTTCAATACACAGCACGAGAAGATTTGGTTAATCTGTCCATGTTCTCCCCATCCATAACATTCCTTTACATTCATTCAAATCCTTCACCCATGCATCAGTTTACATTTGAATTAGCCCGCGCATTGAGGGATATGCGCAGTGATCAGTACGGGATAAATACGGCATATGTGTGTGTTAACAATTGGCCTATTCTTCTCGTGCTGTGTATGCGACTTTTGAAAATGGGATATTTTCCTTTAAATGGTGCTAATTATGGTTTATCTTTGTTGTTAGGCAAATTTGGTATCAAATTATGCCTAAAAGATTCACCTAAATGCCTATCTAGCCTGTTTGGACAAAAATCAATTGAAAGTTACTCAAAATGACATAAACAAAGTGGTATATTTTCTTTTGTTGAACCCTTTATGACCTTACTCCTCAGCACAGGGAGTGTACATTTCAAATGGAGTCACCCATATGTAAACCCCATTGGTCATTGTATTTGGAAAAGATTTTGCCTGAAAATGTTAATTTTGAACTTGTTTTAGGTTATCATGTATTTTCTTGTCTTTACCATTTCATTTATCATCATAATAAATGTGACCATCCAGCACAAAGGGGCCATAAAGTCGGCAGAGCATGTTCTGAGATGGCCCAATGAACATTTAAATAAACAATAGGAAACAAAGCAATTTTCAATGGATTTGTTGATTTTGAAATATGTACATGTTACATAGACATGTAAAACATCATTGTTAAGCTGATTTTCAGGAGAATTCCTCTTTTCAATATCTAAAGATAAAAATGTTCAGGCTGACTTTACATCCCATTGCTCAAGACTCCTGAATATTTTACTTGCAGTTATGTTGAGAAGAATCTTTGATAGAATAGAATGGATTCGCACATTCTCATATCATTTCTTACCCTATTGTACCTTGTCTCTCAATAGTTTCTTCACATCTCATAAAAATCTAAATAAAGCAAATAAAATTGAGGTTCTAATTTTATTTGTAGATTTTAACCTCAGCTTAACATCAGTATTCTATAACACTGTTGTATCTTTTTGTGTTTTCTTCATAAATTTGAAACAATTTTCCAGGGCGCAAGTGAATAAAAGTGTGAATCATTACAAGCATCCCATCAAGCCTGGTGTACCAGGTGCCATAAGGCCAGCTAGATACAGGGCTGCAAGGGGACGAGGCAATCCTGGCAGAACTAGGTAAGATAAGTGAGCCTTAAATTCTTTTTCTACTACTTAGATTTAACAATGGTATTGATACACCTGTTCAAAACTCCTGCCAACAGGCACGCCACTATTTCCATGGCTTATACAAAGGTATCATTATCCCATTATGTGTAGCTATAGGATAATGCTCTCTAAATAGGACTTAAATAACAATCAAAGTTAAAGATCGGCAATGAGATTAGAGCTTTAAACATGGATCATTGTTATTCCTTCTGTATCTACTATTTTTATGTTTGAATCTAATACCCTTCGTGCAATCGCAATGTACTCCCCGCGCACACGCAGAGAACGTTGTGCAAACGTATTGAGAACATACTAGTAGCGCAGACGGCAACTTGAACGCATGAAGAATGTTTACAGTGAGTGGAAGCGCAGTAAAAGCCTGTGAGACTTTAAAGTAGAAACACAATGGGTGGTAATAAGCAGATAAGAGCGCCATGAAAATGTGATAAGCAAGATATGAGCGTACTGAGAGCTACCTTGTTTTACAAATTTGCCCTTGTTTTACAAATTTGACATATCTTAGCAGTTTTCCGCGCTCTTTTCTGTGTTTTACATGAGCACCCTCTCCCGCTCTAGCCGGTGTCCACTGCGTCCCCAATCGGTTCTTAGGCGTTTGCTTAGCGCTTTGATACTTTTTTCAGTGCAATGCAAGTGCAAGGCCTGATCGCCGTATGTGTGACAGTCCTAATACCAATTCAAGTTCCTCAGGGTTATCATTGATAACCATCTTAACTGGAAACTTTTTATAACAAAAACATGTAATCATTTGACAAATTATTTATCTACAACAAACTAGGCTCATGTATCTGCGCTGGGGCATCCTATGACTCGCATTCAAAGCCTCTCTTTATCAATCTTAATATTTTTTGATATCAACAAACTTCAAACTGCCTAATTTATATTACGTTTCAACAACAACTCACTCCCTAATTCCTTTGGGGTTCCTTCTCTAAACATAAAGATATTCACAGTTTTAATAATACTAGAAATGCAAAGTTGAACATTTTAAATCCAAAATTGTCCGTCATTCTGTAATATATAATGGACCTCAAATCTGGAACTCCCTTGACTCTACTCTAACTATTTGTACCAAATGTAACTGCTTCAAAATACGTATGAACTGAAATTGTTCTCTGAGTATCGCTGGTGCTGAGTTTTTTATATATTATCCCATTCTTCTCTTTTCTTTTGTCATTAACCTAACATACCGGCCTACTGCCATCATACTGATTTCCACACGGTAAACCATCTCCCTACTCATCATATAACCTTCAGTAGTAGTTCGCCTTTTAATCTAGATATTTTACAGCGGTGGAGCCAAACTTAAAGCCTTTCCAGGCTTAATGGCTTCTCCGCACGCTTTCCAACCCCAGAACTTTTGTATAATCCTTTCCTACTATTTACACTTTATATCATATCGTTTTATTAATTTCATGATACTTTTCTTGATTATTGTATGTTTTCTTGTTATATATTTAGGGATTAAATAATGTTTCAGCGTATGTGTATTGTGTATCACCAATCTACAACAGTGTTTGCGTCGCCTGCATGGTTTATTTCGAGTGAAATAAACCATGCAGACGCGAAGAACGCAAGTTGTAGATTGGTGATGCACATTTGCTGAAACATTATTTAATCCCTTTCAACAACAACCAAGGATTTGAACGCCATTTCATAAATAGACGATGCAAATAAGAAAATCATGTGCAGTTAATCTCTCAGAATGGCCCCTATACAAGTATTTATTGTATACGGTTTCACACCACTAAATAACGTCTGGCCCTACCCCCTTTGAGGCAAAAGTCCAAAACCGGCCTGTTTCTATGCCGAAACGGGAGACCTATTGTAAATTACAGTTTAAAATTAGGGTATTTACTACATGTTATGGCGAAATTAATATAGTGTGAATTTTGACAGACACATCAGCGTTCTTCAGGTCCAAAAAAATTGATGCAATGATGATTTTTTAATATTTTAACAGAGACATTTGTGTTCAGGTCATTTCCGGTATCTGACGCAATAATCTTAATCAACAATTGCGTGTGACCAGGAAAACTCAACTCGTACTTTTTGAAAAGGCTCTAGCTCAAAATTATGCCGGTTACCCCCCATATATGAGTTGTTGAGTTAGATAGTCATGGCTTTCATCTTCAAGTTGAAACCAAATTTCAAGTTACCAGTTTCTTATAACGTCGAGAAATATCCATTTTAAAATTGTGCATTTCACGTGTAACCCTATGGGAGATGTATTTGGTGGTGTGCAACCATACTATCCTAAGATTTTCTTTTTTTCCCATATCTTGAACCCAAACAAGCATTTCAAAGTGCTATGCTCAAAACATATCACCTTTTCCTTTGAGGCTTTCCATGCTAATAGCAGAACCGTGCTTAAGGTGAATAGGGAAGCAGCTGCAATACTCACTAATATGTTCATTTATAATTGTCCTTATTGTTGAACCTCCTGAGCACTACCTGCCTATAATTAATAATTACAAAATATACTCATTTGAATAGCCAGTTAGAACACAGCTTCTAAATTATTTCACTCCATTCATTATCAGGGTTACAATCATTTTAACAATGTCTCTATTAGTGCAACAAACGATGTCTCCATCTTTCTGGCTAATCTGGCAGGTAGTTCTAAAATGGTTAACTATTTTGATCCATCAGTTCCTGGACCATTGATGGCAATCTTAGAGAGAATAAAAAGGAACCCAAAGCCAGAGAGGATAGTCTTAAAATGGAGGTTTCCCGGTTACAGGAGGAGAAACAGATTACGATGGAACAGCTGCAGAAGATGGAGGAAGTCCAGAAGAAACAACAGCAAGATATTGAGGATGCTGCGAAGAAAGCCGCAGAGGTTAGTATACAAATACTACATGGTTAGAGGGCAAATAGTGCAATCTATTTTCCCGAGGTACTGGCTACAGGCCTACCACCCCGAACCCGGAGGGTTAGGGGTGGTAGGCCTGTAGCCAGTACCGAGGGAAAATAGTGTGCCCTATTGCCCCGATCATACCATGTAGTATTTGCTTTATTACACCTCACTGTGACTCTGGGGATGAGGTTGTAGGGAAGTAGCCAAAACTACCACACGGGAAATAGCTCAATTTCTTCAATAGCTCAATTTATTAACACTGTGGCCAGCTCAATTGACCAATGAAATTGCAGTATTCAGGCCCGTAAGAAGGGGGGGGCGATGGTGGCGATCGCCCCCCCCCTTTGAAAATTTTCCCCGGAAAATTTGTACACAGATGAAAAAATTTCGCACGCTACGCGCGCATTTGTCTTCCCAAAATGCAATATTCTTTGCTACAAGCTTGTTTACAGCCAAAATGTACCTCGATCGTGCAAAAAATAGGTGCAAATTCGAAGATTTTCGCTCGCTATGCGCGCATATTTGACTCTCACAAAAATCTTACAGTTATTTTTTGGGGGAAAACGCCACCCCCCCTTTGAAAAAAGTGTCTTACGGCCCTGGTATTTATGCCTATTATCTCATGAATATTTATGAGGTGTAATAATTACTATTATATTAACCCAGGTTGTATATTTGGATTTGGGGCCATATTAAAGAGTGCCCTACCCCACAGCTTAATCTACCACTAGGGAGTGTATAGACAAACTACTTTCAACACCTAAATGGACAAGGTTTTCATATAAACCAATATCCAAAAATCCCTCAAGGGTGCACTACACTAAATGGGGTATCCTCTACCCTTAAGAAATGTTGCTAAACTAGAATCAGAAAGTATGCATGACAAAATCCTCAATTTAAAAGACTTGACAGTAAGAACAATTTTAGTTGGGATTCAACTTCTTTTTCATAATCTGGCCAGGTTATGCCTATTTGTACCATGTATTAGAAGGTGGAAGTCGGACGTCAGCTGTTAATTATAAACCCAGTTGGCACTGTAGTGATGCTAAACATGCCAGACAGCACAATTAATCTTTTTTTGCTAAAATCCTGGACATTGGGTCTTTGCAGATTGTTAATTTTCATTCAACCCTGAACGTCATAATATCGCATTCCCAATGTGCTGCTATTTCATTCCATGCAATGTTGGTCTTACCACAAAGACATGCTGCACACAATGACTGAAACACATGCTCATATCAATCCTAACTTAAAAAACACTGATAATAAACATTCACCTATATTTGTATGTTGATTTCTAGGAAAAAGAGAAAATACTCAAAGCTGAAATTGAGCTACTCCGACAGGAACTTGTATCTCAGAATCGTAAAATGGCCGATAATAACCAAGTGATGCAGCAAATGCAACAGCAGCTTGGCCGATTGGAAGCGAGGGATAGTAGAAGCAGCAGAGACACTAAAGCTACGGTTGGATCTAGTAATCAAAGTAAAGTGTGTATACTTAGTTGACACCAAATAATTATGATAGAGAAAAGGGAGATGAGGTTAATCGAAACAGGGGGTTAGTTGGAACTTTGATATTTGATTTCTTTCCATGTCCAGGCTTATGATTAGTTTATGAAATACTACCACCCCAAATGTGTATCTAGTATGGGTACACTGACTTGGGTGGTAGCTAATAAATTAATAACATGCCGGAAAGAAATCTTAACTTTCTATTAACCTTGTGTTCCAAGTAACCCCAATCTCCCCTATAGTTGCACTAGGAAAAGGGAATCAGTTTCATTGTTGTATTTTGACTTCCAATGGCCTCCACTAGCATCAAATAGCTACTGTTAGATTTTATTGAAGCCTTTTTGTGCATCAGTGAAGTAATTTGGGCATCAATGAAACTGTTTTGACTTAAGTGAATCCATGTTGACTACTGCAAATTCATGTTTCCATTACAGCATATTCAAGACCTAACTGAAGCCAAAAATCTTTGCTAAACAGCAACATTTTGTTTTTTACTAACTTTGCTTGATCCCCACAGTTACCTCAATGAAGTTACAATGAATTCACTTAATTCAAAACCATTTCATTCATGCCAAATTGGCTTAACTGATACCAAAACGACTTAATTTATACAGATTATGGCTTAAATTAATCTAACAACAGCTATTTGGTGCCAGGGTAAACTATATGATATATGATGTTATTATGTGAAGCAATTGGAAGCTAGTTTTCGTACGTTAAAGCCGTCGACACCAAAGAGAAGAAAGCCAAAGAAGCAGCTAAGAAGAAGGCGCAAAAGGCCTTCATCGCAATTCAACCACCATCATCATTACCAGGAATACTGAAACGTCTGGTGATGATGATTGCCAATGAGTTTGATGGCTCTCCGTTGGTAGATGTATAGTAGATTTATATATTATTGAATGGCTTTGAGTGTGATACAAGAATATACAGGGTGAGTCAGAAAGAACGGGCACTTTTTTCACAAAAGCGTCACAAAAGATGCAGGCATGCATATTCCAAATCAGTGGTAGCGCCTTCAAGACCTACAATTTGGCTTTTATTCGAAAGAAGAATTTTAAAAATCGAACATTTCGTTATCATGTTACACTAATTTGAGTAAAGCCCCAAAAATCTGAAGCAAATCCACGGAATGGTCAAATTATCAAGCCATTCCTAAAAGTATTCTAATGGGGTTTACCTCCTGAATCAGTAGATATGCCTCCTTTCACTTTTACTTCTTGATTTCAGGCTTTTTATTACTCATAATCACACAGATCTATTTATTTCCAGTCATTTTAAGATATTGTATCCAACATTCATGTGCCTTTTCAGTTTTTTCACTAGTTTCATTGATCAGCATCTCTGAATCAGGCAATCAACCATACTGTGGGTTATTGCCATTCCGTGGATTGGCTTTAAAATACCGGGTTTTACTCAAATGGTTGCAACTTTATGACGCAATGTTCGAATTCAAAAATTCTTTTTTTGAATGAAAGCCAAATATGTGTTCTTTGTAACCCTATATTTGGTTTTGAATATGCAGGCTTAATATTTCTGTGGCGCTTTCTCCAAAAAAGTGCCCATTCTTTCTGACTCACCCTGTATTGCACAAGACGAGTGCAGTATGTTTATAGCGATTGCAATATATCCTTGTATCACACGAAAAAAGACATTCAAATGTTATTATTATTATTTATAACAGACTGTTTTGATGAAAAATTAATCAATTAGCCTTTACTGACTTTAATCTCAGCAAAATTAAACGCTGATTTAATGTATGTGTGCGCATTTTCTGCGCATACACCCCCACACACACATCTTCTGCACCGTACAATATTTTTTGAAAATTGGTGTGGCATCACACTTTGGTGCACAATATCAGTACACAGTTTTATTGTACTGTTTTGGGCCCATATAAATAATAATCATAAATACTGGCTGATCAGTTCCAGATTTGGAACTTTTCCATTTAAACATGAGAGGAAACACGACTGTGGCATCATTATGCTATTAGTTTCGCTGCAATATAATGACATTTGACTTGAATGATCTTAATGAGTTTACACATGTTGACCATCACTTCTTTGGAGTTTAATTCTTCTTTAATGAAGATCCAATAACAAGGAATTAATGCAAACGATTACAGAGTGGACTTGTCACTATTCGGGAAATGATTGTAATATGCAGCTAAACATAGAACCATATCTTGTCACTAACCAGATTAAGATTGCAAATCACTGCCCCCCCCCCCACCCCTCATTTGGAAGATATTACCATTTACTGAAATGGTACTACAGCCAATGTTTGTGAATCCATTATAGTGAACATATTTTGGCTTTTGAAGCGTAATATCAGTCCCGAAGCACATGCACATAATATTCATGCATCGAAATGTGTGCTACTCGAGTGTAAATGATAAACATGACAAATTTTGCCTTATATTCCAAAATATCGACATAAAACAGACCAAATTATCATCATATTAAAATATCATATATTTTTGTATATTTACTGGTATTGATGCCTATTGCTTGTATATTATGTATATATTGTGGCCTTAAACAGATCTATTTGTGCCAAATATTTTCCTACTGAAGTAAATTGTGTGCCTACCAATGTATTTGTTGTTGTACTTTAATGTTATTATTTGCAGGGAATCATGGGATAGATCAAGTGGGGTGTGTGCACTGATATAAGGGTGTTTTCTCACTGTGCCTATGTGGACTCATACCTAGGTGCGAGTCTACATGCATAACATATTGATGTTGCGTTCTCATGGTGAGATAAAATACATCAAAATACCATGTGGTATCGAGTCCACTTACCCAGATGTTACTTGTTTACAAGTTTAAGCGAGTGCGCCGTGCGTACTTACTGCGTTAAGCAATATGCGTTTTATTGTGGAACAAGTCCACATACGATAATGTAAACACGTTCTCATTTGTTGATTTGGTACTAGGTCCTAGGTGCGAGACTACCTCATTGTGGTGATCTAGATGCTACATCCTAGATGTAGGGTTGAGCCCATTTATAACACATTCTCATTATGCTCGGTGTAGCATAGAGTCCACGCCCTGGTATCAAACAGGCACAGTGGGAACGCGCCCTAAGTGGGAAGAGGGAACGGGTGTGTGACCCCAAAACCTGCAACATGACCCATTATAGGCTACAAACAAAACCCACCTTATTCTAAGGACAAACTGATCAGTAGGGTACATGGTCGATCAGGCATTTTTCCCAAACAAATTTCAGGAATTTTTGGTGAATTTTTAACAATTTTTTAAAAAAGGCAAATTTTTCTTAAGATATAAATATAAAAGCCTGAAATTCAAAAAGAAAAAACACCGGGTCGGCAAATCCCATAGAATAGGATTTGATTGAAGCCTAAGAGATGATTAATTGGCTTGTGAAAGATGGAAGAACAATTTTGATATAAATTGTATGCAATAAACCAACAGGAATGGATTTTGGCAACCATCATGGAGGTATATATAGGCTAGTCATGTATTTGGAATGACAATAACATTTCCCGCTCCATGTGCTCTGAGCTGATCAAATCATATTGTACCGTGGAATCCATCTTGGAGGCAAAGTTCAAAACGGACATACATATTATTGCATAACTCTCTATGATGCTTCCCACTATTGTGTAGGAAGACACGATTAAAATGGACTGATGGGTTGTCCTTTAAAGGTAGATGACCCGATCACATTCCGATTTTCAACTTGAAGTTTTCTATTCTATATACATGAAAGGTCATCCTTAAAAAAGTCGTGTTCCAAAGTTTGAGTTGCATAGCTCTAATGGTTCTTATTTTAGACGCACAAGATGCTGTGAACTGTACCCATTGAGTAGTACACAAACTATATCGGTGGTTACCACCATTCGCGGTAATTCGACGTTATTTCATCGATGTCTCCGTAATTATACCGATTTAGGCCGTCAAATTTCAGTATGATGATGAGAAAAATACGAGCTTTCATATGATATGAAAATCTCTGTATGTTTGAAATAATTCTGTGTTACGAAAATGTGATCGGGTCATCTACCTTTAATACAATACAGCGTGCCAAGACGTCAGATTTTACGAGCGAATAGCTGTATAACCGGAGAACAATACGAGTAATTATTATTTATATGGGCCTTCAAAACGGTACAATAAAAGTGCGTATTGAATATTGTGCATCAAGATCCCGGATGTGCGTCCAATATTCATAAAATACTAGCGGGCACCAGCGCTTCGCGCTGGACCCGCTAGAAGATTTCACGGGGAATAAGTAAACAAAGCGTAAGAAAATTTGATACAATAATATCAAGAACATGTCCTACATATGTATACATAATCCAGACAGGGCCCTATAAATAATCCGAATAGCGCAGGTGCTTTTGATAATCCAGGTATACATGTGCCTTACTCATGTTAATCTAGGTAGGCCTACGTTTGTGTTTCCAGATACCTATGTATATAATAGGCCTCCCATGAGACCTGAAATGCAGGTAGGCCTACCCGTTGTCCCATTATATCCAGGGACCCCATAGGCCTAAGCCCTACCCCCTAATCCAGTTACCCCTGGTGCCCTTAATAATGCACCGAATACCACATAATCAAGGTAGGCCTACTGCAGTGTGCCGTTATCTCGAGATACCCAGGTGCCCTTACTTTATCATAGTCAAGTAAATTAAACGCGGGTGCCGAAGATAGCGGGCAGTAAAAGTCATAGGCCTATCACATAGGCAGAGGTGAGTATATCATAGCGTTATAAATGTTTATATAAATATTAAGAGTATGTCCTTAAATAATTCAGGTACTAAAGTGCCCTTGATATCATGTAAGTGACATGGTGCCCTTAATACACCATGAGCCTAGGCTCAATGTGCTCTTAAATAATACAGATACCCATGTTCCTAATCCAAGTAGGCCTACTCCATCAACGTATTCTTAATACCCAGTTAGTACCTCCTGTCAGCGCATGTCTCTACCTATTTTGTACCCCAAATAATAAAAAGTTGAATTTTAATGTCAAAATTGAAAGTTACTTAAAATTTAGATTTTAAATGTCTCCCCCGATTCTTTTATTGCCCCACCACACCGTTTTCCTCCTTTAACATTTTGGTGCTGGTGTCGCCACTTCCCATATGCATGCACATACTGTATCCACGGTAATTCAGTAGGCCTACGTTCTGAGCGTTATAGTGTTATAGTCGGTTGTTTAGTTTATGGTCGGCCGATTCTATCATCAAGATCACTTGTACCATTCCACGCTTGTACTTTACACAATGTGTGCCATCCGGGTTTTGTTTGGTCTATTTACATTAAATACATTATTCCTCCAATAGGCATGTGGGGCCTTAACGTATAGTATGTAGTCCCTTTGTCATGTTTGCTGTGTTCTATAAAGCCTCCCGAGATACTATCTGAGTGTACACCCTTAAAATGCAGTTATCACAGGTGGCCCACCTGTGCATAGTATTAGTATCCAGGTAATTTGAGACTCGTTTTATAGTGAACCCCGTAATCCAGATACCACGGATGCCCTTAATAATCCAGACACTCTATAATAATCATGATAATGTACCACACAAAAAACACGTTCCGTTTATCCAGATGCCCCATGTGCCCTTATATCCAAGTGCGGAGAGGAGGAGGTGGCTTTAGGGTACACTATTAGAAAAAAGGGTGCTTCAGAGGGGTTCTTGGCTGTCCCGTATATGGTTTAAAGGTTCTTTGATTTTAAAGGCCCCAAAAGGTTCTGTAGAGAACCTTTAGCGGTTCAAAAGACCAATGTTTGCCCATATTTTGCCCACTTTGAACCTTAAAATGGTTCTTTTTGGAACCTTTTAAGGTGATAAGGGTTCCATACGGGACAGCCAAGAACCCCTGAAGCCTGAAGCATCCTTTTTCTTAGAGTGTACGGACTGCCTGCTTTCACCCTGCCACGTTACAATGTGCAGTTTGCGCCACAAACGCGTATACACTTTGTATGCGTCATTACGTGTGCGCTGAATCGCGCGCACCATGATAAACGCGGTCGCGCAGCTTCAACATAGGAACTGTTGTTATGGTACCGCCACAGTTTCTTTATCGTTAGCAAACTACGCGTTCATCTATGTTACTAATGCGAGAGTGTCACTTTAAGATCTGTGTAAGAGTTTTTATTTACATTTAGAAAATGTCGTCAAATAATTGTATTTGTCGGACGGATAGTCACGTATAAATGCTTGTTACTATGCGATCTTTAAGAATAACAAACGGCCACATATACAGAAATGTAGCTATATCCCTGATGAAAATATTTTGGGTGAAGACCATATGTCATCACTCACTCCGAAAAACACAATTTTTGCCCGAACAGTAGCTATCCGAGTAAAATAAATTCAACATTTCGGATTATCATCTGTGATCCTTTCTGCGCATGTCTGAAAACGGGAAAATACTGGCATTGAACTATCTAATTAGCTCGTCTATTAGAGGCGCAATTACCACGCTTTTTCAGTTGAAGAGGGACGCGAGTGTAAAATTATTATTGAACTATCTAATCAGGCGAGGGACCGAAAATTAGTATATAGATTGCCGTCCAATATTTTGTGTGCGGCACAGAAGATGTGCGTGTGAGTATTATATGCGCAGAGAAGGTTAGTTCGTGCTAACTTATTTAGTTTTATCAAAACAGTTTGTTAAATTAATAATAATAATATGTCTTATTTTCGGGGGATACAAGAATATATCGCACTCGCTATAAAAATATATTCTTGTATCACCCTCAATGCCATTCAATAATATGATATAAATATTCCTAAAATGCACTCGAGTTTGTTTCCTCAAAAAGTAGGCCTATTCATGATCAATGTGAATCGAACTCGAATTGGCAACTCCATTCAATAGCGTCATAAAGACACACATTAGTGAGTTCACCGATAATTCAATAGAGTAGTGTTATAGAATATTATACTGCATTCAATTCGGGATTCAATCTAGGTATTGGTGTTCTTATTTTGCTTAAAGGTAGATGTTCCGATTTTCAACTTAAAGTTTCTATTCTACATGAAAGGTCATCCTTAAAAAGTTGTGTTCCAAAATTTGAGTTGCATAGCTCTAATGGTTCTTATTTTAAACGCACAAGATGCTGTGAACTGTACCCATTGAGTAGTACGTGTGGTTACCACCATTCGCGGTAATTCGACGTTATTTCATCGATTTCTCCGTAATTATACCAATTTAGGCCGTCAAATTTCAGTATGATGATGAGAAAAATACAAGCTTTCATATGTTATGAAAATCTCCGTATGTTTGAAATAATTCTGTGTTACGAAAATGTGATCGGGTCATCTACCTTTAAATAAAGCTTATTAGCACACGATTTTAATTTACCAACAGCGATATTCTTATCGAGGAGACAATACCCTACTGACTATATCAATCTCATGCTCCAACACGATGGGTGTCACGAATGTCTTACGGGAAGCACTGTACCAATACGTAAAGACAAGAAAACCCCATTTTCTAGATTTTTATTCCAAAAGTAGGCCTATACCCAAAACCAAACCACGTGTTCTTTTAATTTTTTCACATAAAAGTCATATTCTTTCTACCATGTCTACAGGCATATCGATTAATACGGACGATGGAGGAATTGTTTAGCTGCATACGCATGCGATGTAATGGTGTTACAAGCATATTAAAAACCCAAAATGCAACAATTTGGGCAGAACAAGGCAAGGAAGATGGTGAATGTCCGTCCCGCCGATGCACAGTTCATATATTGGGTGATGCTCGAGCAGGTAAAACGAGTCTCCGTAAGAATCTGATGGGGGAAGACTTCAACTTCAATGAACCACCAACAGATGGTATCAAGAAGAAGATGTGTCATATCAAAACCGTTGACAAGAAATGGCAAGAGAAGAAAATCGATGCTTCAAATGAATACGATGAAGCAATGAGTTGGTATATTGTCCGGAGAGCTTTTGGGGAGTTTAATAACTTCACACACTCATTGAAATACGCAGAGAAAGATTTCCTCTCTGTCGTAGTTGTTGCATTTATTTTGCTGTTACTACTGTTATACTGTCATTTGGTGCTCCCCAGCGCCGTTTACAACTCCACTGCTCCCAAACAGGGAGCATCTTCTCACTGTCCTGTTGATTCCACCTGCTTTTACATACCTAGAACACTATCGGATATTTCTCATCCGTATGATTTATGGAATTTTGACGGGATACATGTGATTGTATTTCTATTTTGTCTTCCCAAGTTAATAGGCTCATTAGCGCCCCTTTTAGTAGTATATGCATTTGTTATTTCTACCTTTCTGACGACAATGACATGTCATACAGGTACAATGTGTTTGCTTCCTTTTCTTTTTCTCGCATATGGGTTCCTAACAGGGCTGGGGTTTGGAAAAATCCTTCTCGTTTTCATTATTATTTGGATATTTCAAGCTGATGATGATCAACTGATTTGGGAAATTCAATCTTCGTCTGAGATACTTCGTCTACTTCTTTTGTTGGGAATAACATTTGGCCTTGCGATGGCGGTTTTAATAATGATATTTCTTATTAACAGGGACGAAGACCAGTTACAAGCACTTATATGTGTGATAATTATAAGCATGATAAGCGCGATATACGCTACAAACAGATTGCAGGCGTTTGTGTTTGGGTCGATTCTAGGTTGGATTGTTTTTATTGCTTACGCAGTCGGGAATCAACTGCAAATCAAAGTACCATCGATATATCAAAGCGTTATAGAATGGATCCCATATCCTATCTTTATGTTTGGTTATTTCGTTATATGCCTTTTAAAGGGGGAATTAGTGCATACTTGGTTCTTATTGCATTTGCATTTGCTATGTCTATTTGTATGCTATCCGTTCAATGTGACACTATTTTTCAAGGAGCCGATTTTAAACCATGCTATATTAGATGATCTCTACAAAAAGATGAAACTTGTCATTGGTCATGTATGGTTTCCAAACCTTCCAATTTGGTTAAGCATCTCAGATTATGCCGGTCAGGAGATCTATTATAACACCCATCACACATTCATGACACCTGACACGACCTTTGTTTTAGCATTTGACATAACCGGATTCGTGAAGAACGAGTCTCGAGACAGTCAGTACAAACGAGTATTATTTTGGTTACGATCTATCAGAACTCACTCTAAGGCCCCTGTTGTACTAGTTGCAACCCATGCTGATTTAGTAAATCCGAGATTAATTTCGGAAATACACAACTATTTCAAGGTCAAGCTGTCGACAATAGACGATTCGTTTATGGAAAGAATTATCTGGAGTGATGACAAACCATTCTTCGCCATTGACAACAAACATCGTCTATCAGACGATATACACAAATTGAGAGCAACAATATGGACTAACGCGAATCGTTCTGTGTTATATCAGAGCCTTCCAATCAGGTGGCTCCCATTTCTGAGATTCATTGACGACATGCGTTTGAAATCTTACAATGCTGGGTCATCGGCAGAGTTATTGATGACTGTCGAGAGGGCGGGACAAAAATTTGATTCCTGCGATTCAAAGGATTTTAAGGCGATGTTGAAATATTTCGACTGGTGTGGAGACATATTTTTTGAATCTGAAGACGAATTTTTGTCGCAGTATGTTTTACTTGACAAGCAGTTGATTGTAGATGCTGCTGAGGCAATACACACGATACCGGAGAAAAGAAATCAAGGGCGACTGATGTATTTCTGGGAACTTCTTAGTGAAAGAGGTCTGTTGCACTTTAAACTGGCTGGGCACATGTTTCGTGAACATGGCAACGATGATTTCGTAAAGGTGGTTCTCTGCATACTCGATCATAAAGGTCTTATATGTAGGGTTAACGACAGTGAACTCACAGAAGACAACATTCATATGGAAGATAATTACCACAACTATAAGTACATGGTACTATCAATGCTTCCAAACGGAGCTCCGGAGATTCCTTTAGGTATACCAGAGGAACACATACACTTGTACTACTTTGACTTTGGAGACTACATGCCAGATGCTCTATTCACGCGTTTGCTTGCTCGGTGCCAAACCCAATCGCAACTGCAGTATCTAACGGACGAACAACGCTATCTGTACAGACAAGGTGGTGAATTCAACCTGGAATCGACCATGGGTAGTTTCTACTATTGGTTGCATCTCTACACTGATCATCCAACACAGAATCTTATTGCAGTATCAGTCAAAGCCGCTTCTGCAGATAGCAACGCTTTTAACCTCTTGCGTTATCTCTGGCAGTTTGTTGAAGATCTTCGAAAACAGCAATTTCCGGAAATTCAGTTCCATTGTGGAATAGCGTGCCCTCATAGTCCTCCACATCAGGATAGCAAGAAACAACCACTGCATGTTTTGAGAGAAGCTCATGATAACCAGCCGTCTTTCCCAGATCCTAGTAAGATCTTCACGTGCAGAGGAAGGGACATACCACTAGATGCATCAAGACAGGTATTGAAATTGGACTATTTGGAAACCAATTATAACTATTATCATTTTTATTAAAAAAACAAAATAAAAAACCCAAAAACAAAAACACAAGACTCAAAACTCCTTGCGAGGTCCACCTGCTCATGACGTCAAAGAAAATCACAGGACGACACACAAGAGAGTTCTAGACTTAGGGTATACACAGCTTTTGAAAACCTCATTAATACAAATTTACTAATTGCTGTTTAAATTGTTTTCTCCAACAGTTCAACCCACAAGCAAGACAATGTATCAGTGCAGCTACAGGATCCGTATCAGATTCTAGTGTTATGCCTAACGTGAATGGCAACAAGAACCTGACGATTGAGAACTCGGGGACAATTAACTTCAGCGGTGGGTGGCTTACACATAATCAAGGTACTAAACTGCTCAAAAACCCCGTTTTCAATCGTCAATTTTTCAAATATGTCGTGATATATTTGTATTGTGTTTCATTACCAATGAAAAGCTAATGAACATCTTTCCAACGATACCTCATTTATAGCAATCACCTGTTTCAGTGCTTAGCCACCTGTTTGTGAATGTGGGGAGGTCTCATTCAAAATGTGCCAAATTCACCACTATTTCGTACTCAAAAGAATCCCGTTGTTTTACTCTGTTAAACAACATTTTTGCTGTGTTGTAGAGAGAATGCTCTATTGACTTTTGAGGACAAAATAGTGATGATTTTGGCATTCAAATAGACACCTACTCATATTTTCAAGCACGTGGCTGAGATCTGAAACAATTAATTGCTACAAATTTGAAATAACTGGGAAAATGACAAAATCAGCTTTCAATTGATATGCAACACAATATAAACATGTTCCAGGGCTCAGCAACATGTTTGAGAATATGGGGAGGTCTCAATCTGAATGTGTCAAAATCATCGCTATTTTGTCCACAAAAGTCAATAGAGCATCTCTCTACAACACAGCAAAAATGTTGTTTAACAGTTCTAAACAACGGGGGTTCTTTAAAGTACCATGCTTAAACAAGTTTTGCGTATTAAACATTAGTTTGAGCAGGATACTTAAACAACAGCAGTTGTTAAAAAGTGTTAAACAGCGTTTTTACACTGTTAGGTCTCGATGAAACACTTCATTGAACAGACACTTCATTGAACAGATGACATAGTTGTTCTTTTGAGCACGAAGTAGTGGTGAACTTGGCACATTTTGAATGAGACCTCCCCACATTCACAAACAGGTAGCTAAGCACTGACACAGTTGATTGCTATGAATGAGGTATCATTGGAAAGAAAAACACTTTTTATTTATATGAAACCCAATATGAATATATCACGAAAAAGTTCAAAGTTTTCAAAGCTTTTAAAATTGCTCAAACCTTTTTAAATAGATGCAATTTTTCTTTAAATTAAAAAAACCCACAAAAACCACCACACATTTTTCATAATTAAAAAAAAAAATCTTCAAAATGACGGTTTCAAAAGTTATCTTAACATGCTCAAAATGCTTAAAAATGATATCAACAATTATAAGTAAAAATAAATGCTCGTGTCCGTGGGTTGCAACAGCCACTATCTATATCAGGAAAAATTATTGAGATAATTAGACAAGCACAATCGGTAGTAATACAATTGGTACCCCTAAGGGAGCAAATCAAAACTCGACCGCGCGGCAACCGGTGGTTCCGCCCGGTTGGACCGCATATCATTGTTTAGAACAATAGAAACCGGCTGCAACCTCACGGAACTGCACGGAACCGGCGGTTGCCGGGCGGTCGCCGGACGGTCGAGTTTTGATGTGCTCCCTAGTCATTTATCTGTGGGTTTTAGCAAGACATAAAAAAGGAAGGGGTCTGCATTAACCCCTTTCCTGGTTGAAGCCAATATTAAAGCCAATATTTCCAATCTTGTTTCAGTTTCTTCTCGGAATCTTACCATTGATTGCAATCGTACTGGTGATGAGTTTGTTGACCCAGAGATGATCATTGCAGACCCATCTAATATGATTGAGTGTGTCGACCAAGAGATGATCATTGCAGACCCATCAGGCAATCGTACTGGTGTTGAATGTGTCGACCCAGAGATGATCATTGCAGACCCACCTAACATGATTGAACCAGCCACAGGGGAAAGCCAATTACGACATCGTGCCGTCAAATCGCCAGAATGCAACTGTCCAGTTCTTGATGGATACTATCTAATACCCGATGTGTGGAAAAGACGATGAGATACATGCTTTGAGTGACATGACTTCTTAGATGTTTTGTAATTGGCGTTTGATATGTCATATTACAAAAAGCAAAATCTTAATTTGTGGAAAAATGAAGGTACTTTATATTGTTTCAGTACCTGGTCACAGGTACTACTTTACCTACTCATATTAGTGCTGGGCATCGATTACGGTACATCCTGACAGCAGAATAACCATGATAGACATGATAGAGGGCATACGACAACGCTGATTATGTATACTAGATAATGATGTATTTTATGAACATTATACGTTTTTTAACGATACCAATTTTTACTGCCATTTTTTGAGTCATCTTGTTAATTTTACATTACTTATATACAATACAATCCGACCAGCCGACCAACCCTACTTGAGAGGGGTTCAAAATCCGTAGAACATTTCCCCCGTTTGTTTAGCGCTTGTTTTCTTTGGGAGGGGATACAGATCCTTCCCGAATCCGTTTAATTGGATTCTCATCCTCCATGTCGATAATCATTCTCCTCAAATTCCCGGCGAGCAATATTTTCTCAACCAAGCCTGGTATTATAGCATCGTAGCTTATAGTGGGGGCACTACACTAAATCCTTGCGCGTTTGGTGTATGTTTCGGAGAAATAGTACCCAAATCAATTTGATCATCGTCCCAGGGGAAGCAAATAGAATCAAATCTTAGAATTTGATAGAATAGAACCTCAGCATTGCTAATGTGGGCCAAAATCGTCGGAATCGAATACGCACGGGAGCCTATGCTGCGGAAGGATATCGTGACCGGAACTTGAACCGGTGAGGAAGCGAAATTATCGGTTTAGAATGGTGAGGGCGCTGTTTAGGTGCCCGTAGCGGAAAAGTTGATCTAGATTGGTAAAAACCAAGTTTAAAATAAAATTCAACACATATCTAAGACATTCATGCAAAATTAAAACTTCCAACATTGTTACTAAGGGCCCAAACACGGTCTTGAAAAGTGGCCTAAATGCGTGTATTTCAATGGGGGATTATTTAGTGGTGTGCCCCTAGTGTTTAGTTCACAGAAGATTCACTGTACGCTATACAGAATCGACCTACGCACTTATTATTGTATTATATGATGAAAGTCAAAGTTATTTACATGATTGCATTTGCAACAAGTAGTTGAATGCAACGAAAACTTCGCTAGGCTCAGTTACGAAAAAATTGGGTCGGCGAATCACCCATTCATGTAATCAACCATTCATAGTTTATTGAAACATTTAAAGTCGTTATTTTAGGTTATTTTGCGGGAATCGAAGAATTGGTTAGATGAACACAAAGACTATACTACACTAAATCCTAGCAAAGATACGCTTGCCGACAATTTTGTCCGTAGAGTAACTGAAGTACACTAAATAATGTTGTATACAATCATTTGAAATTGGAAAAAGAGACAGAATAAATAATATTTGATGTTGAATGATTAAATGTTATAACAGAGTATTGTACATCTCTATACTTAGTTCTTGTTTAATCAAATAAATATGAGAACTAAGAGTTATTAGACTGGAATCGAATATTTGAAAATCTATCAAATGGAGAAACCCAGCAAAATCTGTCTAAAGTCTGCCATGATAGACTATTGGGTGGACACCAACCACATGGGAGGAAGGTCATTGGCATGGAGGAAGACAAATGCAAGAGAGGAATCGCTAAGCCAATTGATTCAAAAAGAGGCCAACAAATGGATAAAATCATGAAATTTACCAGATAAAAGCTTACCTTACTATGCCTTCAATATCTAATCAGTTGAAAAATGCTTAAATCAATGTGTATAAATAATTTGATAATCAAAATGAAGATATACATGAAAGTATCAATCAAAGATGGCTGCCACAATCTATCTTATTATGCACTTAATTGCAGTCCCGGCCCCGGGACCCGGGGCATGGCGGGGACTATGCGGGGACCGTACGCAAACGTACAAAAACATGGCCCGGCTATGCGGGGGCGTGTACCCGGGGCATAGCGGGGACGTACATTACTGAAAAAAATAGGCCGGGCATTGTAGCGGGGGCGTACGCCAGGGTACACGAATGTACACCCCGGGGCATAGCCAGGGCATAGCCGGGGCGTACACATACATAGCGGGGGATGTACGCTAAGGGAACAGTTCCATTTATACGCGATAAATTTATCGCGACTGTATCGGGGCCTGATATGTTTTGGACCCGATGTTTTTCAAGTTGATCCGCGATAAAATAGTCATCAGGCCCCGATAAAATAGACATCGGGGCCCGATACGAGGCCTCTGCCATACCCTGGGGTATGTTTAGCAAATAGAGCGGGACATTGTTTAGCAAATACACGAGGATAATACAATTTACGTTAAACATCCATAATCAATAACATTATCTCTAAAAACATGAAATGCTGAATTTGTACCTTACAACTAGAATAAATAACCCGAAGCTCTATTTACATACCGACCACTTATCTTTCGTTATATTTAAACAAGCGGTAATACGCTACTCGATAAATAATCCTTTGCTACTCGCAACTGTTCGCGATAAAAATCTCATCGGGACCTGATAAAAAACTCATCGGGGCCCGGAAAATTCTCGCAATTTTTATCGCGTACAAATGGAACGGCTCCCTAATGTACATACCATCCACACCGGGGCATAGAGATATAAAATACAGACATGCACTATATTAAACTTTAAAATTAGTCGCCGCGATGGATCAATGCCTGGATTTTCACTACCATGACTACGGTAAACTCCCGGGGGGGGGGCACTGACATTTGAAAAGGGTATAGGTATGTGCCGCGCTGAAGACCCCCCTTTTCACCCTCTGCTGCTAGTTCTTATGACCCCCCTTTTGAGCCTGCATCAGTTCTTAAGACCCCAATTTTATTGAAAATTCAAAAATCGCGAAATTTTGCGTTCCAAAGCCCCAATTTTGTGTTCCAAAGCCCTAATTCTTCGAAAATGTTGCGTTCTTAAACCAAAATAAATCGAAAATTGAACTGTAGGCCAGTTCTCAAGACCTATTTTTTGGAAAAAAATCAGTTCCTAAGACCCTATTTTTTGTCATAAAATCCACTCAGTTCAGTTCTGTAGCCCCCCTTTTTGAGACCCTGGGCGGCACACCCCTACCCAAAAAAAAGTTGAGTGCCCCCCCGGGGGTAAACTTAGTACAATTTGACCATATAGTGCTTTTGCCTGGAATAATGTACACGGTAGGGCCCGGACAGATATACAACACCTACTTGCAGGCCCGTAAGTCAGGGAGGGGAGCCCACCCCCTCAATTCCCCCATCCCAAGTCCCCAAGAAGGTCCAACACCCCCCTCCCAAGTCAATTAGATCAATCATCATGTTGTCGGTCCATTTTTAATACTTAAATACTGTTTGTTCATAATAAATAAATTGGATCAACACTTTCCAATGTTGCCGGTGGATACGCATGATCTATCAAAAATAAAGCTACACAATATGATATCCATGAAGTGATTTTTTGACTCGATTCATTTCTGGTTGACAACAGACTGAGATAGATCATGCCAACATTATAGTATTTTTAGTTTTAGGCTTCTGGTAAGTTTTGTTCTGGAGCACTGTAAACTAAACTAGTCACAAAACCATATAGTATTAAACGGTAAATCATGAAAATGCTCGCAGTGAACCGTGTAACATGATAACGATTCGCTAATATTGGCCCGGCTGTCTGAGGCCGGGCGTAGCCGGGCGTACACTACGCCGGCGTACACTTTGTCCCGACCATGGGGGGCCGGGTCTGTAGCGCGCGGGGGCGTACAAAAAGTGGTGCCCCGCCCTGCGGGGACCGTACACGACTGTAGCCGGGACGTCACAGCGGCAATGTGTACGTCCCGGCCCTAATCCCCGCTATCCCCGGGGCCGGGGCTGCAATTGAAGTGCATTATACTCCTCATTCGAGCTACTAGATGTGTATTGTTAAAGTATTAAAAATCGTCACATAATATCAACGGTTTGAGGAAATGTTATGATCAGCTCCTTTTGAAATCCCGATTATTATTGCTTTACATCCCACAGAAATCTACTCAACTAGAATCCCTCCATTGTTGTTTATCCTTTTCTATGGTTTATTTTAAACGTATGAAATATCCAGCCAAATATTGACAGATTTCAGCATAGATCGTAAATAGAGGGATGGTTATCACCTGTATGGCTATAGCATGTTTGAAAAACCCGGTAAACAGAATGGGTATTGATAGTCTATTGCGGCAACTACGGTATCTAATAGTATACTAGCTAACAGGATACATAAAATTAGTTTGATGAAAAATGGAACAAATACTTCTAATATTTTGAAACATTAATGTAATACACACATTCACCGATGCGACAGATGTAATGCTATTTGTGAAGTTATAGACACTTATTTTACCCAGTTTTTTATAACATGTAGGGGCCTAAAATCGAACCCATGATGAGCCCGATGGAAAATGGCGCATCTTTTGAAATCGATTCCTAGCGATTAATGCATCTGGGAACGAGAGTGGCGTATTATTTATGGATGTTGAGAAGTTATTTCATGACAAGGCGAAAGGCTACATCGTGTTTTTGTGTGTTGAGTGACCTTAGTCCGAAACACACATAGCTTCAAACAAAATACCCACTTATCCCTCCCCGTCTTGATTAGCTATGATTTCAGGCAGTGGCCAAGGTGTAAAGTTAATGATATGACGTCATAGTTCATATTTAGAAATCCAAAGCATTTGAAAGACAAAGGTTTATACTTTGTATTGATAACACTATCTTCAATATAATCACTCATGCATCCCATACCAGGCCCGTCAGATGGGGGGGGGGGGGGGGGGGGGGGGGGGGGGGGGGCGACGGTTGCGATCGCCCCCCCCCCCCCTTTGAAAATCTTCCACGGAAAATTTTTCGCGCGTTACGCGCGCATAACAGTCACCTAATGTAATATTCGTTGGTACAAGCTTGTTTAGAGCCAAAATGTACCTCAATCGTGCCAAAAATAGGTGTAAAGTCAAAAAAAATTCGCGCGCTACGCGCGCATGTCTTGACTCAAACAATCCTGTTGATTCGTTTTCAGTTCTCGCCCCCGAATATGAATAACCTGGCTACGCAACAAGAAAGGTTAACTATGACAAATTAGAAAATCAGCGTGTCTCCGACGGAAAAAAACTAGCTCTATCACTTCCGGTGATTTTTTTTTGAAAACGCCCCCCCCCTTTGAAAAAAGTGTCTTACGGGCCTGCATACCATGATCACTTTAATTTCTTATTGACCGACCCTCATATTATTCTTTTATGTCTTTAGATGTATTTTGAGCTATAAACCAACTGACCTTTGCGTGACCTATGTATGTATAACTAGAGCGGGATTTCAGGTTACGCGGTTCTTGGGGTCTAGACATTCTGATTTTGAACGAAACGTGACTGGAACACTGGGTCCTGTTAGTACGTAGAACCTGGTTAGTGTCACAGTATTATGTCTGTAATCATGTATACTGTTTGGAATTTCTTACCCTTAGTAAACAGTGTTACAAAATCGTCTCAGTAGGACGAATGGTTAAATGGACAGAAGAAAAAGCCCGACCGATCATCCTACATCCTTTACTTGACATATTCTCCCGTAGAACAAGGTTTCTGTTTATGACGCCTTGGCTGAAGGATACACAACACTCTCGTGTTTCATCACAAGTTCATACATGGCCCGTTACACTTTAAAAAATGTTCAACCATTGCATTCGTGAGCAAGTAATAGCTAGCGTTTTCCTGGAGAAAAACCGCCGTCCTGAAAGCCGTGTCCAAACAATCATCAAACTTTTAAGTTTGATGATTGTTCAGGTACACATATAACACAAACATCCTCAAACTTATCTCTGAATAATTAAATGCACGGGGAGTGATGTGAACTCAACATCATCTTTAACCTGCCTTAAATCACCAAGAAAACCTGGCCAAATCAGCCTGTTTTACAATGTTTTTAGGTGTTAGTATCTGCCTTGTTTGTTGCTATACATTATGTATAAATAAATTATTTTGAAACTGTCCAAATATATGATGAGTTTAAATAGATTTCAGACTGTGAACAGATACAAAGACTAAGAGGCAATAAGCTAAATCAAATACTACACACAGGTATGTGAGAATGAATTTATAAAACCCCAACCTGAACAGCCTGAACAGGTGCGTGAAATCGGCCTATAAGGCAAAACCGGGCTGGAAATAGAGGTAAGTTCGGAAAGTAGGAAAACCAAATACCCTGAATTCAGGCAAAAGCCTGACATTCTCACGCCTGTATACATGGTAAACAGGCTGGCTGATATTTGTATTTCGTGATTTTTGTCGTCATTCAAATTAATTTGCACTGAGATTTAAACCGGGAGGGGGGGGGGGGGGGGGGGGGGTGATATTTAAGGATGCACACAACTAATTAGAGCTCCATATGGATATGTACACAAATACTTATATAAAACTCTGTTTTAGACCACTACATTTTGAAATTGGACCTTGTAGAGTGAATTTTTCTTAAAGATGATCACTCGTTCTCACCAAAAAGTGCAGAAAATGGGTAGGGTAGCCTGCTTGATTTTCCAAAAGACGGCCATGGAGAGCTTGGAAATGTCACCGTAATCGCCAATGTTGGTTTCCTGTAAAAAGCACAAATTTGAAATATCTCTCAAAATGTATCCTGGATGATATTCACATTTTATAGTTAGTGTGCATGTGCTACCCATTAATCATAAATAGTAAAAACTCATTTACGCAATTGTTCTTACCGTCAAGTCTTTTAAATTGAGGATTTTGTAGTGCGTACTTTCCGATTCTAGTTTAGCAACACTTCTTAAGGGCAGGGGATACTCTATTTAGTGCAGTGCACGCTTTTAAAATGAGAATCGGGGGATGTGCCGTGTGATGTGTTCCTTTTTTGCAAGACACCCTTAAACATGGGGTATGATTATGTGCTAGAAAATCAGAATATAGTCAAATCAACCGTTTTGTTGTAAATAACCCCTAAATATGGGACCCATATTGCGGAAACCACCAAGAAAACCTGTTCAAATCAGCCTGCTTTAGTAAACCTGCCATGGTAGACTAAGTGTAAAACACCCATTACGGATAATCCATGATCCGTCAATAGAGGATTGATTTTGTACTATAGGTTAATTCCGCGCTGTCTTGCATCAATGAATAAACCTGTTTTTTTATGAGTGGCCATACTATAAACAAATACGTGTAAGGTTAGTCGCCCAAGGTTAGGCTTAGTACGCGTAAGGTAACACATAGTACGTGTAAGGTTACATGTAGAACGTATAATGTTAGACGTCTTATATTAGAAGCCTAAGATAACATTCTCGCTTTATTCCGTTAACAATTGTGACTCTTTGGATTTATTTTTTTGCCAACAAGTATTAATCAAAGAAACCCGGGGGAGTGAAGGGGGATAGGGGAAGATGGTAAAACAAGGACAAAGCCATATTGGATATCCATACAAGCTTATGCTATTTACGGAATAAACCCTATATGTTGTAAACTGTATTTGCTCATCTTCGACGTGTACCCTTTATCAACATTTGAGACCTTTATCAGTATTTGACCCCTTTATTGACATTTGAGACCTTTCTTGTAATTGACCCCTTTATCAACTTTTGAGACATTTCAGTATTTGACCCCGTTTATTAACATTTGAGACCTTTATCTGTATATTGACCCCTTTATCACTCAATTATTGAATTTGTTTTTTTTATTTTTTATTATTTGACGCCTTTTTCCGCATTTGAGACCTTTTTAATAATTATGTAACCCTTTTTTATTATTTGATACCTTTCCTAATCTTTGACCTATATAAATAGCCATCCATAGTTTACAGCATGATATATTTTTGTTTTGTCTTTTGTTACTCATGTTACTGTGTGTTTTTGTTTTTTGTTTGTGATAGCGCATAGGGACTTAATTGTGTTATGCGCTCAATAAGTATGGTTTTATTATTATTATTATTATTTATATGACTCTCTCTCTGGAACTGCGCCATGCATAACGCTCTAACCCTAAGCTGAACTTGTATGTGTTTATTGTTTGGTTTCAGCAATACAGTAGCAACCAACCGTGGATGGGAACAATAGCGCATCATTGCACGAAAGGGGATTTCCATCGACAACATTTCAGTAGCCTCACCTCGAACGTCAACGTATTTGTTAAATATAAACCAAATTGTGTAATAACGTTTTGTGTTGAGATTAAATAGTGGCACGTCGTCGCGTACTGGTTAATTCCCAAGCCCTGAAGATATGTTTGCATGTGAAATACCGTATGCATACTTGTTTACATGTCATTGACAATCATGTTTTTTCATTATTTATGGACGATTATTCTTCGTTATAGACCAAAAGGCATTTTCATCTTTTAAGTTATTGTTCCAATAATTAGTATCATTTCTAATGCAATCCTTTACATTAAAATGTGTTTCTGTCATTAAGCTTTGCAAGCAATATATTTGATCCGTCCAAATTATGTTAACATACAGGGTGAGTCAAAAAGACTGCAATAGTGAGTGGAAAGAAGTCATTTTGTTTTCAAAACCAAAATAAATTTTTAAACTTTTTAAACGTTGCAAGAATGATGTATTTAATCCTAACTTTGTGTGAACTAATGAAGTCGATCGCATTTTCCGTTTGTCTTTGGTGAACCTTTTGACCAGTGCACCCATCTTACACGTTTGTCCAAGAGATACCCAAAATATGCATCAGATCGCAAAATGTGTCTCTCATTCAAATTTAGAAACTTAAGTTCATTTGTGATGTTATTGGAACTTGATGCATCCTTTCTTGTTTACATGTGAGTTAGCATAATCAATTATAACCGTACCCATGCAATGAAAGCGTATAATGTTCTAAATTTTAATAAAAAACTGAAATTTTTTTGTTGGCGGGATATTCAAATATGAAAATGCAATGTGTGTCATTTCAAATGAAAATCACTGTGCTCGTGGTCAAACAGGTAAATTTGGTTGTGCAGCAAAGAGGGTCACCAAACACATACGAAAAATGTGATCGACTTCATTTTTTCACACAAAGTTAGGATTAAATACAGCATTCTTGCATCGTTTTAAAAGTTTTAAAATTCATTTTGGTTTTGAAAACAAAATGGCTTCTTTCCACTATTGTAGTCTTTTTGACTCACCCTGTATATAGATAGAATGTGATATTGGTTAAAGACTATATATTTTATACCTTTCAATACGTGCCTTGGTAGCCCTGTGTCACATGAAAGGAATATGCCAGGCCACAATAACTGTTCCGTTTCAGACTCCCACATGCTGAGTCATGAATGCCTGGGGGGGGGGGGGGGGGGGGGGGGGTACTGAAACAAAACATGGGTCACAGGTCGCAAAAACAAACCAGACAAATCAGCCATTTATTTTTTGAAGTAAAATCACCCCTAAAAGTGGGGCTCAACGCGCATGGTTATGCGGGTGAATCCACATTCTTTACGCGAGCGGGATATGTGAGACAGATCTATTTTTCCCTGGCCTTATTTGATATTCGTTTGGACACTTCAATCAGTGTGGTGGGGTCCTAAAACAAAACATGGGTCACAGATCTAAAAATACCCCATCACCCATTTATTTATGAGGTAAATACACCCCTGAAATTGGATCAGGCTTTCAAAACTTCAGCGACATAACATCCACCAACTAACCCCACCCAAAAAAGCCTAAAATTGGGTAACTCCATAACTTATGTGCGCGGGATATGTGAGAAAGATCTGTTTTATCTTTGGCCTAATGTGATATTCTTTTGTAATACAATAGTTCATACATGTAATACAATTGTAAAAATGTATATGATTTCAGTTTTTATCAAAATTGAAGGCACAGCCTCCAACATATCACTTCATGTTCATTTAAACAAGTAAACAACGGCTGCGGTACTTAATAAGCGGGTTCCCGCCCCCGTGCACTGAATCATGCCTAACCTGCTTTCACCGATATGTTTTCCCGGGTGTTTATTGGTTTCCAGCGATACAGTGTCGTCACAATAGTGTGCAGGAGGTAATTGCATGAACGGAAATTCCCGTCAGTAATGTTTCAATACAGCCTCAGCTCGAACGTCAACGTACTTCGAAATTCCCGATCTCCAGAGAATAGGTTTACGTTTAAGTTCTAAATTTCTTGCCGTGGTGTTGATACTTGTGTATCCACACTTTATTTGTTGCCGCACTTCGATACCTCTTCTTTGAGCATATTCTCAGTCATCATTCACAAGGTAAGTGCCGAAATATGTTAATGTAAAATCTAGAGTTTAGATTTAATTAGCAGAAGCCCCACTTCGAATTGACCCCACATTAATAAGGGGTTTGCTACCACATAGAAGTAACGTAGACATTTTCTTAAAAATCGATATTAGTTAGGTTTTTTCTATAGGGGAGGATGGGGCATATTTCATGATATAAAAGATTAAAGCTCGTGTAAGTATTTATGGAATTGCTATGAAAAGATCACCCATGTAACTGTTTACATGTCACATACAATCAATTTAAAAAATATCTAAACAAAAGGCCAATTACCACTAACTAAAAACTTTACTTGGCACGGACCAGTTACCCCATCATTGGGGCAACTGGTCCTATATGTTCCAACGGTTAGAATGCACAGAAATCAGTGAATGGCAACACGGAAACAAGGCAGTATTTTCTTTACAAACACCTTTCTATATTATATAACGTGTAAAACGTGTATTTAACGTCTCATGAAACACATGTTTTTTTGATATATTATAGTTTTCATGGTTAACGTGTAAATTGCAGTAATACTAATGGTGTACAAAGCAAGCAAAATGTTCGTCTGCACGTTATGAACTTAGTTAAATGGTTACATGGTTGTGATATTTAGATGCCCCATACATTTATCTATATACCCCTTTCTTTAATGATTTAATTTACTTCATATAATCATAATTTAGTACTTATAATAAACCATCTTGATATTTAGCCAGCTTTTCATGTTACAGGGGAAGTTAGTCAATATGACAATGATGACCCAACACTTAATATACACAAAAAGCAGTGAATAAAATACATAAATCATGATATTTCGTCATTGCAAATATATTTACAGACACCATTCAAAATATAATACAGATGTGATTCATAATACCGAGGTTTTAAACCATTTTAAACCAATTTCGTTACATATTGTAATCAGAAGCAGAAACGGCACAAGTACCGGCGGTTCAGGCGCCCACCTCCTCCTGAACCAGAACCAGCTGCATCCACTGTCATTAACCTTTTATCTTCCACCTTATCTGATGCTGAACATAAACTTCTCTCTAGGGGCCTTAAATTCTGTCCCACTCCTCCTGATGTCAATCAAGTTGAGCTTAGCGAGGACCTTACTCAGCATTATCGGAGGATACGTCTCAAAGAATTTTTTCTTGATGCCCCACCATCTGTACCTGAGCCGTTCTACAAGAAGAGTACTTGGGTTCCTCCTAAGAACAGAGTCCCTGCCCTTGAGACTTATGTCCAAGTCGTTAGCACCCAGGTTAACACTTCTGAGCAAGTTTCCTGCAGATCTCATGACAATATCCCTAGGGAGGAACGCCAGGCACTGAATTTCATCAGGTTACGGACAGACATCATCATCAAGCCAGCAGACAAAAGGGTCAGCAGTAGCTGTTATGGACCTACAGAAGTACATTGATGAAGCCATGCGTCATCTTGACAACCGCATTCATTATGCTATTCTTGACTCCGATCCAACTAACACATTTTCTCAACAGATTCAGCATACCCTGGATGACATGCATCAGCGTCATGAGCTCTCTGACAAGGCCTTTGAGTTTCTATCTCCCAAAGATTGCAGTGCTGCCCGCTTGTGCAGTGCTACCCATCCTGGCCTACAGACGCCCTCGCAACCTACGAGATATGTTAGTACGTGCTACCATTCCCCCATTAAATGATGATTCTCTCCCTACGCAGCATGGCACTTCTAAGTGCGAGTCGACCAGCAGGTGTGTCGTTTGCCGGGAACACATCAAGGAAGGCGATTATTTCACCAGTCACACCACCCATGCCACCTACAAGACGAAGGGTCACATCACTTGTACCACATCTAATGTCATTTACCTCTTATCATGTAGAGTGTGTGGAGTCCAGTATGTTGGTGAGACCAAAAACTCACTGAAGAAGCGCTTCTATGGACACATATCGACGGTCAACACCAACAAGCCACCTGTCGGACACCACTTTAACCTTCCCAACCACACTATGTCTGATATGATCTTACAGGGCAACGAATCTAAGGTAGCCGTTCAGAAGTGGTACGTCTCAGTAGAGAGAAACTATGGATGAAGCGTCTTCTCACCATTCAGCCCCATGGCCTAAACATCCAGGAAGGGAACGATTAGACTCACCCCCCCCCCCCACCTCCTCCATTTGTATCTGTGCGTATATGTGCAACCTATCACTTGTATTTTTACCCATTTGTTTTTTTCCACTTTTTTCACTTTCTTTTTTCTTTTCCTATTTTTTACTTTTTGTTATGTGTGACACTTTGTTTTCATTTTCGACATTGTCTCCTATGCACAGTAATTTTCATTACTCGTTCCAGTGCATTTCCATTATTTGTTACCATTTACATTTACATCTATTTTTATTATTTATTTGTAGTCATTAATCACCATTATAGATTTTACTCTCCATTTTTATATCCCATTGTCCTTTTATTTTTAATCTCCCCTTTGTCTATGTCATCCTTTTGTTACATTATCCACTTCATCAATCAGCTGGCAAGTTTGTTATACCTTCCCCTGTTCATCCATCTGTCACTTTGACCCCCACTGTGTTACATTATCCCATGCCACTTCCTGTCCTTTGTTCCCATGTCTATATATGTTAGTGTATGTTGTATTCTGTCATTTAACCTTCGATAAAGATACTGTTAGAATCGAAACGTCAGGTCCTCTTATATTTATTACATATTGTAATCATTCAATAGCAGAAATAGTGGTATTAGAGCCAAAATGCCCCAAAATGTCCAAGAACTAGAAAGAATGTGAAATATTTCATATAATTCTATTCACATTTCAATACCGAGTCATGTTCTATTGACACTAATAACTAATTTTCAAAATTAATTTTACAATTTTGATTAAGTTTTTGCAGGGGACCAGTTACCCCAAATACCCCTTTGGACCACTTACCCCGACAGATGACTCAGTACTTTGTCGAGATGGAAACCTTATTAAAATACGCCTGTGACGTACTACATTTTACGCCAAAATGTTTTAAAACCTACCACCATTTGTCATAATAATCAGTAACCTCAAAACATTTAAAAAAAAAGACAAAACTGCATTTTTGTTTCAGGCCATTACGCAGTTTCCTGTGCGTTTAGTTGGTGAATAGGAAAAGACAAGAAAACGCCTTTCTCTATATTTTATTTCTAAATTATATACTCAAACCCAAACCACGCATTCTTAATTTTTTCACATATTTATTTCTACAGACATTTTGATCATTACGGACCATGGAGCAGTTGTTTAGCGACATAACCATGCAATGTTTTGGTGTTACAAGCACTTTGAACACCAAAAATGCAATAATGTGGGTAGAACAAGGCATGGAAAAGGGTAAATGTCCGTCCCGCCGATGCACAGTTCATATATTGGGTGATGCCCGAGCAGGCAAAACGAGTCTCTGTAAGAATCTCATGGGGGAAGACTTTGACCTGAATGAACCACCAACCGATGGTATCAAGAAGAAGATGTGTCATATCAAAACAGTGGACAAGAAATGGCAAGAGAAGACAATCGATGCTTCACTTGAATACAACGAAGCACTGAGATGGTATGTTGTCCGGAGAGCTGATAGGGAGTTCACTAACCACATCCACTCCTTGAAATACTCATTCAGAGATTTCCTCTCCGTCGTAGTTGTTGCATTTATTCTGCTGTTACTGTTGTTATACTGCAATCGTGTGTTTACCGATGGCTTTCGCATGACTAGACCAATTTCATATATTATTTCCCATCCGTTCGATGTATGGAATATCATCGTGATACAAATGATTATATTTCACATTTGTCTCAGTAAGTTAATAGGTTCATTACCGCCTGCGTTGGTAATATATGCATTTGGTATTTCTATTTTTCTTACGACAATAACATTTGATACATCAGGCGCAATATGTTTGCTCCCTTTTCTTTTTCTCGCGTATGGGTTGTTAATAGGGCTGGGATTCGAGGAGACCCTCTTCGCTCTCTTTCATCTTTGGACGCTTCAAGCTGATGATGATCAACTGTTTTGGAATATTCAAGCTTCTTCCAAGATCTTTCGTCTGTTACTTGCTTTGGGAATAACGTCTGGTCTTGTGATAGCGGTGTTAATTTCGATATTCCGTACCACTGACAAATACGCACGACCTGAGTTACTAACGCTCGGAGTTGTGATAATTAAATGCGCGATATACATGATATACACTACAAATAGAGCGCAGGTGTTCGTGTTCGGATTGATCCTAGGTGGGATTGTTTTTAATGCTTACATTATCGGAAATCGGCTGCAAATCAAAATGCCCTCAACATGTTGCAACATTATACATACCATACCATACCCTATATTTTTGCAAGGTTATTTCTTTATATGCCTTTCAAAATTTGAATTAGTGCATATTGCGTATTTCACGTTTCTGAATAATTTATTTGTATGCTATGGGTTCAACTTATGGAGACATTTGTTGTCCGATAGGCCGATAGGCCATGCTATATTAGATAATCTCTACAAAAAGATGGATCTTATTATAGGTTCTGGTTCATTGATACCAAACCTTCCCATTTGGTTAAGCATCTCTGATTATGCTGGCCAGGAGATATATTATAACACCCACCACACATTCATGACATCTGACACGACCTTTGTTTTGGCATTTGACATTACCGGATTCGTAAAGAATGAGTCTCGTGACAGTCAGTACAAACGAGTATTATTTTGGTTGCGATCTATCAGAACTCACTCTAAGGCCCCTGTTGTATTAGTCGCAACCCATGCTGATTTAGTAAACCCGAGATTAATTTCGGAAATACAAACATATTTCAAAGGCAAGTTGTCGACAATAGAAGATCCATTTATGGACAGAATTATCTGGAGTGATGACAAACCATTCTTCGCCATGGACAACAAACATCGTCTATCAGACGATATACACAGACTGAGAGCAGCAGTATGGAAAAATGCTAATCGTTCTGTGTTAGATCAGAGCCTTCCAATCAGGTGGCTACATTTTCTGAGTGTCATTGAGGACATCCGTATGGAAGCTGACAAAGCTGATCAGTCTCCTGCAGAGATGTTGATGACTACAGAGGAAGTGAGAAAAAGGTTTGGTTCAAGCGATTTAGAGGATTTTAAAGCGATGTTGAAATATTTCGACTGGTCTGGCGACATTTTCTTCGAATCTGATGACGATTTTTTGTCTCAGTATGTTTTACTTGATAAGCAGTTGATTGTAGATGCTGCTGAGGCAATACATACGATTCCGGAAGAAGGTAATCAAGGGCGACTGATGTATTATTGGGAACTTCTTAGTGAAAGAGGTCTGTTGCACTTTAAACTTGCAAGGCACCTGTTTTGTGACAGTGGCAACGATGATTTCGTGAAGGTGGTTCTTTACATACTCGATCATAAAGGTCTTATTTGTAGACTTAACGACAGTGACCTCTCAGAAAACAACCTTCACACTGAAGATAATTACTACAACTACAAGTACATGGTACCATCGATGCTTCCAAACGGATCTCCAGAGATTCCATTAGATATACCCGAAGAAGACATACACATGTACTACTTTGACTTTGGAGACTACATGCCAGATGCGCTATTCACTCGATTGCTTGCTCGGTGTCAAACCCAATCGCAACTGCAGTATCTTACGGACGAACAACGCTATCTGTACCGACAAGGTGGTGAATTCAATCTGGAATCGGCCATGGGTAGTTTCTACTATTGGCTGCATCTATACACTGATCACCCAACACAGAATCTTATTGCAGTATCAGTCAAAGCCAATTCTGCAGGTAGCAACACTTTCAAACTCTTGCGTTACCTCTGGCAGTTTGTTGAAGTTCTCCGAAAACAACAATTCCCGGAAATTCAGTTTCATTGTGGGATAGCGTGCCCTCATAGTCCTCCACATCAGGATAGCAAGAAGCAACCACTGCATGTTTTAAAAGAAGCTCATGACAACCAGCCATCATTCCCTGATCCTTGTAAAATATTCACGTGTAGAGGGAGAGGCATACCACTAGATGGATCAAGACAGGTATTTAAATTGGACTACGGTATTTGAACACCAAATAATAACTATTCATACACTCTTAGTAGTGTCGAACCAATCAGAGAGCAAGAAACTAAAATACGCAGAGTGCATTGAAAGTGTCTAGTGCACTCCGCGTGTGCGCCGTTCAATGCACGCACCGCGCGCTCTGTTTTGATTCGTTGTTCAGGAATCGCGGGTTCGCCGATTTTCACTGCGGGTGTTAGCACACTTGTTAAACTCGTTTTTAAATAGATGCTTAAAAAAATATGAAATTTGATTTGTATAGTGTCGTGTATGAATTGGGTCAATGCTCACAATAGCACTCCCCTGCGGGGTCGTGCTATTTTCACACATCAACATCAGCCCGCGTGCATTGATTTGTCTAATTTCTCTCAAATCAACGCATGCGCATTTATTGACCTATAATTATTATTTTTATTTATTTATTTAAACAAAACAAAAAACAAAAAACAAAACAAAAACAATGTTATAGGTGTATGTTGCGATCACTTTTTTTGACTATGATTTTTTTCTTCACGTCAAGATATTTTGATATTAGAAGAATCCCCATATTTTTCTAATTATGTCTGTAAAATATTAGGGGCCAAAAATGTTCCATTTATAAATTATAGGCGAATGGTGAATTTCTGCCAAAGGTGGTTAACCACCCGCCGGTTTGTGTACTACTCTATTGGCAAATTTCATGTGACCTTGTGCTTCTAAAATAAGAACTATTGGAGTTATGCAAATCAAAGTTTGGAATGCGACAATTTATACCTTTCATGTAAAATAGAAAATCGGACCAGCAATCAGAACATCTACCTTTAAAGTAAAAGACACAAAACTCAAAACTCCTTGCGAGGTCCACCTGCTTATGACGTCAAAGAAAATCACAGGACGACACACTAGTGAGTTATAGTCTGAGAGTATACGCAGCTTTTGAAAACCACTAAATCATTAATACTAATAATTAATTGCTGTTTAAATTGTTTTCTCCAATAGTTCAACCCACAAGCAGCAAGACAATGTAACACTGAAGCGACAGGATCCGTATCAGATTCGAGTGTTATGCCTAGCGTGAATGGCAACAAGAACTTGATGATTGAGAACTCGGGGACAATTAACTTCAGCGGTGGGTGGCTTACAAATAATCAAGGTACTATATATATAGACTAGGCGACGGAAAAAACACCACAAGACCCACTCCGGGGACCCACTCCCCTAAAAGCCCAACCAGGGGTCTGCCTCTCAGCTTGCCGATAGGGTCCACTTTTAAATCGAACTTAGTCAGCATAGAATTGAGGGCGCTATACCGATCAGGCGTGATGATTGTAGCAGACGACGCAACGCTGGCCACGCGTCTCTCAGACGACCCAATTTGGCAACGGGAGTGCACCATTTTGAATTATTTTTAACAGTCATCGCCCGGTTAACGATAAAAATCCTTTTAATTATGATGTATTTGTCAAAATGATAGTTTAAAATTCGCGATTACGTGTTATTCACTACGAATTCAAAATTTAGGTTTCACGTGGCCACCGTCGTCTGTGTAAATCTACAGCGCCCCCAAACCTATGCTGACTAACATGCCGTTTAACCTGCCGTTAAACCTGGTTAAACATTGTTAAACGCGTTAAACGCCGGTCACCGACACATTCCGGACGATAACCATAATTTATTCAAATATGCAAAAGGGTCCGTTTTCGCTACGTACGTTAGTATACGACTTTCCTATCCCAAAGTTAATAGTATCCCTGGCCCAACCAAATAAAATCAGAACAAAACAAAACAAAACAAAACAAAACAAACACCAATAACAGCACTATATAATACAGGTGGACGGATCACTCAAGAGGGTCGGGCATTCGGGAGGTGCATAATTTTAAGGTTTTTCTCAAACGTTTTCAAAACTTTTAAAGTGGTTCAAACATTTTTAAATAGATGCAATTTTTCTTTAAATTAAAAAACAACACGAAACCACTACACATTTTTCATAATAAAAGGTTATCTTTACATGCTCAAAATGCTTGAAAATGATATCAACAATTATTAGTAAAAATAAATGCTCGTGTCCGTGGGTTGCAACAGCCACTATCCATATCATGAAAAATGATTGAGTTAAAACAAGCACAATCGGTGGTAATACAATTGGTACCCCTAGTTCATTTGATGATTTATATCTGTGGGTTTTAGCATGACATAAAAAAGGAAGGGGGTCTGCATTTACCCCTTCCCTGGTTGAAGCCAATATTAAAGCCAATATTTCCAATCTTGTTTCAGTTTCTTCTAGGAATCTTACCATTGATTGCAATCGTACTGGTATTGAGTGTGTCGACCCAGAGATGATTATTGCAGATCCACCTAACATAATTGAATCGGCCACAGGGGAAAGCCAATTACGACATCGTGCCGTCAAGTCTTCAGAATGATAACTGTCTAGAACCTTATCTTGATGGATAATATCTAACACCCGATAATTGGAAAGGAAGATGAGATATAAATATGCTTTTATAAAGACTAAGTAGATTACCAAAATAGGTTCATAAGGATCGTTAATTAGAATCTGGTATGTAAGGTTCAGTATACTGATCCAGTGTAAGGTACTCACGTGTACGTTTCGGATACGACTGTATCCTTTGTCAACACTTTTAGTAGTGGCGATCTTGACCACTCATGATGCCTTTTGCAGTCTTGGAGTTGCCAGTTGATTTCATGAGTCGTCAATGAGTCGTCAATGAGGCCTCACGGGTCGTTAAGATCATGAAGATCGCCACTACAAACGAACATGGTTCAAAACGATCAATGCAATATTTTAATGATAAAATTGTAAAGCCTAGTGGTATCATGCTAGTTATCTAGCGTTATTATCATCCATTCCAAAATGCTGGAAAGAAACCAAAATACAAGTTCAAATGAAGTCTACCAAAATAGTATACAAAATTAACTGATCTTTTATCCTTTCGAACAATGTACATCTAAAACGGTTCGTTAAGGATTGATTTCTGACATTTTTGTCAAACCAATTTGCCAAATTTTCTGGGAAAGAAAATTTCCAAATTTTAAGTTTGTATGGGAGACCATTTGAAAAAACGTACCGTCCCACGCCAATGAAGCAAGACTAATCACTTTAAACTGGACATCTGTCTAAATTGCATTAACACTTTAAAAAAAAAATTGTTTAAAAAAAAACCCTTTTAAAAGGAAGGGTAAAGTAGATATAGCATTACACACTGGTGAAACTAAAGTGACTTACACACTGGTTGAAACTTAAGTTAAAGACTATAGCATGATGAAGGCATCGCATACAGTTATCAGTTCATCAAAAATTAGACATTGCATTCTCTTAAAAACTCTTGGAAAAAAGGAGGGATGTAGTATCCTTGAATATAGTATAGACTATGCATCACGCATGCGCGACACAGTCTATTGGAGTAACGCACGGACTCAACATGTATAACAAATAAGCACCGTTAAACATCGTATTTGTGTGTCTCTAATCAATACCAATCATCAAATATTACAGGTAGGTGCAGGTAATATATGCATGAGACTGCGGGTAATATGAGACCCCGGACTGTTTTGGGTAAAACTGGTCCATTGTTGCTGGAAACTTAATTTATGTCCTCAGTTGTTTAGCTACATCAACTCCGCATGTAGAAATGCATTTATATAGTTTACAGAAGGAACTGTCAGAAAATTATGCCCGAAAAGGTATTTAGGTCCAAAAATGACTGCCAAATTGTGCCTTGATGTATAAATAGGTAAGTCATACTCTATGGTGGTAAATTTAATAAGCTCGGTTCTGAGCTCACTTTTGTAGATATTCAGGATGTTTGTGGTGATGAAAATGTATATCAAGTGTTAACAGTCCACTGTATTGGTCACAAACAGTGTACGTATCATGGAACGTCTTACAATTTGTGTGTAATATCAATGTTTATCGGGCAATTTTATTGTTAATTTTTCTTTTCTTTTAATATGTTGCTTGCTGTTAGCACATTTTACATAACTAAAGCATTTTTTAGGACATCAAACATGTTTTCTTTATTTTGTGATTTTCCCCATAGAATAGCATGGTGTCTCATATTACCTGCATATATGCGGATAATTTGAGACATTTTATGGTGACGTCAATTTCTACCATATGTATACTATAAGAGGTGATGTGTATGAACATTTTACTATAGGTTTTCAAAGACTTTACATAATTTTGTGTGTGTTTATGACATACAATTGACGGTCTTTGGATCAGTCGTTAGTAGTTTTGTCGCGATAAATCTGTACAAAACATAATGTTTTTGACATTTTTGAAAGCGTCTTTAAAATGTTATATATTGTCTGAAAATTCCTTGGGTCCTGGCGCGTTCTCCATTTTCTGTCTCATATATTTGTGTATATTTTTATAACTCGCATTTACTTCTTGTCAAGAATACCCGGGCATGTCTAACAAGCGACACGTTCATATAGTGGCTACCCAAAACCAATACAGATATCCAATGAATATTGTCTGACAAAGAAATTGTACTTTTACAATAAATGTTAACTAAAGATTTATTTCCAGAGGCGACTCTTCTCTCTCAAATAATATGGTTCTCTCTCGTTATAGCAAGTGATTACATAATCGTTCAAATGATATTATAAACTTTGATACGGGATCCCGTTATTTACCAGTTGTGATACAATTGTTGGATGTATTAAATGGCGATTAATCTCCCAGTTGAGATTCTTGGATAGCTGACATCCTTTTCTTGATGAGGTTACCTGATTTTTAACGGTATTTGTTACGTACCTCTTTTATAAATGGATTTAGGTGTTTCACAACATTACCAGTCTATCAGCTTAAGGATATAGAGTTCTTATAATACATGTAGTCTTTTAAAACGTTTTAATTGGTCACACAACTGATGCGTTGTTCCCCAGATATTAAGTCGTTGACGATGCTTTCTCATTCAGTCATAGTGTAAAGTAATGCCAGTATTAGTTCTTCCCGTATTAGTGTATGGTAGTAACCAGACATTCAGTAAGTGGCAAATGTTTGCCGTTGCATAAATCTTTCTTGAGTTCAGGCAGGCTTCTACGACAGCATCTCATCTACCGGCGTATATTTCACACTCCCAGTAAGTCTCGTTAGCCGTCAAGTTTTCCAAACAGTCTCGTCGCTGGAATTAGTCAATTAGTTGGCTAACACCCTTGCAGCCCAACAGAATTTCCAATCAATACAGAGTCCCCCGGCTGATATAGTTTACGTATAATCAGACTTTGCACTCCATGATTACAATTCAATTATTAAAGGACTAAATGTAGAACCGCTAACTCAGGTAAAGAAATCATATCGGCAAATTATATGATCCACATCGTCTGGTGGTAGGAAGATGGAATGAGAGTTACTTGCCCAGTATTCCTCACAACCAAGGGATCAAGGTAACTCTCGCATAATTGGTCACAGGTCACTAATAGGTATATCAAATAAGGTGGGGCCGTTTCAAAAAATCCTTAAAATCGTGATACGTGTCTCTATTTTAAATAGAAGTTGTCAAAAAACATAACATTTCTGGTATCATATTAAAGACAATTTATCCAGCTACCGAATAAAAAAAGGATTAAAGCCACATGTTTAGCAACAGTGAAGTTATCAATCTAAACGTCGAGTGAGTCAAGGGTGGGGCCGGTGGATGTAGCGCCGGTGGATGTGGCGCCCATAGGTTTTTACACAAAATAGCGGAAAACTAGAACTTTTGAAATTGATGCCATTTTAAAAGTATACATAGGCATAGGCTTGCTACTATGAATAATAATATTGAATTGTTATCTAGACATTCTCTACTATATAGAATATGATGTTCAATTTAGGGAGTGTTTTAATGTAAAAAATACACAGTTTTATTCATTTTATTGATTAAACAATGGCCAAATCGCAGTCTCTCTATTTCATTTGTGTGACTCTTCGGTCCTTTTCTACCCTGGGTAGTAAAACATTTAACTACAAAAGCCAGAAGTGTTTCTTCACAGAATTGTTCATAGATTCATGAAAAATTTGCTATTTAGACCTATTTTGGACCACCCTGTATTTAAAATAAAAGGAACTTTAACGATATTCATGTAGTTCATTTTGATAAACATTTTCTTTTAAATTAAATAGTCCATGCTAACTTAATTTCATAAAATATTATATACAAACCTTCATTTTATGCCTTATTTCATCATAATTTTAGACACCCTGTACTTTTCCTGTGTACATTTTGTGCAAGTGATTCTTAGCAACTTTGGTAGCACCTTCTGCGGTTGTTCTGATCTTGGTGACTATCTTTAGCTAAACACTAATTGTACAAACTATCAAAATAGTTTGTGAGGAGAAAAAATGATCAACTTTTATATGTTCCACCCTATAAAAATGTAACACACCCTGTATAATTTGATTCGTTTTTGCAAAAATGAAAAAACCTTGAATCATAAGCTTTCCAACAATAGTTTGTGGGTCATTAAGTATGTAAAACTTAAGTTTTGTCCCGTTTAATCAGAATTGGTGCATTTCTCAACATTATTAGAAGTGAAACATTTTTTGGACCAGTTTGTGACTTCTGACCAATTAGGTTGAATATGAAAAGGGATTACCCATCCACATAACATGCCACTATACTCTAATCAATAAATCTGAATATTCTAGCCCCACCGTATACCTTCTATTGTGTGTTATACCAAAGAGATCTAACAGGTGTATCTAGACTCCGTGATAGTTTTTAAAAAAACCTGGTATATCTAGATGAGTATTATGAACATCTAGGGTGTCACAATATAGAGGGCAAACTTGAATTATCATACAAAAGTGAATTCTAATGTGACACTTCTTTATCAGGTTATCACGTTATATTTAAAAAAATAAATTATGTATGATATTTCCATTCCCTCGTCTTATTCCATATTTTGCTATCCCAGTTTATTTTACCTTCCCATGAGTATGTTTATTTGTTAAGGGTTGGCACTGCACGCATCTGACCTAATTATCGACCAAGGTTAATTGGTTTTGTGACATGGTAATAGTGTGTCAAAAGATAACTAGATTTACGTATTTTGATTACATGTAACAGTACTTACTTTATTAAATTAAGAATCTTTTGAGGTTTTCTTCAACTTTTGTGCAACTTCCTCCAATATTTAATCAAACGTCAATCACAAGAGGAAAACGATACCATCAAGAAGTGTGATTAAAACGCTATTTTAATCTGACATAATTATTCGATGGCAGAAGGTTTCTTGGTCTATGTTTCTGAAGATGGCCATACAATTTCAAAAACTGTAGTCACATTCCCTTAAAGAAGCTTCCCTTGACGTATCTTGGCATTCAAATACCGTTTATTTGATTTAATTTACTTCTTTTCTCAATCTACAGATATGTATGATCAACAACGAGCACTCAGAATCGTTCTTTTTGTCGAATGCTTTATGTGGAATGTGTTTGTGTAAGTCTGATCATTAAATATTCATTTGGATTTGATACTTGTACGAGCTTCAAGATAACTCAATAAACCTTCATATGCTGTTTGTTTTATCAAATTTGCTTAAGGGGGCTGTGGACTCTCAGGTACAGTCTCCGTTTTTTGTTTTGTTTATTAAATAATCGATTATTTTTTGAGTTACAGACCAAAAAGTGCCAAAAAACATGATTTTTTACCGCCAAAATCATGAAAATCACATTTTTGGGAAAAAATTACATTTTTTGGCACTTTTTGGTCTATAACTCAAAAAATAATCGATTATTCAAAACAAAAACAAAAAAACTCCTGGGGAATGTTATCAGGATTATCACAAAACTAGTATGACAAAATTTAACAAAATATATTTTGAGTTATCTTTTCCAAACCTAAAATGGGTCAAAACCGGTGTTTTTTATAATTTTTTCCAAAATGGTCAATTTCATTATCATGGTTGGATTCATTGAACCCTTTTCTGCCAAAAATGTATACGTTTATAAAGATTAAATGAATATTGAAGAAGTTACGGCAGTTTTACGGAGGCTGTACCTGAGAGTCCACACCCCCTTAAGTCTACATATCCAAACATATGCTTGTTTGACCATGAGAAAACAAAATACTATTTGTGCCATTCAAAAAAAGAAAAAATCATCCATGTGTACCATTACTGTTAAGTTTAACGCTTTGAAGAATTTCTTAATAAACATGGGACAAATTTGACTTTTAGTGATCAACTTTAATAGTAGGCTATATTTCTTAAAAGGATAAAGCAATTGAGAAAAATCAGATGACTTTTTCCTAAAGCATATTTTCCTCTAAAAAGTTGCATAACTTGCTTTTTAGTGCCCGTGATTGATTAACATATTGTTAAATTGGAAAGAGCGATCACAATAAAATCAACGGGTGTGAAAGCCAACTAAATTATTATTAAGACTATATAACATTTACAGCCAACTAATGGATAACCAATGAGGGAAATGACGTGGAACACGCACTGTTAGAAATTACGGTAACATTTACAGTAAGATAGTGTAAAAAAAAGTTAAAAGTGACAGTATTTGGCTGTAATTTGGAAATACAGCAAAATACTGTATTTCTTATGTTCAATTTTCAGGCCTATTATGAATAAATTTAAAACTACAGCTCTTTTTCAAGTTTTTTTAATTTTGTATTCTATACATATTCCCAAGCTCTTTATTAACCCCCAAATATGTATATTTTCAAGTGTTTTTATTGAATTATCTTTTACAGTATACTGCTGCCAGCTTTTTACCGTAAATATACAGTTTTTTCTAATAGTGGTGAACTCTTTTTAGGAACACCCTGTGCACCTTTGCATCCTCATCCTCCACTTCTCGAAGCAGGGGCGGTACTCTTTGAATGTACAGATTTAGCTAGGTCTTAGATCCTTGAAAAGGCTTCCTAGTAATCTTTGATTTGATATTGTTGGGAAAGAGCCAGAAGTCGCAGGGAGCCAAGTTGGGTGTTCCATCAAATGGATACCATTTTCGTCAACATAAGTCTGGGCGAGGTAAGCTTTGCGTTGTCGTGATGCAGTTGCGTTGTCATGACGCGATCTTTTGTAGTCTCCATTTCACAGGTAGATAAGTAGCTACATAACTGAGCTTGCCAAATTCTACACAGGCTATATTTCCCACTAAATTTACCTAAGAATGAAAGAAAATATTTTCCATTATATTCTATGAAAAAAATTAAATCGAATTAGAATAAAAAAGTACGCTCACATTTCTGTGCATTATTTTCTTTTATTTGTTATAAGAATTTAAATTAAATTTAAATTGAATCAGTCTCTGAAAATATAATCAAACAAATGAAACACCCAAGACACCCAATCATTTCTAGATCTCTTTCTCTTGTTAAAGACCCAGGTGCGATAAACTTATTCATCGGAGTTGGGTAATATATTTGTACCTACCCTTTTTAATATCAATTATAATTTTGTGCCTCAGACTTAAATTTCGTTACATAATTTCAGAACCCAACAGAAGTAGACAAAACCTTTTGTTCTGTCATTTTTCAAAGACATTATGTTTCTTGTTTGTAAACAGTAAATAGCGTATCCTACCACAAGATTTTTTAAAACCCGTATGTAGAGAAAAGCCAAAGACGGTTTACCGTCTTTGATAAAACAAAGGAACCCCGCAAGTAGTTTCCTCATTTCTTCTATGCGACATGCTTTTTCGAATGCGCATGCCTATCGTGTTGTGTTCTGTAACCTCGCTGGTTGTACACACGCTTTGAAGTGAATACATAACGCACAATAACGAGATCACCCGTGATGATATAATTGCTTCCGACCACGGCCTGATACATATTAAACCACCCGACTGCATATGAAACACAGAGAAAAGTTATAAAGTGCTCAACAAAAGAAAGTCATACACTCTGTTTAGGTCATTTAGACTAACTTTCGATTATTTTTTGATCAAACAGACTAAATAGACATTTGGATGCATCTTTCCGGGACAATTTGATACCAAGGTTGCCACATAACAACAAAGATAAACCATGATTAGCACCATTTAAAGAAAACGCACGCAAGCCGCGAGAAAATGACAATGCGTTGGGTCGTGCCTGAGCGAGCGGGCTATTTGATTATGAACAGGCAACATCTTTTCTTTTCTTCCAGAGTAGTGTATTGAAAATGTGACTTTTGAAAAGTGACTAATTTTAAATGGTGCTAATCATGGTTTATCTTTGTTGTTAGGTGGCAACTTTGGTATCAAATTGTGCCGGAAATATTCATCCAAATGTCTATCTAGTCTGTTTGGTCAAACAATAGTCGAAAGTTACTCTAAAGGACCTAAACAACGTGTATGACTTTCTTTTGTTGAGCACTTTATATGTATTGACATGTGTATACAGTCCTCAGCTACATTGAAAAGGATAGAACAAAGTGCAGTTAACATATTCTCACTTGGGATTTGAACAGGCAGGACAGTTGGACAGATATATGTGTATGGGCTGTATTGATCAATTGGAGCATCCCCAATCCTCATCTTGCTATCGACCCGTGAGTTGTCGCTACCAGTTAATCAATAATCTGCCGGTTGCTAGTCAGAGGCTGCGTGTAGACAGCAAATTGTTAAAATGAAACACGGACTTTGTGATTTTGGGCACATAAACGAGTTAATCTTCACGCGCAATATCTCAAATTAAAAAAGAGAAATTTCCTTACAACTTTGTAGTTTAATATTTATACGCAAGAGCTATAGTTTTGGAGTTGAGAGCATATTTATTACCTGGTCAGTTACTTTTTTTGAGGACTGTATACTTTTCTACGCAGATGCCGACACAATATTTGGCATGTAATCAATAGTCAGTCACGAGCAGGCCACCAACCAAGCATTAGATGGTTTTGTTGCACAGTTGCACTACGGAACCTTATGTATAAAGGGAGGTTTGGATTTCATGAATCATTCCTTTAGACATCTCTACAGAGCGCATACGATACGGTTATGCCAGGGGATGTCCACGGTCGGTAGCATTTACATGTTTAATCAGGAATACATGCCACAAGCTCTTCTCTGATGATTTGATACAGAAGCTGCATGGAACTATTACCAACAACTGAAGTTACAATGGGCACGTAATACACAAGCCACTTTATGGGTTATAATCATCGTCATTTGATGAGGTGAACATTGCGATGGATAAGGATGCTACTTGGGTTACTGATACACTATGCTGTTGGTATTCGCATCGAGTTACTACACTAGGTAAAGTAATTCCAATACGTTGGTAATTAATGTTGCTTACTATATTCATACACTATATAACAACTTTTCTGTAGCCAGTTTTAAAAATAATAGAAAGATGAACAGTAAAATGGAGTTTGTGGGGATAGAATCATGTTTGTCCGATTTCAAACTCGCGCGCTCTAAGACCACCTTGTACATGTAGTCTCGAGGATTATGACAGTGAACCCGAGGCATGCTCCAATGCGGAAATATTTGGCTTTTGAATACCCCCATTTCCAAAGTGTTGACCCTCTTTATTGTTAACGGGGCATTAAAAAGCAGATCACTATCATGCAATAGGCCTACTAACAGGTTCTGCGTGTGATTTAGACATCGCAAACATGGCGTCGGCATTCTAACTACATGCAACAGTAGCATGTATTTAACTGTCAGTGTCCCAAGTGATATAACACAATCTTGGAACATGAAGGTTGTCCAATTTTTTAGCATTATAATGTTTTGATGAGTCCAAGTGTTGATAATATTGGATCCAAAAACATTGGATGCCTTTCGCCCAATATTTATTGGTCTCGCTATGAGTTTTACAATATTGTCCTCTGAGAATCCAATGTTATACCATACATGGTTTGCTGGGGGCAATAGATTCAGGATGACAAATGTACAACAATCTGACCTCCCTGGATTGGATTGTCGACCCCATACATTTTAGCCCAATTTTAAGCCATCTACAATTGTATTACATTTTCAAGGTGCAATATGGGATACCTAGCTCTAAATGATTTTTAAATCAATCCATATGTCATTGATATACAGGATTGGTATTTTATAGATAAAAAAATAACCCACCTCATTCTGAATTATGAGGGGTCCCGAAACAGTAGCCCCTACAACACATCGCTTTTTTTGGCCAAAAAGGGGCAAACTTTAAAGGCGAAAAGGATTTTATCTCAGCTGTCCATTGACACATTTCTTTCTGAGCTGAATAGCTAAATCTCCGTTCAGAAAAAGTAAATCTGTTCTGGGGAAATGTATCTAGATACCTCCAATTCAGTGTTTCTATAATACATTTTAGACATTTTAAAACTTTGAAAATATAGGATTCATTTGAGATATTGTTGTAACATATGAATGAAATTCTATCAAATAGGTCACATAATTTACAAAACAAATATTTTAGTATCCAACACTAGTTGTGTAGGTTTCATGAGCTGATATTTTCTACTGGCAATCGAAAATACACAAAGAAACGCTAGTCACACCTAGGTTAGGTGATAAACCGAGCTGGTTTTGTCCATTTTTAGACAATTGTTTACAATCATACATACAACGAATTCTATTTGTGGTAGCAAATCTATTGGGAAACGTAAGACTCACCTGAACACGAGCTGGTAATTTCTACTTTGAACAATCCACAACCAGTGCAACTTGTGAAGGTAAAATGCATTAACAACGTACCATCACAGCTGGGTATGGACACTAACGTGGCTGAGGTTGTTCACCGATCTAGCTTACTATATGTATCTATCGAGACACCATGGATTGTTACACATGGCATGTGGTTTATGATTAAACATATTACCACCATTCTCTTGTCTGACGATTGTCTTAATATTGGCACGAAAACCAAAAGTATTGATTCCTTTTCCGGAGTGTCTATGCATTGAATTTTTATCTAGCTTTAACCGTATTAGTTCTAGTTCTCGCTCCACATCACAATGGTTATGGGTTCGAGTCCCGTTGTGGCCACCGTTGTGTTATTGGAAAAGCACTTTACCGCGTTTGCCTCTCTTCACCCAGGTGTATACATCGGCACCGGCATTAATTAATGTCGGGATTGTAAAACAGACTCTTTGTGCAGGAGGGGTGGCGAACCCCCACAGCAAACATTACGAAGAGGATTCTGGCCCAAAGACCAAGGAAAGAGAGATGGGCACAAATATTTTAGGCCAAAAAAGGGCAATCTTTAAAGGGAAAAGGATTTTATTCCAGCAGCGCATTGTCACATTCTTTCATAGCTGAATCTATATCACTTCTGTCTTTATGTATTTTAACAACACATTTTAAAATGTATGATTCATTTGAGATATTGTTGTAACATATGAATACAATTCAATGAAAAAGGTCGAAATATTTACGAAACCATCCACCCGCCAAAACCGCCCGTCCGCCCATTTTTAAGGGTTTATAATTAGAAACGCTGGATTAATTTGAAATAAATCATAGGTATTTTTGAAATGGCACAATAAGTTTTTTGATACTAATTCTCCCGTTGTTGCAAGGTAATTCAATGTGTACTTTTTTATTTGTATATAAAGAGCAAATGTGAACAATAGCCCAACAGACATTAACCATGTTAACAAGTTTGATGAACTGAGTGGATAGACATCAAACTGTTAACTCTCTACAAAGAGCTCTGAAAGGCCAATCAATTGGTTAACTGCAACTCAGAAAATATAGTACAAGAAACACAAATGAACATGGGTTAAAAATGAAAGTGACGTAAGAACAATAAAAGCCCAAACATATAAAGGACAACATCACAAATATAAGTAGAGCACATTGCGCTTCAAGAGGCGCGGATATTGGCTTTCTTATTTAAAATCTGACAAGAGGTCATTGACCCCTTGTGACCCCATATGACATGTTAATTTTAATAGCTGTTTACGTGAAATAACTGAATATTCACATTTTGACCTCTAGTGTCCCCTTGTTGACCTTTGACCTAATTGTACTGATTGACTTATTTTCTTGGCTCATCAAACCAAACAAGATAAAACAAGTCCGGTCCAAATTGGACTATGTCTGAACTTTTACCCCTGTAAAGTTCAATGACCCCTAGTGACCCGATATGACATGCTAATTTTAATCGTTGTACACCCTATATGCACATGGTTATAAGGAATCATTTGACCAAGTCTGACAATTGTAAACTGTAGGAGAAGTAGCATTTTAAAGGATATTTACATTTTGACCTCTAGTGACCCCTTGTTGACCTTTGACCTTATTAAAATGATTGACTTATTTTCTTGGCTTCTCAAAACAAACAAGATGACAAAGTTTGGTCCAAATCGGGCAATGTCTTAACTTTTATGCCTGTAAAGTTCAATGACCCCTAGTGACCCCATATGACATGTAAATTTTAATAGCAGGAGACCCTATATGCACATGGTCATAAGGAATCATTTGACTAATTGTGGCGATTGTAACATGTAAACTGTAGGAGAAGTAGCGTTTTTAATAATATTCACATTTTGACCTCTTGTGACCCCTTGTTGACCTTTGACTAATACAAATGATTGACTTATTTTCTTGGCTCATCAAACCAAACAAGATGACAAAGTTTGGTCCAAATCGGACAATGTCTTAACTTTTATGCCTGTAAAGTTCAATGACCCCTAGTGACCCCATATGACATGTGAATTTTAATAGCAGGAGACCCTATATGCTCATGGTCATAATGAATCATTTGACCAAGTATGGTGATTGTAACATGTAAACTGTAGGAGAAGTAGCATTTTAAAGGATCATAATAATGGCTCGCTGCGCGAAGCCAATACATGTATAAAAAAATCTGAGGAGCACAGTATATTGGCTCGCTTCGCGAAGCCAATATAAAGAAAGAAATCTGAGGAGCACAGTATATTGGCTCGCTTCGCGAAGCCAATATAAATAAAGACAATAATAATATCTGGAGGTCATGTCCATCAAGAGAACCTATTAAGCAGCAAACTAAATCTACCAGGAGCTGCCTGCCGTATCACCAGCCCAGCTGGCTACATGCTTTACAGTACCATCCACCGTCTCCAGAACCAAATATTAACCTACACTTGAACCATGGCCACCATGCTAAAGAAACAGTCAGGTGTTAAAAGTTAATAATGGTAGAATTAAGGTGTCTGTGCACGCGGCACTTGAATGCCCGGATCCCTGCGTCTGAGCTGTTGCCAACGGCGACGTCTGGAAGGAAGCCGCTGTCTTTAGCAGCGAGTTCTGGCAGTCGGCAGTGAAATAGCATACATGTAAATTGGCATTGATACACTTGAGTTAGTAGCACATGGTGTCAGAAGCAACGCTGGCAAATCCCGTGAGCAGTGGTTGGTGTGCATTTTGTGCAAGACCGTATCTGTTGCGACCTATATTGAGATATGACAGAGCAGTAACATCGCGAACTCCAATAATTGTGAATGCCTTCTTTTGGATGGGGTTCACTTCATGGAGATAACCATGGTCTTGCTTTTGGTAGGCTCAAATGTCACTTTCCATTTTGTCAGTTCATGCTTTCATGTTGCTAAGATCTCTGTTGAGGCTAGCAGCTACTGCGTAAGCATCAGTTGATGGGTGCGAAGACTGTACAGTCGTCAGTGTATAGATAAAGATCACAACAATTTACATGGTCATCAATAGAGGCAGAAAACAGTAGTGGACCAAGGATAGATCCTTGTGGAACTGACTTTTTTTTATGGGAGCAGTGTTGGATGGTTGACCTGGCATGATGACGACATTTATTGATCTATCGGATAAGTAGTTGTGTATCCATGAAAGCGGCCTTCCGGTAACACCATTGGTCATAATTTTTATCCGTCCATTACGTTACAACATGGAAGTATGGTTCTAATTATTTGCGATATTTTTTTGACATGTTGACTAGCCATGAAGTTAGTACTTGCGTATAGACAACCTGAACCACATATCGGGACTTAAAAGGCTTGCCATATGTCTTCCCGAAATGCACATGGTGACGTTAACCCCCATTGGGCTAATTTTATCAAACTAAAACCTGCTCTAGGGATACTATATTATCGCAACTTCTCTCGAAATTTGAACTTTTGATTTACAAAATCTGAAATAGCACTAACAAATTGAAGTTCAAACATTGAATTTCTTAACACAAGAACTTTCAAAAGTCGCACTTTGGGCTCTTAGTTCTACCCACGAATTGACCGATCCAACACCCAATGGCCGCATGCGGGGGATATTGAGGATTGCTAAAAGGCAGTATACAGTTTTGCCACATGTCTTGATAACTTGCCACATATGTTGACTTTCAGTCCCCCATTGTGCTAATTCTTAAATCTAAGATCTGCTCTAGGGATACTATTGTCACTGTTTCGAAATTTGAACTTTTGATTTGACAACATCTGAAAAATCACTAGTTTTTATACCAAACTGAAGTTCCAAAAGTCACACGTAGGGTCTCTTGTTCCACCCAGCAAATCATCCAAGGAATGTGCCCCGCAATAGATGGTGTGAAATAAATGTGAGACACGATGTAGGAAGATTTATTACCCTGCGAAAGCCTGAAAAGCGGGGGTTAGGATTAGGATAATCTAAAACTTTAGGGGATGGAATCGTACTGTGTGCCATACTTTGTCGAAAGCTCCTTTTATGTCTAGCGCAATGACACAAACCTCATTACTTGGGTCTTTACCAAGATATTTTTGTCTTGTTTTAAACCCGTAGGTCCACTCTTACCAGCCAGATCCTTCGGGATTATTTCAAGGTGAGGATTTCTTCATCTTAACTCTATTTCATCTGTCACCAAATGAACAGGTGTAAGCCGGCCAGTTCGCCGTGGGTGAACTGCCCAGAGTGGACCTTTGCCTTTAAAACGCAGGTTTACGTGATGTTAAGTGGTTGGGTATGGGAGAATTAGGTTGTTGCCGGAATAAGACGGTTGTCTGATTTTGTTCTTTTCTTTTTGGTGTAGCATATATATTTGATGCTATATTCATGATGACACGATTTCTTATTTATATTATGGATTTTATGCCGCAATGAGTTTTAGCCTCTAAAATGCATAACATTGCTCCTATTGCATAATGTTTCCAATGCAATGTGGAAGTGGACGGTCGTCAAATTAACAATATGTATTTCTTTTAAAATAAGTCGCGATACCAAATTTAAAATATATTTGGAAAGAGATGTTTTTGAGGATATGAATATAAAACACACGCTGGAAGGGTTGGCCACTTAACTCGCAATACCATACAATTGTTCGATTTGCTGACGCACTGTATAAGTCACTGTAATCACATGCAGCGTGTTCCTCACATTCCATTCATGTGGATTTTGTTCAAAAAAGGTTTTCACTTATTAAATGTTGTGCAAAACATTAATAATGTTCGCAATAAAGATAATATTAATCTTAAATTAAAAAAGAATCGTTACAGAGAACCTTTTTTTCTCTTCCCTATCTGTTTCCGTTTATCGAATCCTTGACTTTATTTGTCTTATCAAACTGCGCTTTTATATGAAAGCGCAGTTCTACAGTTCCGGAAACTTTCGTCTGTATTTAGGCATAACAGACAGCTGTTATTGTAAGTTTGGTATAACGTTTTGAAATGGTTTCGAAACTTTTATCTTGAATGTTTGCGTAAAAAGTGGCCTTCCTTCAATTGCCTGCAGGAATTTATCCCAGCAATCATGGCAATGGATAAAAAAATCATGTAACATTGTAAAATGTATTCAAATTTTGCAGGGGAATTGTGTCTGGATACTAAAAAAACAGTAGTTTTTTTAACATTTCTAAAACAAAGTGTGTATTATTCATTTGTGTAAACCAACTACTCTACTGTACATATCCCTTGGAATTGGTCTCTAACTCTCAAAAACAATGAAGATTGATACATAATGGTGTGTTTCATAGAATTGTATTTTAGAAGTGTTTTAAATTAGACAAAAGAATCTCATCCTTATAGAGTACCGTTATCCAGTAATGACCATTTTGATGAAGTTAATGCATTTTGAAACCGAACAAATTGAGTATTGTGACAATTATGCATGCAACACAATAGCTTGATAATAAGACCAAACAAACTTGCTCAGATGTTATTTTCATACATACAATGCAAAATAATGACAACACATTCAGCAGAGCAAATAATTTTAATCAACTCAAATTTTTCTGAAAGCTAAGAGACAGCCTCTCTGCCAGAATAAATAATTTGAGAAATCTTTTATTAATTGAAAACCACAGCATCCGAAACAGCGCAAAATCATGTTGAGATTGGATTGTATTACCGGCAGACTGCACAGCTTATTTCATTTTGTACTTTTCTTTTCATTTTCTTTTCAGCGCCTTAACCAATTTTCAATTTCCGTTCGTAGGAAAATTTCTACTGATGTCTCTGTCCTGCATTTCAGGTAATTGTTTGTTATTTATGTTTATGAATGTGAAACTAAAGAATAGTGAATGCATGTATAAGCAGAATGTGTTTATCATGTAGGCTGCCCGTCATCAGCCAAGGTTGACCATGGACATCCTAGTAATAATTGACCTTACTAGTTAAAAACGTCGTTTTTATTTCGAGCAATTCATGATAATGTTTTTAACTCTTTAAGAACTACCTGCTGATTGGTCAAAAAGTTAGATACGTCATTTATTGTATAAATCAGACACATTGTCTCAAAAATTGTACCCTTGAAAATGATTGGAGCGAAATATTCTAGAAGCATCATTTCAATTGGTTAGTCAAATGAGTATACTGTGTTATAAAACCAATCATAAACACTGATAGATACACTGAAAACTTAACTAGTCAGACACAGGCTGGACTAACTTTAAACTAGTCGAGCAGGTTAGTCAAGCCTGCTGGACTAGCTTAAACTAGTCAAGCAGGTTAGTCAAGCCTGCTGGATAGGTTATGACCGACTTGACTAGCTTAAGGTTAGTTCGGCTCAGCCTGACTAGCTTGATTTGTTCTGCTAGACTAGTCTGTGGCTTATTAGCTTATTAGACAAGCTGACTTGGCTAGCTTTAAGTTAGTCAAGCTGGCTGGACTAGCTTTAGGTTTGTCAAGGCACTGAGATAAAATATCAATGGCGGCATGCAGATAAGACGTACTTCACCGCCGGTCCGGTTTTCCTAGCCAATCCAGACGTAATCATGGTAATGTGCCGTAGTTATTTCATTGTGTGGCCATATTGTGTACATCATAGTGTTTGCCAACATATGTAGACTATATTTTATGCTACATTTTGTTTGGAATGACGACTCGGAGTGGGAAAAAACTAACTGTAAAGAACGACGGTAGCGCGGTTATCTCAAATGCTAACGGGTTAGCCATGGCTGACCAGTCCACTACAGCTAACACTGTAGCCAGCAGCTCCGCTAACAACATGGTCAATACGAGAGCTATTGAACAGACAGCAGAGCAATCACCCGTGGCGAAACCAAGTACTGCTACGCAACGTGAACAATTTGAGTCAGGCGGGATCTACTACTATGGTGTGAGCTGGACTAACATTACGTTAGTCGAGCCAAGCCGGACTAACCTTACGTTAGTCAAGCTAGCTTGACTAATCTTACATTAGTCAGAATGGACACCATCTGGACTAACATAAAGCTAGTCGAGCGACTAGCCGAACTTAGTCAGCTTAGGACGGTCTAACATCAAGCTAGTCGAGCTTAAAGCTAGTCCCGCAGTGCTGGACTAGACTAAAGCTAGTCAAAATGGACACCATCTGGACTAGCTTTAAGTTACTTTCGCCAAAATCGCACGTGGATGTGCCTGCCGGACATCAAAAATGTGACTTTCCCTATACCTATTTTTTGGCTAATTTCCCACCCATCAATATACCAATTTTGTAAGAAAAGCACCCAATTGTGCACACATTGGGCGCTTTTTCCAAAAATGACTCAACATACACCCAATTAATGCCTATTGGGCGCTTTAGTCTGTGATGAAAACCACCCCATCGCTATACCAATTTTTGCGAAAAAGCACCCCCAAAGGCAGGCACATATATACGTATACCATATCAATGTGAGAACCCTCCTCGGGATTAGGACACACTGTACGTATGCCCTAACTGCAGCGTAAATTACTAACGATTTAATGTTGAGGGCCATAGTAACAAAGCAAGGTAAATGTCAATATAAATTAACAACGTCTCACTTAATGTGTCGCATGTGCCAAACATTTACCATTTATTAGAGAGAAAGGTATAATAGATTACACTATGTTTACGAGTTCTTTTCTGTTTACTCTGATCACTTCAAATATTTTGAATTATATCATTTTCTAATTGATATTCGTATTTTCTTTTCAAATTTATTTTCAGGTCGGACGTAAAGAACATTGGCAACTTAATTTTAACAGCCCTTAATTCATATGATAGTTTGACTGAGAACATACCGTGCTGAAGGACCTTACACAAGACCACATGAAGATTTATGGATCATTGAACATTTTGTAATAAGAAGGGACTTTGATTTGAACATTAGACACTAAGCATAAACTCAACGTGACTCTGCAAGAAGAGTTGGTATATGATTATACAATCATTCATGTACTTAATTTAAGCGTAAGTTATGCTTTGTCAGACTTTAGATTTATATATTGTCTTTATATTATAGCCAAACAGATAGAGTGCGTATCATAATGGAAACAAGTACGAAATCAGTAAGTGGTTGTCTCATATTATCACTATTTCTTACTTGTATACAGTGCGCGTTAGCAGCTCTGGGAGATGGTGGCGTAGATGGTGGCGTAGATGCGTGCAACACCAGTCATATCAATATTACCTCAGACCCAGTCGTTATAATTACAGGGAACATCACTGATCAATTTTATGGTTGCGATATAGACCTTGATTTAGTGGGATTTAATGGAACGTCTATAGAGGTACTCTATTCAAAACGGGAAACTATATATTCCAATTTGTATATTGAAATATTAGAGTCAACTGGTAGTAATCAATGTCAACAAAGATACTTAGCGTTAGATTCGAAACCCTGTGTATTCATTCTAAGCGATGCCATCAACTTCAAACTAAATTATTTTTATAGTGAAGTGAAGTAGAAAGTTCAGGGAGTAAATACTACTGATTCAACCATTGCAGGTTGTCATAAACCAAATGACGAGCAGACACAATGGTTTGAAAATGACATTATAAAAACTACTTGCAATGCTACTCACTATGAGAAAATTAACAAAGGGCACCGTCCATACGGCACTGACACTTACTACAAGTTTACATGTCCCTTAGAATGCTCCTGTATCCTTGCCTATAAGAAATGGACAACTGATTGTAATGATGACGTCATGGTTATTCTGTTGATTTATCATACAGACACTACATGGATGTCATTTGCTAGGCAGCATATGACACAAATAACGTCGGACGCCTTCATTGGTCTTAATGAGTTACAAATACTTGATCTGAGTTCTAATCGATTGATTTCATTACCTGCTCAGGTGTTCAGTAGTATATTTTCATTGATTAGACTTTATTTAAACATGAATAGTCTAAGTTCTTTGCCGGCTGGGGTGTTTGATGGCCTTAGTCAGTTGTTTCATATTATCCTTTTCGATAATAAACTAATCGCTTTAAATACAGGTGTATTTAGTGGTTTAACCAAATTGACCAAATTAGATCTTGAAAATATCCAATTAGCTACCTTACCAGAAGACATGCTGAAAGGATTAGATCAGATGATGTGGTTATCTCTACATAACAACAACATTACGTTCGTACCCAATGGTTTGTTTGCGAATATGACAATGTTGACCACTTTGTATTTAGGCAATAATTATCTGGTATCAATACATCATGAATATTCTGGTCTGAATCAGTTGGAGGAGTTACATCTGCAAAATAATCAGTTGTCAGATGTGCATGCTGGTGCATTTCATGGGCTACCCTTGTTACGCCTATTAGTACTATCTAACAATCAACTGACGTCGTTACCTTATGGCATCTTCGACGATCTGTATAGTACTAGAGCTATACTGATTGAAAACAATAAACTGGTTGAATTACCTGATGGTCTTTATGAAGGGGTTGTAAATTTGAAAAATGTAGCTCTTCAAAATAACTTACTCTCCTCAATTCCACATGATGCCTTTTCCGGATTAGAAAATGTTAACGCTTTTCAAATACAACATAATCAGTTGACTTCGTTACCAATTGGCGCATTCAAAGATATGCATTTATTGGTCAACATGGATCTCAGCTATAATTCACTGTCAGATTTACCCATTAAGATCTTTGAGTCATTGAGGAACGTAGGCTCACTATTTTTAAACGATAATCATCTTGAAAGTTTTCCAGAAAATGTATTCGACAATATGACTTCTTTGCATTTTCTGAATATCAGTAATAACAATATAGTCGATATGCCCCAGAATGTGTTTACTTCATTGGATAAATTGCAATTTTTGAATATCTCTAACAATAATCTGCATGTTCTGCCCTCTTTGAGAGGGCTTGCTAGTTTACAGATACTAGATACGGGAGCTAATCAATTGAAGTATATGCACCTGTATACGTTCACAAATAAGACAACTATAATAACTTTCTTATCTGTTGATAACAATGTCCTGTCTTGGCTACCAGTTGGACTATTTGACGATTTCACCAATTTAGAAATCCTTTACTTACGGAGCAACAAATTAACTGAAATTAAACCAGGTTTATTTACGTACTTAAATATGTTAGTTTTACTGAAACTATCAGGCAATTTATTATCAGCTATCCCCAGAGGTGTATTTACCGGTTTGACATCTCTCCAAAATCTTGAAATGCAGTATAACAACATCAAGGCTTTACCCATAGGCGTTTTTGAAAATTTGACACATTTGAAATTTGTCAACCTTTCGTATAATTCGATCCAAACAATTGAGAGCAAAGGCTTTCACACAAATGGGATCAATGTATTGGATCTTAGATCAAACAATCTATTGCTCGTAACTAAATCATCTTTTATTGATCTTGATACATCGATAATTCTAGTTGATGAAAGTGCCACTTGCTGCTTTGTTACAAATCTCACGTGCATTTCGAAAAATGCTCGACCAATATATTTAACGTGCAATCGAATGGTGAATGATTATCTACCACGTGTGTCTATCTGGGCTCTGGGTCTTTTCGCCATTGTATGCAACATGTTCGTGCTTTATTCACGCTGTGTTGATAAACAAGATAAATCAGTTCAAACATTCCTCATATCTCATCTAGCACTGTCGGATCTCCTCATGGGACTCAGTATGGTTTTGATGGCATCTGCCGATGCTTATTATGTAGATTATTTTCCATCTTACTCAGAATCGTGGAGGACTGGTCCTATCTGTAAGTTAACGAGCACCTTGTCAGTTTTGTCGAGTGAAGTTTCTGTAATTTTGATTACACTTATCACTTTAGACAGGTTTCTAGGCATTAAATATCCGTTCAGTGGTTATCGTTTAAGACCAAAATCGGCAAAGATTTGCTTGACGTCAATTTGGATTATTGGTTTGATTATCAGCCTGCTACCAGCAGTTTTATCCGGATTCTATTCGGATATTTACGAGGTTTCTGAAGTATGTGTAGGTTTACCAATAGTTAGAAGACCAGTAAGCGAACTGTCTATCGGTTTTGTTGACATTGAATCGAAAACTGCCAAATTGAATTCATTTCAATATTGGAATTGGAGAGTAGGGGCAATAGTTTACAGCTACAACATGTGGATAAGTTCAATATCAATATCTGCTACGTATGCCGTTTCGGAAATCACAGGCACCCAGTTGGCTACGTACTTTTCAATCATAATTTTCATCTGTCTCAATTTGTTTTGTTTTGTGCTGGTTGCTGTTCTCTATATAGATATTTTTAAAACGGCAAGAGACACAACAAAAAGGGCGGGAAGAAAACAGACTGAGAAGCAAGAGATTCGAATGTCTGTGAAGATGTCCGCCATTGTATTGACCGACTTCTTCACTTGGGTTCCGCTCATAATAGTGTGTATCCTCGTTCAATGCCAGGTTATTTCTGTTGATCCGCTGGTATACGTTTGGACAGTAGCTTTTATTATCCCGATTAATTCTGCAATCAATCCTTTTCTATACACCCTTATTACACTTATTCAAAACAGAAAACAAACGGAGAAAACGGATTCCTCTAGCACTTCTCGGTCAGTTGTCACAGCAATCACAAGTGAAGAAATCCCAAACCATAACCCAGATATTGTAGTCGGTAATATGGTTGCCATTAATTATGAGCAACATTCGATTGAATTAAAATAAGAAATTGTTTAGCCTGATGGAGTTTTGTTATTAAAATCATACAAAACGGGGTACCTAAAACACATTGGTATGAAAAGTGGTATGCCTTGACGTTAATTAATGTATTGTATAATTATTAACCCTCTGCCAAAGCCCTCCTTAACTACAGGAGGGTCCTAGAATGATTTATACCGGAAAAGTGCATTTAATTAGCTATGAATATACCATTGTTAATGATCAAAGTGCATATGAACGTCTACATATTTTAGGTTCCTTAGGAATTTTGATTTTTAAAATTCGGCACAATTTTCAATTTAAATGACATGCAGGTATTTGCCGCGTCTTCTTTGATTTCCACTAAAAAATACAATAGTTGTTGGTGATGTTTTTGTGAAATAATACTTGAATGGTGTGAGGGAATTGATCTTCAAACACGGTGCAAATCATTATGGGTCACCGTGTAGCATACAATTTCACACATTTAAAATAAGGTTACGGTGTAGGAACTTTATTAAAAGACGTCAACACTAACGTGTCACGTTCTCAGTTCCGCATACAATACCATACAGTCGACATTAGTTTCTGTCAGTTCTGTGTTATGCCAAGTGTTGGGTTTCTACAGGGTGTCCCAAAAGTCTATGCACGACTTTGAAGCTTTGTATTTCACAAAATATAAGGCGTATTGAAAATATGAATACATATTTAGAAAGAGGAGATGGGGGAAATAATTTTGATACCAAACATTGGAGTAACATCTGTTTGTAATGCCACCCTAGAAGTAAAATATGTATTACTGCAAAAATGTAATTTTATACTTTGGAGGAATAAAGTTCATAAATCTATACCTATTGAGATTAACAAAAATACGGGTAGAGTTGGTTACACGGAAAGTGATCCGTCAATTGTAATATTTAAAATTTTACATTACAGTGATATCATCATAATAACAAACTATATCACACATAATTTTCGTTTCTATAGTGAAATCTAATTTAAATGTTTTCCATGGATACAGAGACGTGTGCTGATGCAAAAACAGACCTTATAAACAATTGAATACTATTATAGTAACGTAACAGAAAAGTGAACACACACATCACACAGCTGTCAAACATGTTAAAATTTAAACTTAGCGGATTATTTTAGTGCTGCTTAATGGCCTCATTGAAGGTTGTTTTACCCATTTAGAATATGTTCCTGTGTTCAAAAATGTATCCACCAACTTCAGAATGGATATTCTTCCTGGTGCGCGTTTCACTTTGAAATGTTTTCTGAACTTTTGTTTAGAGTAAGTTGAACTGAATGTGTTTCAGCGTAGAACCATACAATTTGTATTCGCTTATCTATGCTGTAAACCATCTTGAATGAAGACTTTTGCTGTGCAATGTTGTCTACTACGCTTATTTATGTTGTGAGTGACCGAGTTTGGTATTAAATAACATTAATGTTGCAAGGTAAGCAGTGAACTGTGACTAATGCGCAACGTTGCTTTCATACCGTTAATTTATGCGCACCTTTAGCAACAATGTGTGGTACTTGGTATGGATTGGTCTGGCACACGGCCAATGACTTTCAACCAGTTTTATAATGTTGTGGGTTCAACAATAGGGTTGTGTTTGGTATCAAATTAATTTCCCAAATCTCGTCTATCAAAATATGGTTAAATTTATACCATATGATTTATATTTTATGAGATATGACTCTTCAAAAACGTGCATAGACTTTTGGGACACCCTGTATGACAGTCTTATGTACATAACTGTTGTTCTATATAAACCATGACATCAATCAAACAGTTCAGAATCAAAAGATAAATGTTCCGTGCACTAGCTGTAAATTAGGACATTTCTTGATGACTTCAGCCTTAGTTGAAAATAATGTTGTCTGTACAAAAGTATAGTAATATAAGTAATTTCTCTGATATGCTATGATATGTTGTGATATGGTGTATATGAATTCATGATATAAACATGAACATTTATAGTAACATTTTAAGAAACATCACAATTTGATGAATTTACTTTAACATTTTTGAACATGAGGAAATGATTACAATCATAGATATTTGATTAAATATATATTTAATGTTGTGGATGTATGATATGTGATAAATGTGCAAAATGAATGCAAATAAATTTAACGAAAAAAACAAAACAAAACAAAACAACAACAATGGAACAGGGTGTAGAAGAGACCATATGGTTGCATTTCTATTTTCTTGATACAAATGGCGAGAAAAACATTGGACCTATAACATATTACCTTTCATAAGGTAACAGAATACATTCTTACCGAGAAACATCGATCACGGAGTTCACAAGCTTAAAACGGTCGTTTGAAATACTGAACTTTAACATTTCTATAGCCCAAATGATGTGCCAGAGACTTTTGAGGTGATTTTAATAGCGTGGTGGGTTTGATACGGATTGTTCATAAACGATTGCAAATTTAGTACATTCAGATTATGTTGGAACGCTAGCTGTGCGCATATCGGAAATTACACACATTTCGTGGAAAGTTCATTTGATATTAAAAGTGCACGTTAAGATACGTAACAAAAACTTGAATTGAGAATTAAATTCAGCAGCTTAAAATTGAGACATCGAGCTGTGGAAACAGTGTTTTGGTGGTTTTGAGGGCCTTTCAGTACAAATTTGAACCTGATAATGTCATTTAAAGTATGGCAAACCATGGTGTTCTGAGTAGAACTCGTCGAGTTTTACCATAATATTAATAAACATTTGTGATATATACTTGCAATAAGATTTCCCGGATCAAAGAATGATAAAAATCCAAATGATCCCATTTTTGTGGAATGACCCATGTATCCTCCATCAACAGGACATGACCTGTGCATGACCGGTCACTGACCGTGCTCAGAGTAAACAACCTGAACGAGGTCGATGACCTTTGCCGCGTGAAAGGTGTAAATGTATTTCAATAGACCGTATTGTTCCCCTTTACAAATATCACTCAATAGCTCACTGCATTACGTAGATATTAGAGATGTTATGATGTATGCAATTTTTAAAGCTTATTCTGTAATCTAATAAGTTGCAGATTTTTTTATTTTTTACTTCAATAGACCTTATCATTCCCCTTCAAAAAATTGCACAATAGCTCACTGCATCAGGTAGATATTACGATTGTACGCCTTAACTGCGTCAGTTCTGTAATCGAATAAGTTATATATCCAACAATAAGACTATAGATCTATCATAAATCTCCTACAACATACGAAACACTAGTATTGCTTTACAAGAATTTATTGCAATATTTATTTGTCAGTCTTACGTGGTGTTGCAAAGCCTTCCTCTCTTAATGTTGCATCATATTTTGTAATGCATATTGTTCGAATAGGTCAATTCAATTAAAGTCTCTCTCGAGCTATCTCTCTTTTGCTAGATTATGAGTTAAATTTAGATGTGGCATTTTGTAAATAATATTATTCTCAAAGAAATTGTGATTATCATGTTCAATCTAAATGACTGGGAACAAAATAAACGGCTAAAAACCTCAAGAATATTTGTGTAGAAAAAAACACACAATTTGACAAGGTTACAATTTCTCCATGTTAACTCTGTACTGTCTGTCACCAAGTGAACAGGTGTAGGCCAGCTTTATCTGTCACCAAGTGAACAAGTGGTAGGCCAGCTTTAAGCAAAAGCAGTGATAAAATGGCTGCATGAAAGTGTCCTTGACCGGGGGCACAAAATAGAATTATACCATCTACGATGGAAAAAGCTTCAGGCTGAACTTGTCTGGATCATCTCCCGGATCCTCTGTTTACCCCAATCTCTGACTGCCCCAATCCAGTGTCCATCCGAGATGATCCGAGGTAGCTTGTATGCTCCCAGTGGCCGCAGCAAACTCTATAGGCATGTTCATGATAGTCCTGATTTCAGGACTGTCGATTTGATTTTAATACACTGACTATCACCGCGGCTGAATTCCACTTGCACTTCTCCACTGACCAATAGGGGTGGGGGAGGGGGGGGGGGGGGGGGGGTACCGCGCCATTTTGCAATATTTTGCGAAATCGATCGTGGTTATCACGTGATACGTATCGTGGAAAAATAATGTACACTGTTTTAACGAAATGCACTGTGGGATTGTGTTACCAGCCTAAAATTATAGAGGTCGCAAACCCGGTCGCAAACTTGCTTATATTGAGCCTAGCTATAACAAGCTAAAAGTGACATCTCTGAATGTTTACCAAAGTGTGAAATTGTTGGACACACTGGTAAAATGGTTTTACAACAAGTTTTGCTATCATATTATCAAACTGAACTCAAGTTAAATCACTCTATATCGAGCAATAATATAATTGTTTACGCATTTTAATTGTTTAGACAAAGTTAAATAAATCAAGGATACATTTATGATAGATAAATAAATAAAAAGAAAACTATAAACGCATGGGCGGCATTTATAATTGATAAAAATTGACATAACAATGATGTTACATTAATATACCATCAAGTTTAAAAAATAGAAAAATAATGGGAATATTCGAACCCGTGATTTCCGATTGCCAACGACATGGCCAACCTACGCACGCCACAGAGATTTACGACTGTAATTGTGATAGTTTTATTATTTAACCATGTCCATTTATTTATATATAACGAACGGATTTTTATTGTGCCATTTTTGCCAAATGTGTGTGTTGCTCTCGCACAAAATGTGTTTGTAATTTGATTATAATTCTTATTTTTAAAAGAACGGTAATTTTTTTTGACATTTTCGAGAAAAAAAATCGCGTAACCCTGATACGGTAAACGCCAGCAGTGTGGTGTCCGCGTGGGCAAGCATACAGATGATGCTAAGCAAATCCAGCATATAAAACAAAAAGTGCTCCTAATGGGACTCGAACCCACAACCTCTCGCTCCTCAAGCGACTTTCTTTCCACTACACTAACCGTGCTAATTGAAAAAGTTTAACGCAAATAATTTATTTATATCATGGGTCATGGGTTAATGCACTGTGTTAAATTCTACAATCCCGGCCGCCACTCTGTTCAAAGGCACAACAAAATTGACTTGTTTTATGCTTTTTTTGCAATTCTGAGGTGTGCAGTTCGATTTTCTTTCTCGAATTGTTTAGAAAACCATCCATTTTAGAACATCTGAAATTTAAAATGAACTGCACACCTGGGAAAGTATGATGCCAAGGGCATATTTTTTGCACGTAAATCCAATACAAGAGTTCTGAAAATCGACAAAAATATGACGTCATAACCATTGCTTCGGGACAAAATGGCGCGGTACCCCACCCCCCCTAACTGACCAAGTACTAGTATATCCACTGACCATGTACCCCCTCTATCGCTCACATCATAGATTCTGTTCAAATTCACTAACCGCTCAAATTTACTGACCAAGGAGTTTTTAGGCCGGCGAGCCATTCGCTCCGCTCACTCGATGGACACTGGATTGGCACAGAGATGGGGGTGCATGCTAGCTTCATTGGGGGTAACCCGAGGATCTAAATTTAGATCTAGTTCATGATGCAATAACGAAGTGGTGTACTAGTACATTAGTTTGATAATGCCATAAATGCACAGTTGCGTAGCCAGAGGGGAGTCGTGTTGGTTGAGACTTGGTACTGTCGATTGAGATTGGCACTGTCGATTAATATGGGATATTGGCACCGTTTGGCAATGTTGGTTGAGATTGGCTCTGCGGCAATTTTTGGTAACGTCTTTGTCGCTTAACTTTCATTTTCCGTCCCCCTCCCCCTCCCCCTCCAATATGAAAAACCTTGCTACCCCACTGATAATGCAATGTCTTTGAAAACGCAAGCCCATTTAAAAAACCGGAATATTGTATATGTGTACGGTCCTAAGGAATATGTCGATTAATTCTGACGGTCCTGGCTTTTTAAGTGAAACATCACGTGTTGACCCCTAGTGGGTACACACCACTAAACAAATCCCCTATGCTTACTGTGTAAAATGGACCATAATTATACGCAATTTTCTCGCTTATAAAGCAACTGGATGCTTCAACTTTGCATTTTGTGTGAGGATCATGGTCTTGGCTTTCCTGCAAACAGCAAAAAATATAACTTCAAGGCAAATTTGTCGAGATATGCACCGTCGAAGATACGCATGTTTGTAGACTGCCCAGGCCTAGCCTAGGTCTAAGCAACTTTAATCAATTATTTGAAGTCTCTAAATGGCTATAAAATCATACAAAATTGGTCAAGAGAAGAACATTTGCACTGATATTGTTTGATAATCTTCATTTAATAATCATCCGATCAAAATTTTGGTCAACAACACTACTTTTGGAGCATTTTTATATATTTCACTTAGAGGAGAGTCATCCCACCCAATTCAACAGGTCTTTCATGGACTGTTCCATTATTTATTTAGTGGTGTGAATCCTAGTGACCCCTTCTTGACATTTGACCCCAAGGTCATTACGTCCGAGAAAAATCGGAGCATGTCAAATCACGTTTTGACCCTAGTGGCCTTTGTGTGACCTTTGACTACCTGGGCTTTCTGGTTTGAGTAGTGGTTAACACAAGGGTACTTTTGTTCTTGAGATGGTCACAATCGGTCAAAGGGTTACGGAGCTATGGGTCTGTTGCCAGAAGAAGAAAGAAACAGGTGCAATGCAGTAATTAGTCGATTCTCGACTAATATAAAAAGAAAGTAGGGGACGAGCCCAATATAGTTTAGATGACGTTAAAACACGTCACCTGTAATTCTTATTAGCCATGACCTATGGATATAACAAGATCATAACGTCCCCCTTTTAAGGAGATAAACTAAGGTTTTCTCTGTGAATATAATTAAAAGCAAACACTTTTTGCAATTTTTATGATACACCCTGTACCAAAAAACATTATGCATACCTGTATGGCACTGCTGCTGTAAAAGGCATCTAGTAGATTCATCGCAAGCATAGATGTCATGAATGCATTCGCCATTAATATATACAAGTCGTCATGTAGCCTGGATAGTAAGCTGGATAAGGCATAAGGTAAATCCAAGACTATTTATTCAATTAACTCTATTTTTTCATAAAGCAGCACGTTGCTCGAAAAAATTAGCTCGAAAAGTTAGCTCGAAAAGTTAGCTCGAACAAATTAGCTCCAAAAAGTTAGCTCCAAAAAGTTAGCTCCAAAAGGTTAGCTCGAAAAAGTTAGCTCCAAAAAGTTAGCTCGAAAAAGTTAGCTCGAAAAAGTTAGCTCGAAAAGTTTAAATAGCGTCTTACCACTCAATAGACAACATGCTACATGTTAATGAGCTACATATTCCTGTACCATAATTAAAGCATTTTTAGGACATCAAACATGTTTTCTTTATTTTGTGATTTTCCCCAATAGAATAGCATGGTGTCTCACATTACCTGCATGTGCAGGTAATTTGAGACAATTTATGGTGACGTCAATTTTTCGTCATAGTACTTCAACAAACATCAAATTAATTTAACAATGCCTGTTCTATTAATCTTAAAGGGTGGCCAGTTAAGATTAACAAACAATGTTTTGCCTGGCCCTTTAGTTTTTATGCAAATTAGGAAAATGGGTTTAATGGTGACATATTACCTGCATCTACCCTATGTATACTATAATAGGTGATGTGTATGAACATTTTGCTATAGGTTTTCAAAGACTTTACCTAATTTTCCTGTTATTTTGGAATTCATCTTATTGATTTTACATGTGTTTATGACATACAATTGACGGTCTTTGGATCAGTCGTTTGTAGTTTTGTCGCGATAATTCTGTACAAAACAAACATACCGTATGCGAAATGTTTGGACATTTTTGAAATGTGTTTAATATGTTAGATATTGTTTGAGAATTCCTTGGGTCCTGGTGCGTTCTCCTTTTTCTGTCTCATATTTGTATATATTTCTTTAACTCGCATTTACTTCTTTATCAGGTGTTCACGTTATATATTTTTATCTATGATATTTCCATTCCCTCCTCTTAATTCGTATTTTGCTATCCCAAGTTATTTTGACTTCCCATGAGTATGTTTATTTGTTAAGGGTTGGCACTACCGTGCATCTGACTCAATTATCGACCAAAGTTAATTGGTTTTGTGACGTGGTAATGCTAAAAGATAACTAGATTAGTTTTAGGTATTTGATTACATGTAACAGTACTTACTTTATTAAATTAAGAATCTTTCGAGGTTCTCTTCAACTTTCTCCAATATCCAATTAAACGTCGATCACAAGAGGAAAACCATACCATCAAGAAGTGTGATAAAAAACGCTATTTTAGTCTGACATAATGATACGAGGGCAAAAGGTTTCTTGGTTCATGTTTCTGTTGATGGCCGTACAATTTCAAAAACTGCAGTCACGTTCCCTTGAAGAAGCATCCTTTGACGTATGTTGGCATTCGAATGCCGTTTATTTGATTTAATTTACTACTTTTCTCAATCTACATGTTTGATCAACAACGAGCACTCAAAATCGGGCTTTTTGTGGAATGTGTTATTCTAAACATTTATTTGAATTTGATACTTGTACGAGCTTCACGATAACTAAATAAACTTTCATATGCTGTTTGTTTTGTTAAATTTGCTTGAGTCTATCCAAAAAATGCTTGTTTGACCATAAGAAAACAAAATCAAATTTTTGCCACTTCAAAAAAAAAAAATCATCCATGTGTACCATTACTGTTAGGTTTAACGCTTTGGAGAATTTAGTGATCAATTTTAATCAAGTAGGCTACATTTCTTGATAGGATAAAGCAAATGAGAAAAATCAAACGGCATTTGAAAGTTAATTTAGTCATCTTGAAGCTCACGTGAACATACTGATTATTAAAATGAGCAAAATGACCTTTCCTCAATCATATTTCCCCTAAAAAGTGGCACAACTCGCTTTTAAGTGCCCGTGATTGATCAAACATATCGTTAAAGGCATGTTATGTGATCTTTTCCAGAGAGCGCCCTCTATTCATGATTTTTTTTAAAAAGTAGATTTTCTTGCAGATTTACATTTCTGATCATAAATCGTACATACATTCCAAGTTACAGAGCGGTAGGATTCCTAATTACCTCAAAATCATGGTTTTAGAGTGAATTTAGAGTGAAAATATAAACTGTCGTGTTATCACGACAGTTTATTTTCACTCTAAAACCATGATTTTGAAGAAATTAAGAATCGTGTCGCCCTGTAACTTGGAATGTATGTACGATTTATGATCAGAAATGTAAATCTGCAAGAAAATCTGCTTTCAATTTTGTGTTCGATGTTGAGGGCGTTCCCTGGAAAGATTTTAAATTGGAAAGAGCGATTACAATAAAATCAACGGCGTGTGAAATCCAACTAAATTAATATTAAGACTATTATAACATTTACCGCCAAATAATGGGTAACCAATGAGGGAAATGACGTGGAACACGTGCACCCTTTTTAGGGACAACATGTGCACCGTTGCATCCTCATCCTCCGCTTCTTGAAGCATCAGCCGTACTCTCTGAATGTACAGATTTAGCTAGGTATTGGATCCTTGAAAAGGCTTCCTAGTAATCTTTGATTTGATAATGTTTGGAAAGAGCCAGAAGTCGCAGGGAGCCAAGTTGGGTGTTCCATCAAATGGATACCATTTTCATCAAGATAAGTCTGGGCGAGGCAAGCCTGGTGAGGACTTGCGTTGTCGTGATGCAGCATGATTCAATACCGTCTTTTGTAGACTTCATTTCACAGGTAGATAAGTAGCTACAGAACTGGGCTTGCCAAATTCTATACAGGCTATATATTTCCCTCTAAATTTATCTAAGAAGGAGCTAAGCATGTGCTGTAAAGGATGAAATAGCACAATAAAGACAGTATTGTCTTGTGTAGCGGGGGATGTCTTTGGTGACATATTTATTTATTTATTTATTTGAACATACACTTTTACAACAGTGGCACTCGTCTACCCGGTGCGTTCATAATATATACATACAATAATTGACAAAACGAAAGAACATAACTGATCTGATCCGCCCTCGTAGATACTTTTGTTGGCACACTTCACCTTCAAATTTGCACTGACATAATACTTATATTTCGCGACGCTCTTGATCTTATACGCATTCTGAACGGTTCAGCTATCAAGGTTATAATTTTAACAAATCTCCATTGACTTCGGCATCGAACGCTAGATTTCAAAACTCCAAAACATGGCCAGCAATACTTGTTTGTAAATGGTACTTTGAACCAGAGCCTAGTGTCAGACCATTGCTGTTTAACAATACACATTGTCAACATATGAAAGAGATTCGTATTGCTTATTACATTTTCATTATGTTTTCTCGTGTTTCTGATACTTACGTGTACTGCCCCACCACGACAGAAGGAAGTATGGGACAATTTGAATTTGATGATATGTGATGAAATAACTATTTTTGTGGATTTTTCATATTTTTTCAAACAATTAATTACATTTGTTTTACTATTAAACAAACGTTTGAAAAAAATATGAAAAATCCGCAAAAATAGTTATTTCACCAAATTAATATCAACAAATTCAAATTGTTCCATACTTCCTTCTGTCGTGGTGGGGCAGTGTATTTTCAAAGGTCACTTTTGAAAGAAGAAAAAAAAATATACATGAAGAGCTTTGTTGCAAAAGGGCTATGGTGCATTTAAAAAAAAAAGAGTTTGATATAGAAATGTATAGGGCACAATCATATGTTTCAAGGAAACAAAGTCATTTTTTCTCAAAAATACTTACATCTCATTGTATACAGCCATTGAAGTTGTTGTTTTGTTGCAAAAGGGCTTGTATCCATAATTAATTCTGGATACAAGCCCTTTTGCAACAACAAAAAACCCCAACTTCAATGGCTGTATACAATGATATGTAGGTCTTTTTGAGAAAACATGACTTTGTTTCCTTGAAACATATGATTGTGCCCTACACATTTTTATATCAAACTAATTTTTGAAAAATGATTAAAATAAATTATTTGTTTTGTGTGGTATTTTCTCTAATGTATATACAAACAGATGGAGTATTGTTTCAAAATGGCCTACATCCAAATTTTCAAAAAAATTAAACATGATTTAAAAATATTAAAAACTAGCACATTTGAAATGTATTCCAATTTAAGCATACACACGCTTTGAAGTGAATACAGATCGCACAATAACGAGATCACCCGTGATGATATAATTGCTTCCAACCACGGCCTGGTACATATTAAACCACTACCACTGCATATGAAACATAGAGGAAAGTTATATATGTATTGACACGCGTATACAGTCCTTGAAGTAACTGACCAGGTAATACTTTTAACTGGAAAACTATAGCTCCTACGTAAGCATATTAAAACATTTTTCACGAAGATCGGTTAATAATATTAAGAACGCTACATTGAAAAGGATAGAACAAAGTGCTGTTTACATTTTCACACTTGTGATTTGAACACGCAGGACAGTTGGACAGGTATGTGTATGGGTTGCATTGATCAATTGAAGCATCTCCAATCCTCACCTTGCTATTGATCCGTGAGTTGTCGCTACCAGTTAACCAATAATCTGCCGGTTGCTAGTCCGAGGCTGCGTGTAGACAACAACATGTTAAAATGAAACACGGACTTTGTGTTGATTTTGGGCACATAAACGAGTTAATATTTATTCAATCTTCACGTGTAATATCTCAAATTAAAGAAGAGAAGTTTCCTTACAACTTTGTAGTTTAATATTTTTAACGCAGGCGCTATAGTTTAGGAGTTGAGAGCATATTTATTACCTGGTCAGTTACTTTTTTGAGGGCTGTATACTTTTCTACGCAGATGCCGACACAATATATTGGCATGTAATCATTAGCCAGTCACGACCAAGCCACCAACCAAACATTAGATAGTTTTGTAGCAGAACCTTAAGTATAAAGGAAGGTTTGGATTTCATGAACCATTCGTTTAGACATCTATAAAGAGCGCATGACGATACGATTGTGCCAGAGGATGTGCGCGGTCGGTAGCATTTACATTTTTAATCAGGAATACATGCCACAATCTATTCTATGATGATTTGATCAGGAGCTGCATGGATTTATTACCAACAACTGACGTTACAATCATGGCAATGGGCACGTAATACAAAAGCCACTTTATGGGTTATAATCATCGTCATTTGATGAGGTGAACATTGCGATGGATAAGGATGCTACTTGGGTACTGATACACTATGCTGTTGGTATTCGCATCGAGTTACTACACTAGGTAAAGTTATTCCAATACGTTGGTAATTAATGCTATATAGCAACTACGTTAAGATGAACAGTAAAATGGAGCATTCCGCTCCAGAGTTTGTAGGGATAGAATCATGTTTGTCCGATTTCAAAATCGCGCGCTCTAACACCACCTTGAGGTTGCACATCACCAAATACAACTCCCATAGGCTTACACGTGAAATGCACAATTTTAAAATGGATATTTCTCGACGTTATAAGAAACTGGTATCTTGAAATTTGGTTTCAACTTGAAGATGAAAGCCATGACTACTAACTCAACAACTCATATATGGGGGGTAACCGGAATTTTTTTAAGCTAGAGCCTTTTCAAAAAGTACGAGTTGAGTTTTCCTGGTCACACGCAATTGTTGATTTAGATGATGGCGTCAGATACCGGAAATGACCTGAACACAAATGTCTCTGTTAAAATATTAAAAAATCATCATTGCATCAATTTTTTTGGACCTAAAGAACGCTGATGTGTCTGTCAAAATGCACACTATATTAATTTTGCCATAACATGTAGTAAATACCCTAATTTTAAACTGTAATTTACAATAGGTCTCCCGTTTCGGCATAGAAACGGGCCGGTTTTGGACTATTGCCTCAAAGGGGGTAGGGCCAGATGTTATTTAGTGGTGTGAAACCTATAGGGGACACTTTTTCATTATTGCCTCATTTTCTTAATCTTTTGCACTTTAAATAAAGCGTAGTTATGATTTTTGATCAAATATACGACTTCAAAGTTGTAAAAAACAGTGAAAGACATTGTGCGCCATATTGGCTACGTCAGTAGAAAAGTAGATTTGGTTACCATGATCCTCGTCAAAAAGGCATACGGCACTATGCTAATCACTTGTTGTAAAACATTTTGCATGGAAGTATTGAAATGACAAGGACATTCTGTGAGGTTGACCTATTCAGTAGACACAGCTTAATTAATTTACCCCCATGCCCTATCCCCCCATATGCCCTATGCCCCCCACGTTCAACTCTTGCTTCAAATATGTCTTTTTAAATACAATTTAGATCATGTTAGACCCCGCGCCGTTCGGAGAGCGTTCGGAGAGGGGAGTTTACGGAAGTATGCAAAACTTGTATTCAAATCTTTTTTTTCTTCTCACTAAAGCGTAATTCGTATAAAATTATATTTTTGATAATTAAGAAGAAAAAAATTTCTCCGAATTTTGTTCCTATTAGCGAAAATTAGACCCTCATATTTTGGCCATTTCGATAAATAAACATGTTAAACTTTAAATCGTTTAAAGCAATCATTTATGTGTATGGCACGTGTCCGAGAAGCGCCAATGTCGCATGATCTTGCATTAAAAGACAGTGGGATGGAGAAGATGTGCTTTTATACAGAGCTCTATGGAACAAAATTTACATAATCGTCGATATCTCAAAAAGAAAATCATTAATCAAACATAATTTTTTTTCAAATTAACTTTTTTGGGCAGGGAATATACGGTTATTTTCTTTAAAAAAAATAAAAAAAATAAAAAAAACTAGATAATGACTTCAATAAGTCAGATTGTAGCTTATTTAACCAAACGGACGGATCTTACATGATGAAACAGATGTGTATACTAAGAGAACGAAGTGTACGGGCCGTAATAATATGTGTTAGAACCAATTTTAACTAGAAGTCTAGTTATCATTGCCGGCAAGTCAGTTTAGACAGCAATGCAGGGGTGAAGGTCAAAGCGCCTTGACCCTCTGTATAGGTTTCACACCACCAAATACATACCCCATAGGCTTACACGTGAAATGCACAATTTTAAAATGGATATTTCTCGACGTTATAAGAAACTGGTATCTTGAAATTTGGTTTCAGTTTAAAGATGAAAGCCATGACTACTAACTCAACAACTCATATATGGGGGGTAACCGGCATTTTTTTGAGCTAGAGCCTTTTCAAAAAGTACGAGTTGAGTTTTCCTGGTCACACGCAATTGTTGATTTAGATGATGGCGTCAGATACCGGAAATGACCTGAACACAAATGTCTCTGTTAAAATATTAAAAAATCATCATTGCATCAATTTTTTTGGACCTAAAGAACGCTGATGTGTCTGTCAAAATTCACACTATATTAATTTCGCCATAACATGTAGTAAATACCCTAATTTTAAACTGTAATTTACAATAGGTCTCCCGTTTCGGCATAGAAACGGGCCGGTTTTGGACTATTGCCTCAAAGGGGGTAGGGCCAGACGTTATTTAGTGGTGTGAAACCTTGAATGTGTAGTACATCTTACTTTGTGCAGATCAAAGCGTATTCCAATGATCACACCCTTGGTTGCGTGCGCGTGATTTTAATATGTTGGATGGAGTAACTACCCACACAATCAACATGATCAAAGACGAATCTTGGCACTTACGCTTAAAGGGGCACTAAGAGATGTGTTGGAGGCTGCGCCCTCAATTATGATAAAAACTGGGATTAGTTTATTTTTATAAGTGTATTACATGTATGAACTTACACCTATAAGGATTAAGAAAAATCAGCCCTCTTTGTACAAGAAAAGGTCGATTCAAAAATGCTCGTAGAGCCGCAACGAGCATTTTACGTCCGACAGTATCCCCCTGCAGTACGCGTGATACATAACGCGAACCATATTTGCATAGAGGGCGTTTTTCAATAAATAGCGATGATATTGTTTTAATCAAGTTTTGCTGTGTTTTTGTTAGTAGAAACAACAATAATGGCAATTTTTAATGTTCATCTTGAATTCTGAAGTAAATTTTTAAACATTTAAAATTTTCAACACCACTTAATGTCCCTTTAAATGCTGCATCAGTCATATTATGACATTTGTCAACGTACATGTACAATAAAGTTGTGATGGTCGGTGTTACACTGACACTTTGATTTAAACCTCCATGAGTTGCGAAACACACATATATCTTATCATTATGATCATGTTAGTTTATCGAGGCTCCGTAGGAATTGCTGCATGCTTGGACGACTAGAACCAGCTTCATCAGTCATGTCAAAGAAACATTTCAGGGACTGTATAATATATATTTAGGGACGGTACACGAAGATTGTATAAAACAATACGTTTTAAAAATCCTAAAGTAACAATTAATCAAATGAACGTAAAGGCACCAAGAGTAAAATATAGCATGATAAGTTGATAACAACAAAAACAACAAGACATAAAACAGAGACTTGAAAAAAGGCAATAGGGAGAAGTCAGAAGGTAATTGAAAGGACGTTGTTACATCCTCCTTAAACTTACAGGTATATTCCTAAAATCCTTTACATTACATGTTTCACGTTGTTGTTTTTTGCCATGATATATGGTGGACATACCTATACGATAGACATTCTTATCTAGGATTTCTGTGGCATAGCAATGTCATAAAGACCCGTCCGTATTTACTCATGATATTCCAACATTTGTTTGATGAAATATGTTAACGAAGTTTACCTTAATCAATCTATCCTTACTACTAGATTTTGACAGTGGACCCGAGGCATGCTCTTATGTGGAAACATTTTAGGCAAACTTTCATTATCAATTTACTACTTTTGAATACCCCCATTTCTAAAGTGTTGACCCTCCTTATTGTTAACGGGGCATTACATAGGAGATCACTATCATGCATTCATGCAATACTAACATGTTCTGCGTGTGAGTTAGTCATCGCAAACATGGCGAGCGGCGACGTCTGGAAGACTGTTCCATAAAGGAACAGTTGAGTAGAGGAAGCCTCTGTCTTAATCAGCGAGTTCTAGCAGTCGGCAGTGAAATAGCATAAATTGGCATTGATACACTTGAGTGGGTAGCACATTGTGTCGGAAGCAATGCTGGCAAGTGGTTGGTGTGCATTTACCGTATCTGTTTCGACCTGTCAGGCTGGCGATGTTGAGCTATGACAGAGCAGTAGCATCGCGAACTTTAATGATTGTGAGTGCCTTTTTTGGATGGGGTTCACTTCATGGAGATTACCATGGCTTTTGGTAGGCTTAAATTTCACTTTGCATTTTGTCAGCCCGTGCTTTCATGTTGCTAAGATCTCTGTTGAGGCTAGCAGCTACTGCGTAAGCATCATTAGATAGAGATCACAACAATTTACACGGTCATCAATGGAGACAGAAAACAGTAGTAGACCAAGGATAAATCCCTGTGGAACTGACACTTTTATGGGAGCAGTGTTGGATGGTTGACCTGGCATGATGACAACATTGATTGATCTATCGGATAAGTAGTTGTGTATCCATGAAGGTGGCCTTCCGGTAACACCATTTGTCAACATTTGTATCTGTCCATTATGTTCCAGCATGGAAGTATAGTTCCAGTTACGTGTATATTTTTTGACATGTTGACTAGCCATGAAGTTAGTACTTGCGTATAAAACAACCTGAACCACATGCTGGGACCTAAAAGGCTTGCCATAAAATGTCATTCCGAAATGCCACTTGGTGACGTGAACCCCCATTGGGCTAATTGTATAAAAATAAAACCTGCAACTTCTCTCAAAATTTGAACTTTTGATTTTACAAAATCTGAAATAGCAATAGTTTTAAAAACAAATTGAAGTTCAAACAGTGAATTTCTTAACACCAGAACTTTCAAAAGTCGCACTTTGGGCTCTTAGTTCCACCCAAGAATTTGACCGCATGCCGGGGGATATTGAGAATGGCCAAAAGGCAGTCTACAGTTTTGCCACATGTCTTGATAACTTGCCACATATGTTGACTTTCAGTAAAACTAAAATCTGCTCTAGGGATACTTTTGTGACTTTCGAAATTTGAACTTTTGATTTGACAAAATCTGAAAAATCACTAGTTTTTATACCAAATTGAAGTTCTAAAATTCACACGTTGGGTTTTTAGTTCCATCCAGCAAATCATCCAAGGAAGGTGCCCCGCAATAGGCACGTGGTGTGAAATAAATGTGAGAAACGATGTAGGAAGATTTATTACCCTGGAAAAGCTTGAAAAGCGGGGGTTAGAATTAGGATAGTCTCAAACTTTAGGGGATGGAATCGTAATGTGTGCCATACTTTGTCGAGAGCTCCTTTTATGTCTAGCGCAATGACACAAACCTCATCACTTTAGGTCTTTACCAAGATAGTTGTGTCTTATTTTAAACCCTTAGGTCCTCTCTTACCAGCCAGATCCTTTGGGAATATATCAAGGTTAAGATTTCTCCATATTAACTCTATTTTATCTGTCACCAAATGAACAGGAGTAAGCCAGTTCACCTGGGTGAACTGGCCAGAGTGGACGTTTGCCTTTAAAACACAGGTTTACGTGATGTTAAGTGGTTGTGTCTGGGAGAATTAGGCTGTGGCCGGAATAAGACGGTTGTCTGAGTTTGCTCTTTTCTTTTTGGTGTAGCATATATATTTGATGTTATATTCATGATGACACGATTTTTTATATATATTATGGATTTTATGCCGCACTGAGTTTTAGCCCCAGATCCCCCAATATGCATAACATTGCTCCTATTTGCATAATGTTTCCATTGCAATGTTAAGGTCGATGGTCCAATTATTTTTTAACCAAGTTGAAATATTGTAAGTACAGGGTGTCCTAAAAGTTTCGAAACCATGCTAATAATTCGTATTTATCTTAATTATTGTTTGATTTGATAACGGCACTGTATAAGTCACTGTAATCACATGCAGCGTGTTCCTCACATTCCATTCATGTTGATTTTGTTCAAAAAAGGTTTTCACTTATTAAATGTTGTGCTGAACATTAATAATGTTCGCAATAAAGATAATATCAATCTGAAATTAAAAAAGAATCGTTGTAAAGAACTTTTTTCTCTTCCCTACATGTGTCCGTTTATCGCATCCTTTATTTATCTCATTAAACTACGCTTTTATATGAAAGTGCAGTTTTACAGTTCGAGAAACTTTCGTCTGCATTAGGGAAAACAGATATATAGATGTTATTGTTAGTTTGGTACCATTATAATTCTACACGTCTTCTTTATCCAAATATATATTTATTGTTATACTGCGATTTTTTTAATCCGGGATATAACGTTTTGAAATGGTTTCGAAACTTTTGGGACACCTAGTACATAATCTTTTCTCTGCTGAATGACAACACATTCAGCAGAGAAATGATAACATCAGGCTTTTGTGATGATCGGATTATAGTGTGCACCATTCAGACCATTATTCAAATATCAATATACACCTTTATCTAAATGGGCTAATCTATGCACAGATTTATAGAACTAAAATCTAAACTAAAATGTTGAGTACCCTTTTTTATACTCAACCTGTATCACCACTCGTCACAGCGATACTTATTTAATTGAAAACCACAGCATCCGAAACAGCGCAAAATCATGTTGAGATTGGATTGTATTACCGGCAGAACGCACAGCTTATTTCATTATGTACTTTTCTTTTAATTTTCTTTTCAGCGCCTTAACCAATTTTCAATTTCCGTTCTGTTGATGTCTCTGTCCAGCATTTCAGGTAATTGTTTGTTATTCATGTTTATGAATGTGAAACTATAGAATAGTGAATACATGTATAAGTAGAATGTGTTTATAATGTAGGCTGTCCGTCATCAGTCAAGGTTGACCATGGATAATCCTAGTAATAATTGACATTACTAGTTGAAAACGTCGTTTCTATTTCGTGTAATTCATGAAAATGTTTTTAACCCTTTAAGAACTACCTGCTGATTGGTCAGAAAGTTAGATACGTCATTTATTGTATCAATCAGACACATTATTTGAAAAATTGTACCCTTGAAAATGATTGGAGCGAAATATTCTAGAATCAGCATTTCAATTGGTTAGTCAAATGAGTATACTGTGTTATAAAGCCAATCATAAACACTGATAGATAGGCAGGTAGTGTTCATGGGGCTAATGAAAGGACTGGTACGTTTTTGGAGGATTCCTTTCAGAAAACATATAATAGCTCTGCATACTCAGTACACAAAGAAAAACAAATCATTACATAAAGAAAACATATCGGTCAATGATTTGCTTTTCTTTGGATATGAAATCGTCCAACACCAAATAATTCATTTCATAAAAGACATAATCGACCGAGTGCACCACATTGGCCTTACTTTATACTAGAGATGTAACTGACCCCGCTAGTACAGGGTGTCCCAAAATATTAGATACCTTTTAAGTCATAGTATAAAACTCAAAAATATATTTGGATAGCGAGAATGGTAGGATTGTTTTGATATCAACAAAGTACAGATAACAGTTTTTTGAACGGTAAAACTGCACTTTCATATAAACGCGTATAATAATGAGCATAAACAATGAAAACAAAGACGTAGTGAAGTGAAGTTTGTCCATGAAGATTAATTTCAGATTGAAATAATCCTTCTCATGAAGTGCTGTGCACAAAATGTAATTAGTGAAAGCCTTTTTGAAAATTAAATCCACATGTATGATTGAAAAATGTCAATTAATCATCATGTAATTACAACGACGCGACTTAAACACCACGAGTCCTGCAAAAATAAATCCACATGTATGATTGAAAGTGTCAAATAATCATCATGTGATTACAACGACGCGACGTACACACCATGAGTCCTGCAAACATAAGATTACTTGGATTCGTAGATTGCTTAAAGGTATATTATGTGATATTTTCCAGGGAACGCCCTCAACATCGAAAAAAAAAATTGAAAGCAGATTTTCTTGCAGATTTACATTTCTGATCATAAATCGTACATACATTCCAAGTTACAGGGCGATACGATTCATAATTACTTGAAAATCATGGTTTTAGAGTGAAAATAAACTGTCGGATATCCGACAACTTATTTGTTTCTAGTCTTAATTCATTCTAAAACCATGATTTTGAGGTAATTAGGAATCGTATCGCTCTGTAACTTGGGATGTATGTACGATTTATGATCAGAAATGTGAATCTGCAAGACAATCTACTTTCTAAAAATAAATCATGAATAGAGGGCGCTCTCAGGAAAAGATCACATAATATGCCTTTAAGCATAAACATTTATAGTAAGCGGTTTGATTTATTCAAATTGAATACTCCTATTTGTAATTTTGATTACTCCTCTGACCTACTTATTGGGATAATGTTATTACAGATAGTAAAAATGCCTTTTGGAAAAGTGTATTTTCAGCCTGAAAGGATTTCACCGTTTTGCTTAAACCCCCAAATATTGAGGATGTTTTAAGTTCCAGTATTTGGCACACTTAAAGGTGGGTAATAGGTGCATTTTGTATATAAATGGTATACTATATGTTAACGATCTGTTAACTTCAGAGGGCGAGTTCTCATCTGCTGAGGAGATTTATACAAAATATGATGTGAGAACAAATTTTCTTCACTTACATGGTATTAAAAAGGCAATTGGGAAATCCTTTTCTGGTCTTTTAGGTCAAACAAATCATTCTCTTGTACTCCCATTTCAATTGTACTCCCTTTCAATTGTTTCATGTCAAAACTGTTCTTATGGATCCAAAAGGATACAATATTTTATTAACAAATAATAAGGTCCAATATATACAAGTGTATACACAAATGGAACATGCTCTTGCCCCCACGAGATTATGAATTGTACATTGATTGGACTCTTGATGGAATGATAATAAAATATGTAAGATAAAAAACAATGAGTCCTGCAAATTTATAGATTGACGTATTATTAGTGATATGACCAACTTTTGTTTAGCGCTTTTTTTTTAGCGAATATAAGTTGTATCTATCGAAATATGTTCTTCGGTACTGCAAATTACTTAAGGAGATGTACCAAGCTTTAAAAAGGTTTCGACACTTTTAGAACACCATTTACGTATACCCTTACTGCAGCCTAAATTACTAACGATTAATTTTATGTCGAGGGCAATAGTAAAATAGCGATGAAAATATAGACATAAATTAACAACGTCCCACTTTATGTGTCGCATGTGCCAAACATTTACTATATATTAGAGAGAAAGGTATAGTAGATTACACTGTGTTTACGAATTCTTTTCCGTTTACTCTGATCACTTCAAATATTTTGAATTATATCATTTTTCAATTGATATTTGTATATTTTTTCAAATTTATTTTCAGGTTGGACGTAAAGAACATTGGAAACCAAATGTTAACAGCCCTTCATTCATATGATAGTTTGACTGAGAACATACCGTGTTGGACCTTAGAAAAGACCCCATGAAGATTTATGGATCATTGAACATTTTGTAATAAGAAGGGATTGTGATTTGAACATTAGACACTAAGCATAAACTCAACGTGACTCTGCAAGAAGAGTTGGTATATGATTAGATAATCATCCATGTACTTAATCTAAGTGTAAGTTATGTTTTTTCAGACAGATAGAGTGCGTATCATAATGGAAACAAGTACGAAATCAGTAAGTGGTTGTCTCATATTATCACTATTTCTTACTTGTAAACAGTTTGCGTTAGCAGCTCTGGGAGATGGTGGCATAGATGCGTGCAACATCAGTCACATCAATATTACCTCAGACCCAGTCGTTATAATTACAGGGAACATCACTGACACATTTTACGGTTGCGATATAGACCTTGATTTAGTGGGATTGAATGGAACGTCTATAGAGGTACTCTATTCAAAACGGGAAACTATATATTCCAATTTGTATATTGAAATATTAGGGTCAACTGGTAGTAATCAATGTCAACAAAGATACTTAGCGTTAGATTCGAAACCCTGTCTATTCATTCTAAGCGATGCCATCAACTTCAAACTGAATTATTTTTATAGTCAAGTGCATTTGAAAGTCCAGGGAGTAAATACTGCTGATTCAACAGTTACAGGTTGTCATGAACCCAATGACGAGCAGACACAATTGTTTGAAAATGACTTTGTAAAAACTACTTGCAATGCTACTCTCTATGATGAAATTAACAAAGGGCACCGTCCATTCAGCACTGACACTTACTACAAGTTTGCATGTCCCTTAGAATGCTCCTGTATCCTTGGCTATAAGAAATGGACAACTGATTGTAATGATGACGTCATGGTTATTCTGTTGATTTATCACACAGACACTACAAGGGTGTCATTTGCTAACCAGCATATGACGGAAATAACGTCGGACGCCTTCATTGGTCTCAATGAGTTAGAAATACTTGATCTGAGTTCTAATCGATTGATTTCATTACCTCCTAAGGTGTTCAGTAGTTTATTTTCATTGATTAGACTTTATTTATACAGGAATAGTCTAAGTTCTTTGCCGGTTGGGGTGTTTGATGGCCTTGGTCAGTTGCTTCATATTATCCTTTTCGATAATAAACTAATCTCTTTGAATGCAGGTGTATTTGGTGGTTTAACCAAACTGGCCACATTAGATCTTGAAAATGTTCAATTAGCTACCTTACCAGAAGACATGTTCAAAGGATTATATCAGGTGACATGGTTATCTCTAAATAACAACACCATTACGTTAATACCCAATGGTTTGTTTGCGAATATGACAATGTTGACCACCTTGTATTTAAGCAATAATAATCTGGTATCAATACATCATGAATATTCTGGTCTGAATCAGTTGGAGGAGATACATCTGCAAAATAATCAGTTGTCGGAGGTGCATGCTGGTGCATTTCATGGGCTACCCTTGTTACGCCTATTAGTACTATCTAACAATCAACTGACGTCGTTACCTTATGGCATCTTCGACGATCTGTATAGTACTAGAGCTATACTGATTGAAAACAATAAACTGGTTGAATTACCTGATGGTCTTTATGAAGGGGTTGTAAATTTGAAAAGTGTAGCTCTTCAAAATAACTTACTCTCCTCAATTCCACATGATGCCTTTTCCGGATTAGAAAATGTTAACGCTTTTCAAATACAACATAATCAGTTGACTTCGTTACCAATTGGCGCATTCAGAGATATGCATTTATTGGTCAACATGGATCTCAGCTATAATTCCCTGTCAGGTTTACCCATTAAGATCTTTGAGTCATTGAGGAACGTAGGCTCACTGTTTTTAAACGACAATCATCTTAAAAGTTTACCAGAAAATGTGTTCGACAATATGACTTCTTTGCATTTCCTGAATATCAGTAATAACAAGTTAACCGATGTGCCCCAGAATGTGTTTACTTCATTGGATAAATTGCAATTTTTGAATATCTCTAACAATAATCTGCATGTTCTGCCTTCTTTGAGAGGGCTTGTTAGCTTACAGATACTAGATACGGGAGCTAATCAATTGAAGCATATGCAACTGGCTACGTTTAAAAATAAGACAACTATAATAACTTTCTTATCTGTTGATAACAATGTCCTGTCTTGGCTACCAGTTGGAATATTTGACGATTTCACCAATTTAGAAATCCTTTACTTACGGAACAACACACTAACTGAAATAAAATCAGGTTTATTTATGTACTTAAATATGTTGGTTTTACTTAAACTATCGGGCAATTTATTATCAGCTATCCCCAGAGGGGTATTTACTGGTTTGACATCTCTCCAAAATCTTGATATGCAGTATAATAACATCAAGGCTTTATCAATAGACGTTTTTGACAATTTGACACATTTGAAATTTGTCAACCTCTCGTATAATTCGCTCCAAACAATTGAGAGCAAAGGCGTTCACACAAATGGGATCAATGTATTGGATCTTAGATCAAACAATCTTTTGCTCGTTACTAAATCATCTTTCATTGATCTTGATACATCGATAATTCTAGTTGATGAAAGCGCCACTTGCTGCTTTGTTAAAAATCTTACGTGCATTTCGAAAAATCCTCGACCAATATATTTAACGTGCAATCGAATGGTGAATGATTATCTACCACGTGTGTCTATCTGGGCTCTTGGTCTTTTCGCGATTGTATGCAACATGTTCGTGCTTTATTCCCGCTGTGTTGATAAACAAGAGAAATCAGCTCAAACTGTTCTCATATCTCATCTAGCACTGTCTGACCTCCTCATAGGAATCAGTATGGTTTTAATGGCATCTGCCGATGCTTATTATGTAGATTATTTTCCATCTTACTCAGAATCTTGGAGGACTGGCCTTATCTGCAAGTTAACGAGCACCTTGTCAGTTTTGTCGAGTGAAGTATCTGTAATTTTGATTACACTTATCACTTTAGACAGGTTTCTAGGCATTAAATATCCGTTCAGTGGTTATCGTTTAAGACCAAAATCGGCAAAGATTTGCTTGACGTCAATTTGGATTATTGGTATGATTATCAGCGTGCTACCTGCAGTTTTATCCGGATTCTATTCGGATATTTACGAGGTTTCTGAAGTATGTATAGGTTTACCAATAGTTAGAAGACCAGTAAGCGAACAGTCTATCGGTTTTGTTGACATTGAATCGAAAACTGCCAAATTGAATTCATTCCAATATTGGAATTGGAGAGTAGGAGCAATAGTTTACAGCTACAACATGTGGACAAGTTCGATATCCATATCTGCTACGTATACCGTTTCGGAAATCACAGGCACCCAGTTGGCTACGTACTTTTCAATCATCATTTTCATTTGTCTCAATTTGTTTTGTTTTATGCTGGTTGCTGTTCTCTATATAGATATTTTTAAAACTGCAACAGACTCAACAAAAAGGGCGGGAAGAAAACATACTGAGAAGCAAGAGATTCGAATGTCTGTGAAGATGTCCGCCATTGTATTGACCGACTTCTTCACTTGGGTTCCGCTCATCATAGTGTGTATCCTCGTTCAATGCCAGGTTATCTCTGTTGATCCGCTGGTATACGTTTGGACAGTAGCTTTTATTATCCCGATTAATTCTGCGATCAATCCTTTTCTATACACCCTTATTACACTTATTGAAAATAGAAAACAAACGGAGAAAACAAATTCCTCTAGAACTTCTCGGTCAGTTATCACAGCAATCACAAGTGAAGAAATCCCAAACCATAACCCAGATATTGTAGTCGGTAATATGGTTGCCATTAATTATGAGCAACATTCGATTGAATTAAAATAAGAAATTAGTTTAGCCTAATGGAGCTGTGTTATTAAAATCATACAAAACGGGGAAGCTAAAACACCTTGGTATGAAGAGTGGTATGCTTTGACGTTGATTAATGTACAGGGTGAGTCAAAAATACTGCAATAGTGGAAAGAAGCCATTTTGTTTTCAAAACCAAAATGAATTTTAATTTTTTTTAAACGTTGCAAAAATGATGTATTTAATCCTAACTTTGCGTGAAAAAATGAAGTCAATATCATTTTACGTTTGCCTTTGGTGAACCTTTTGACCAGTTTTCTTTTTTTGACCAGAACCTTTTCACACGTTTGTCCACGAGATACCCAAAATATGCATCAGATCACAAAATGTGCCTCTCATTCAAATTTGGGCACTTGAGTTCATTTGTGATGTTATTGGAATTTGATGCATCCTTTCTTGTTTACATGTGAGTTAACATAATCAATTATAATCATACCCATTTCAAATGAAAATCACTGTGCTCGTGGACAAACAGGTAAATTTGGTTGTGCAAAGAGGGTCACCAAAGACAAACGAAAAATGCGATCGACTTCATTTTTCACACAAAGTTAGGATTAAATACATCATTCTTGCAACGTTTAAAAAGTTTTAAAATTCATTTTGGTTTTGAAAACAAAATGGCTTCTTTCCACTATTGCAGTCTTTATGACTCACCCTGTATTGTGCATTTATTAACCCTCTGCCACAGCCCTCCTTAACTACAGGGGTCCCAGAATGATTTATATCTGAAAAAGTGCATTTACTTAGCCTGAGAATATGCCATTGTTACTGATCAAAGTGCATATTTTAGCTTCCGTAGGAATTTTGAATCTTAAAATTCGGCACAATGCCTAATTTAAATGATATGTAGGTATTTGCGCCCTCTTAGATTTCCACTACAAAATTAAAATATATAATTGTTGGTGATGATTTGTAAAATAATACTTGAATGGTGTGAGGGAATTGTTCTTCAAACACGGTACAAATCATTATGGGACACCCTGTAGTATATAATTTCACACATTTAGAATAAGGTTATGGTGTAGAAACTTTATTAAAAGACGTCAACACTAACGTTTCACGTTCTCAGTTCCGCATTGAATGCCATACAGTCGACATTAGTTTCTGTCAGTTCTTAGATGTGTTATGCCAATTGTTGGGTTTCTATGACAGTCTTATATTTTATTAACTGTTGTTCTATATGAACCATGAAATCAGTTCAACAGTTCACAATCACAAGCTAAAAATGTTCTGTGAACTAGCTGTAAATTAGGACATTTCATGATTTCAGCCTTAGTTTTAGGAAATGTTGTCTGTACAAAATTATAGTAATGCCTTCACATTCTTTAGTATAAGAAATATCTCTGATATGCTATAGCATGATATGTTGTATATGAATTCATGATATAAATATGAACATTCATAGTAAAAACATCACAATTTGATGAATTTACTTTAACATTTTTGAACATGAGTAAATGATTACAATCATAGATATTTGATTAAATATATATTTAATGTTGTGAATGTATGATATGTGATAAATGTGCAAAATGAATGCAACTAAATTTAACCAAAAATAACAAAACAAAACAACAACAATGGAACAGGGTGTAGAAGAGTCAAAATGTCAACAACCTCAAAAAAAAGAAGTAAATTGTAAGATCAAATGATCCAATAATTGATATGAATATCTAGATTGCGCATAAATATAGTCACATAAATACATGTTTGTATCTTGTTATTTAAAATCCATCGGTTTTGTTACGCATAGGCTACATGTATAAACCCTTTTGATTGTGTAAAATACATTGGTCGGTAAATATCCGAATATTTCCTAAATTATTCATTTTCCATTTTCAGGATATCAACATTATCATTTTGGTTCCACACTGTAGCTGGATCGTTCATGAGCCAACCGTTTTAAAAATGGCGTAAAATCTAAATATTATTATAACAATATAATCTAATGAGTATTATTAAATGTAAATTTTCATATCCTTTGAAAACCTGGTAATAAGATTTAGGTTTAGGCGACGAGCACAACCCCTGTTATACGGCAAAGGAACATCTCTGGTTTGGTTGGTCTGTCGGTCGGGTTTTTAAAAATAAAATTCCGTTGACAAAATAAAAGCAAATCTGTAAACATTTCCCCGTTTTACGACAGGCAATATTTTGGTTGTCGGTATTCATTTGCACGTGAACATTGTGTTTCAACAATTTCCATAAAAATGTGTCTGTCGGACCCGCACAACAAGGTATCTTTTTGTCGACGCCTTACCGACGTTATGTTGGATTATTAGCTCAGCGGACCGCTTCAGTGTCACTCACTCACTCCGGCGACTTCTGTCGGGCATTAACGATAGCTCTCCAGACACGCCTCCTATCTTCCATGCAGGTCTTCTCAGTAGGTGTTTGTCCAGTGTCCTGGCATATATAGGATATCCACATAGCTTAACATTGGTCGTCCAGCATTTCTTTTGCCATGAACTGGTTTCCAAAGCTTCAGTGTACCGGTATTATATGTTGATGAATATGATAATTTGATTGGTATCACTAATTAACAATCACGAATTAACAAATTGAGAAATGGTTATAAACAATCACAGAGTATTCTAATAATTACTAATATTTCTCAATGTATGGCTTCTATTTGGCGGATTCTTCTATTGTTGACCTCTGATGCCATAGGTTACTAACCTGATGAGGACATTGCATAGAGAAGGCGACTTCAGTCTTTGCTCGTGGTCTAACTCGAGATATTTTTACCTTTCATACGGGCCTCTCTTAATTAAGTTTGAGGGAGTTCCTTCTCGATCAAACTTACTCATTTCATGAAGTGGAAGTGCTGTATGGATGATTTTAGCATCCCTCTATCATCGTATCTAAACCACGCTAAACCTTATTACTGCGAATGTGGACGTTTCGCCATTTATAACAGATGATTGGTAGTGATTGATAAACTACTGCTAGAGGTATTTTCACCAGTGAGCGATAGTAATAAACTGCTCACAAAAAGTATCGAAACACTTAGAAATGATCCAATATATAACGGCTCGAAAATGTATGCATTAATCGAAGCAAATAACCTAGTGCATAATTTTGTTCTGCGTATTTTGACACCTCGATCGTTGAGATACGATGTTGCGGAGCGGAGTTATTGTCATTTCAATGATCGTGGGTCCAGTTTCAAAAGTGACACTCATCCCTATTGAAAAGCACGAATCTGATCATTCTAAACAGTAATGCAAACCTCTTTCTATAGGATGATTGTCACTTTTGAAACTGGACCCACGACCATTGAAATGACAATAACTACGCTCCGCAACATCGTATCTCATCGATCGAGGAGTCAAAATACGCAGAACAAAAATTATGCACTTGGTTATTTGCTTTGATTATATTAATGCATACCCTTTCGAGCCGTTATATATTGGATCATTTCTAAGTGTTTCGATACTATTTGTGAGCAGTTTAGTTCATCAAACATGTGAAAAGTGATACTGACCCTGAAAATGTTATACCCTTCAGATTGAATTAAAATAAATAATCATTAATGATTTGAACACGCATAACTAATGACAGTTGGAAAGAGAAGGAACAATGTGTATTTCAAACAAGTTAAAACACACACACGCTTTTCATCATCCCTTACACAATGGAGCATCTTTTTCTAAAAAGTCCGATTATGATCTATAATTTAAAACAAAAAGGTTCAAAATGACGAATAGAAATTGTGCTTGCTATTGTTAGATATTGGCTTTATGTACAATGTAATAGTGAAGATGGTATAATATACATATTATGTGATGATAAGTGAGGATAAATAAATATATACAAATGATCTGAAATTCGAATGAAAGGTTTCAATTATGTCAAGTGGATTACTAAACAACGAACCTAATATTATGTTTTTTTACGATGAAAATGGCATGAGTACTAATCATTGTAGCAATGTTATTATCACTACTGTAAGTTTCTTATTCTCAAAGAAAACCAAAAGTGTATATCTATGGTGGGTAATACTTACAGCCATTTTAGGTTATTGGTGTCCATCTTGAAAATAAACAAAATCGGTTAAAACCTTTTGTTGCAATTATTTGTGAAACCATATTTTTACCCGATTGCAAATCAGTGGAGAATAAAGAGTGAAAAATATAAAACCAATTGGAGTCCTTATTCGAAACTGATCCGGGGGAGGGGTCTACACCTGAGGAACTATGGCAGGAGATAAATAAGCCGCTCAGCAAACAATACCCAAGTGTAAACGCACGACGAAACACGGATTATGGAAGTAATCTTCAATTTTGTGGACCAACGCCAAACGATCTCTATTGCACTCATTTGTTGTCTTATCCGATTTCGATATCTAAGGGTAGCTTAACATTAATGTTTCTATTATTTTCTAATTCTAGAAAGACTCTTAATTTAATGGAAACAAGTACCGTATAAAACATAGTTTACCACAAGCATTTGGCCATGCGTTTTGAACTGGGCCTGCATATAGGTGGAGTTGTGACATCGGCACATCAAAAATGACATTGTCTATTCAATTTCTCGTATAAAAATACCACCTACATAGCTAAATTTGGTATCAAAATAAAGCTCTTATGCAGGACAAGAAGATAAAAGTATTAGTATGTGTTAAAATGTTGTCATTTTCTGTTAATTAATGGCTAATTAACCAATATCAGGGGTGGAGGAGAGTCCGGCGCAGGAGAGTCCGGCGCAACAAATTTTGCATCAACAGTACAGTTCAGCGCAATTGAGTTAAATCATGTTTATGGAATGAAATTATTGCATCTAAGTACATCAACTCTGGTAAATAGACTGATTTGAATAATTTAGATGTTTAATAATGGATAATCACCTTAATTAATAAAGAATTAATTAATAATTACAGACCCGCAATGCATTGAAGAACTACATGTTTATGACTGGATATGGATATGTACCGGCGCAGCGTCTTTTACCAGCACATACGGTTAGGCCTATAATACTGTTATTTTGGAGTAGGGCTTATTGCATAGAATCTGAAACTTACATAAACCTCATACTTAGCCTAATTAAGCCAATTAAAATAATATATTTAACTAGCAACCAAAATTGAACAGAAGTAAAAACAAGGCTACATGTGCACATTGTCGCACCATTCAAATCAGTAGCTTTTCTCGATAGAGTAAGTGCAAGTGATCAGGATGTATCAGAAGACTCTGCAGATCAAGCAGACACATATTTAAATTTGCCACAGGTGGACTATAATACTGGGTTGATTGTGAAGGACTCTGTCATTGCAATTCAGCCATCATCTGATGCACTATATTCCTATTTCTTGCTTCATGTCATATCGGATGGTGTTGTTCCTTGGAACAAAATACACATCAGTCAGATTATGGTCACATGTACTTGGCAGACACAAAGTTTGTTAACGGACACTTCTTAAATTATGAGAAAACAACCAGGGAAGGCTTGCTTTACAAAAAAGGCAGAGAGGAGGCCATTGTACTACAGGAGTGTGGCTTTGTGGCTTTGATCTTCAGCGAAGTAGAAAGCAGAGCGATATTTATGTACTTCAAAATGAAGACCATGAAGATATTATGTGTACAATAGCATTATAACTCTAGACAATGAAATGAACATACCATCACCTCTGCTTAGTTGCAGCTAGAACTTAAATACATGCATGTAGTAAGTTTCAATCATGATTTGAATTGTTTTACGTTGACGCGTTTGTATTAATGAGGTTGCGCAGTTAGTACAGGGTACTATTACTTACATGTATTCCAGTTCATTTACTGATTCTGTATGTGTTTCTATGCCATATCAAGTTGAATTAGATCACTTTAAGAGATGTTTAGAATCTTAAAGGACAGGTTACAGTAAGCACAATGGCAAGCAGGTATAATTGTCAGATTTTTTTCTTCGCGAAATGACATTTTTCCAGCCCGGTGCAAAATACTGTAAACATTACCTAGATATAGAAAGTTATATATGCTTGGAAAGCTTTAACTGTCAGAAATTCAAATCTGCAATAATAAATCCTGTAGGGTATGCAGAATTGTTTTCATATTTTTTTTTCTCAGCAGATTGTTTTTCATAAATTGTTGACTTTTTCAAATTCATAACCGTCTAGGGGTACATCCTATGTTAATTTTAAGTGAATTTTTGAACTCCTAAGACAATTTTAGTCAAGAAAATGTATACTTTTGTGGGGGTAGGGGAGATGCGGGAGAGTTGAGCCATTTTTTATATTTTGTGTCACCATATGAGGAAGAAAAGTACAAACCTGTAAAAAATGAGTGTAAGATAAACTTTAGAGTGTTGTTTTCGTTGTGAAACAATAACAGTTGGGATAGCAGTTAAGGCTTATTTATACAAAAGGTTTGAAAAAAATTGGTAAAGTGGCTCAACTCTCATATTTTTCAACTTTTGATTTATTAATCTTTAAAGTAAATATGGTGCTCAATTGTTATTATCATGGCACAAAATAACATTTTCTCTCATTTATTATACATTTTTCACCTTTAGTCCAAAAATCAAAATGTTACTACATGTTTTCCCTATGCTCAACTCTCCCCATGACCAATGGCTCAACTCTCCTCATGGTGACCATTTTGTAAATAATCCAATCCTGTATGGTGTAGAACTTTTGGTAGTTTACAATAGTTCTCTAAAATAATGGTCATATATACCCCCTTCAATAAACAAATTACCGCTATTATATTCTAAGTCTTGCTATGGGAAAAAAGACAAAACATTTATTTTTCTATTTTTCACTCAAAAGTGAAAAAAATGATTTTGTTTAGGTATCTTTGATACTGAGCACACATGACCACATGACAGTATAGTTTAACACTAAGAATGTCGTATTGATGCTATATAATAATATATGCCAATATAAATTTTAGTAAGTTACTACTTTTCGAGTTATAGGGGGTGGTTCAACTCTCCCGGTGGCTCAACTCTCCCGCATCTCCCCTAATACCTAGTTATGAAAAGTTATCGCCATTCAAATGAAAATACACGCGATATTCACCAATTTTAAGTTCGTCACACGATACCGGCCCAACGCATTTATAATATTCACATTTAGAGGGCGCACTGTACAATACAATTTATAACAAATGCCTGGGTATTCCTGGCTGTGACTACTACTTTTTAGTAAAACGAGATAACTTCTCAAATCATTAAACCAATAATATGATGAGAAACAAGTTTTGTATTTGATACGTTATCACGATGATATATTTATCACATCTAGATTCCGACGAGCTGAACAATGTAACCGCAATCGTCTGTGTCCGAATATAATGCTTTTTAATTGTTCATATCTTTTAGAGTGCGAGCAAGCTGTACTCTGTTCGATTCATAATCATGGCTATCAGTAGTCACGGTTCGTAAACTAGACACTAGCAAGTATGCTCTGATGTTATCGCCTCTCTGCAAAAAAGGGGAACATTCGTGTCACAGTTATTCTTAAAATGATACAATTTGATTGAATCGTAAGGTTCTTTCATCGACGCCATAATATTACTTAAATATGAAAGCATGGTCAAAGTTTCAAGATTGTAAATGTTAGTTGAAATAGGACAACATTGTGTAAAATCTTACAATACAGAACATTATGTGCATGCTTTTAAAACACTTTCGACGCGGCTATACACAATACAGATTTGTCAAAAACCTTTCACAATTTCCAAGACTATCTCAAGGATTAATAAATCAATACTAGTCATGTTTGTACTTATGTCAATGCATTTCTCACGATGATTCTAAATATTGTATTGAGATTCCATAATTTTGACATTTTTTTAAACATTGTGTGCAATTTTGGAATGTCGTCTGCAGCCGCCTGCCGCATGGAAAGCGTTAACGTAAAAGAAGTGTCACCGTACGTACAAGTTATAATCAGGCATGGATCTTACTTGAGACTAATACAGCAATATCTATAATAATGTAGAAATATTTCCATTCGTTTCAGTTCAAATTGCATGTCTCATTTTTTACGTATAGATGGGGTGACAGCAATGTTTATCAACAAGCGCAACGGTCCAAGAGACTGGACTATCTATACATGCTTGAGTGAACAGCACATGACCACAACACTATGCCTTATTGCCCTTTATAATGCTTTGGCGCGAGTTTTAAAAGCACGGGTCCTAAACAAAACAGGATGCGCACGCAAACCGCCGGGCAAAGAACAATGGTAACTGCTGGCCAAATGCCCGGTGTGACGTCACCTGTCACCCCATGTATATTGATGCATAATAGTGCTTTGAAATTGTTTACGTTAAAGTCGTATGAATAATACGTACTAGTTTTTGCCTTGCCGCTTTACAGCAAATGAGCAAATTTTTGGGTCCAGAAATGTATGAAACTGATTAGCCTATTAATAACACACATGAGAAACGCATAGGATCATTGGTATAGGCCTTTCTTACCTTTCGAATTATGATACGTTCTTCATTGATAACGTCTTCACTGCAAACGATATTGTGATCATGGAGATATTTGAGAGCAATCTGTAGATCCTGAGTGATGCTTTTTACTTCACTCGAGTTCAATTTGTTCTTATCCAAGGCATTAAATGAAAAGAATTCGTTTCCAGGTACCGTCAATGGTATGGAGAGTAGAATATAGTGAGAAGCCATGTCATTGTCGAATGACTGAATATTGTCAATGACGTAATTACCTGTGAAACATACGGAATACATCGGGTACATTACAATTAAAACAACTCGTATGGTTTGACTTTTAATATTATTTCAAATGGAAATTTTACGAAACTTAGGTCTAAACTTAAACAAGATTTACGGTTTTTTGGACAAGATGTAGTGGTAAATCAGTGGGCGTAAAGGCATGGAACATAATTAAAAACACGAAAATATAATCAAGTCTGCACGTACCGTCTTTACGCTGGTCACTTTTGTTGTGTTCCTCTATATTGTGTAGGGTCAAGTTTGATGATAATGTAATCGTATTTTCCCGTGATTTCCTAGTTTGCTGTCGTTTCGTCAACTGACGAGTAAGTATGGTGTACAAGTATGGATTGAGGGATGAATTAAGTGGTAACACAAATACCGCTATCCAAGCATAGCTACTAGATGGTATATCAACAACACCAGTTGTTGACATAATTCCCATTATGATAATAGGCATCCAGCAACACATGTCTGAAAACACCAAGAAAGCCATGCGTAGAGCTATTTGGATCTCCTTAGAGCGTGCTTCATCAGAATCTCGACCGGCACTCATCGATGACGATCTTACAGTTAAATATATGCCGGCATAGCAAACTAACATTGCTATAAATGAAAGAAGATTAACACCAAGAAAAAGAGCAACCGAATACTCCCATCCGTCTGGTCTTCCATTGGTTAACGGTAAAGCAAGGCAAACAGTAGATCTTCCGTAAAAGGCATTCCCGAAATAGACAGGAATCATTACCGGCAAAATGCTGATAAAGAATGATACTGCCCACACAACAGACGCAGCAACAATTGCGGATTTATGATATAGTTTAACGCCGCTGAAAGGAAATACGCAAGCCAGAAATCGGTCTATGCTGATTACGGTCATAAAGAACACCGATGCTTCGCTAGAAAGTACAGACAAAAGACCTGCCATCTTACATAGAATACTTGTCTGCCATTGTTCTGCAAAGTACGCATACTGGTCTCTGTAGTAGACGTCGGCAGCGGCAATGATCATCATATATACACCCATCAAACTATCAGCTGCGGCAAGATTCCCTATCATTATATTCTGTACTCGAGCTGTTTCTCCTCTACGTTTCAGTAATGTATTTCTTCCCGGTAGCACTCGTTTTAAAATGACATAGGTGTTGCCGAGTAAAGCGCTGATTCCAAGTATCCACATAAAGATTCGAAGCGCTGGTATACGAATCAAGTCTTCGCACGATGAAAATTGATCGGGTTCTGGTAAGCATTCGGTAATGGTTTCTAATTCGGCAACCAGGCAACAGAACAGATATTTGTCTGAATGTCTGAAAAATGCGAAGATTAATTATTAACTTTACTTGTCGGGGAAATGTTTAAGTTATAATGTTTAATAATTCAAGATAACCTGTCAATTATCATGATTATGAACCTTGTGTACTTTCTTCTATAAAATGATGCCTACACTTGGCGCAGTCTTTCGTTGTGTTATGTAACAACGATCTAAAGTTGTTTAATTTGTGAATCCTAATACCCGCCTAAATATCTCCCACATTTTTATTTTGACATCCCATGAGTGTCCATAAACCGAAGCGTTTTTCGGGTATACAAGAAGCAAACAGTATTGAATGATAAAATGAATGGTACATAGCGCAATTTCAAAATAGCTTAGGAATATTATAACCCATTGGTATATTGACCAGACTCATTCAATAATGGTCCATATACGTACACCCAACAACAAATATGTAAGTTCCCCCCTAGCATATATTAGTATATTTCCAAAAAGACTTGAAGGATTAAAATAATTGTCAGCTAGAAAGATGCACCCAATTAATAGGCACATTTTGATACCAAATATGTTGGCCTTGAGACAATGCAACGATAAAAAATTGTGTCATTTACCAATTTGTATGCAGAAAAAAAAAGTGGCACTAAATCTCACTAGCTATGGCTGGTTTTGTCCATAACATTAACAAACAAGATTATGATCTGCTTATTGATGTATATAGTATATGCTAGGGGGGAACTTACATATTATTTTGTTTGTAGTTTAACAATATTATGTTTATTCAAGAGACAACATCTAAACGTATGATACTCTTAGATGAAGGGTGGCACACCTAGTACTTACAATTTTTGCAGAGCAGTCACATCTTTGAATGTCTCTTTCGTACCTTCCTTAAGTGTTGTATTCCCAATGTTTCTGCGTAAAGTCATAATTAAAAAGAAGTCGAGCATTAACTCGTTTGCAGGAAACAGTTTGTTTCATTCCTTGAAGCTTGGATTATGTAATAGGTGTTACTATTTAGGGATGAAGAATTTATTTTTTATATCATTTACTTTCAATCCTTGCAATCGTTTAAAACATTAAATACACGTTTCGAAAAACAATAACTTTAAGCCAAACAAAGAAGAAAGTCTGTCTCAGAAACATTGTGCAAAAAGCTAAGTGCTGTGCGATTTTTTTTTTATTTTTAGAAAACAGGCTATGCGATTTTTTGTATGCTTATCACAGGCTATGAGGTATGCGATTTTTTTTGGATGCAATTTTTCTTTTTTTTAACTTTTCCAAGCTTACAGAGAACTTTTAAAAACTTTTAAAAAAAAATCCAATCAAAAAAAAAATTAAAAACAAAAAAATTTAAAAACAAAATCCCCCAAAAAGTTTTTTTTAGCCCCAGCGCATAGACCTACGCGCCGTAGCTCATTCCACATACCAATGCGGGCGGGCTTCTGAGACTGACCTTCTTCTTTGTTTGACCTTTTTCTTTGTTTGGTCAGTTTAGGTTCAATATAATGACAATACTCACAGAAATGTTAAAAGATGCAGATTTAAGAAGCCCCCTGTCTCGATGACCACCAAAGGATTATCAGAAATATCTCTGCAAGTATACGTCAGATGGGTTTATTAAACAATTAGATAAGTATGAAGTGTTACTTTAGGGGACGTCAAAAAGCATGTTTACTATTGTTTTTCGCTACACACCTTGCATTCTCGGAAGTATTTGGTAACGTTGCAATAAACGACATAGTTAAGAAAGGACCAATTGGGGTCTCTCGGGGTGTGTGTATTAGCCAGGATTTACTGGGCTATCGATCGCACAGTGCTAAATGCGTTGGGTCTTACGACATAATCGGCCGAGTGCACCAATGACGGGTAGCTGAAGAATAGCGCTACCTCGCTAGTAACTGAGGCTTAACCCAAAATGTTGAGAGCGCCAATGCGGGGTAAGCTACTAGGCTAGTAACTGGCGGGTAATTTACGCTAAATGTTATACCTGGCCGGACCCAAGAGTAAGTTGGGGCATAACGTTTAATGCCACAAGTCAGTCGATTCTAGCAGTAGCGTAAAATTTGTTGTGAACATTGGAGGGGATAATTCGCTGATGCTGAAAGACCAACTTCGCTTGCATGCCCAGGGGATGTATATTTGAAGTGGAATGTGACCCCTCATAAGCTGAAATATTTTATATTTTGAAAATCCATTCATGCAATTTGGGGATTTTTTTAGTCAAAATTTAGATCAACTCCTTTTGCCCATTCAAACACTAAACACTTGGGTCATATTTTGACCAAAATGTACTAATTGTCCAAGGATCTTAAATAATGACTAAATAAATAAGAAAATAAACTTATTATTGTTTTATTAATTAAAAACTGAAGTTTCAACATTATTGTGAGTGGAAGGGTAAAACTAGAAGAACGAAAAAAAGAAAGCATATCTTGCCGTGCGTTATCTGGGGATCGAACCGGGGTCCTAGCGGTTAACAAGCGCAGGAGAAGGTATCCACGCCACGGAACTATCTGTGTTACGAGATGTGTTATAATTGTATATAATTGTTTGCATCGGGTGCTTGTGTTTGTCATTAAAATTGTGCTTTTTGGTGCAATATTTGTGTGTGCCCCTCGTCCAAAATATGTTTGTAATGTCTTGATAGTCCTTATTTTTGAAAAAGCGTTGAACAAATTCGAAATTTTTGGCCAAAGAAATACTGTCATTTTTTTGTTCGGAACGCAGGCAGACTCAACGTGATTATTTATGTTAATTATGTACACTCACCTATGACCTAGCGAGTGACGACACATTTTAAATATTACGGAGGACCACTCACGTCAGTATTATACAATAAACTATAGGTTAACACTTTGATATGCGACAATTTATTTTGTAAGGGGACGATGCTGATTAATGTGGATATTTACCTCGCTAGTTGCTATTCTGATGTTACTCGCCAGTTATGCTCTAAGAATTACATCGTTAGTAAGTTATGCTACAGTTAGAGCATAACTACTAGGGAGGTAGCTTACCTCCCTATTAAGTTACCCGTCATTGGTGCACTCGGCCGTGTGTGTGTTATAAATGGTCCTTTTTTCTCGTGCTGTGTATTGGAAATGCGACTTTTGAAAATGGGATATTTTTCTTTAAATGGTGCTAATCATGGTTTATCTTTGTTGTTAGGGGGCAAATTTGGTATCAAAGTATGCCTAAAGGATTCATCTAAATGCCTATCTAGCCTGTCTGGTCAAAAAATAATTGAATGTTACTCAAAATGACATAAACAAAGTGGTATACTTTCTTTTGTTGAACCCTTTATATATGATGCTATCGGGCAAAATTAGTCTGAAGTCAATCATATCAAATGTTTAGTTTTCTACTTTTGCAATGTTCTGTTATAACGTTATATTTTGCAGAAAACATGAACATTTTGTAGTAAAATGAACATTTTAATTCCCAAGAGATGAGCAATCGAAGTGTTTTCAAAATAATAGAAAACAAAAGAAATGTGTTCCTAAATTTGGATGTATCTCAAAATCAATATTTGCGAATTCCGACTCATTTTGCTCGATCACAATATATATAATAACCAGTTTAATTCAAATTTTGGAACATGACTGAATTTTGACTGGGCCTTCTTGTAGCATATTAAACAATAAATGAGAAACGTGCCATAAATCCTGCCATTCATCGGGAAACACAAATAATAATAATATAACAATAACGCTGATTCCCCAAACAACTAAAACAAACAACAAACAAACAGACACACAACGCAGCAACAATAATTACAAAAGATACTCACAAGTACTTTAGTATCCTTAAATTGACGAATGTTGCATTCAAGATGTGTCTTATCGCATTACTAGCCAATGATCTATAGTAAAACAAAATAACATTTAACTTTCTCAAGATGATAATAATAATACAAATAATCTTAATACTACTACTAATGATAATGAAAAATACCCTTTAAAAAGGAAAAGAGCGACCAAATTAATAATAACAGTAGCCTCTGAGGTTGATTTTGACTAAAACTTGGTACTAAGTTATAGGCCTAAAAATCACAGTAGTAACGCAAAGTAATAATACAAACATCAGACACGGCTACAATCAAAAATGTGTATTCAATATAAACAGAGTAAAGGTCTGTCTAAAAAGGCCAGAAATACGGGGATATAATGATACTAACTTTAGAATACTTCAATAAGTAAGTCTGAGGTTGACAACATTTTCAATAAAACAATGTTGAAAATAAATCCAATCAGACATCCTCGGGTAATATACTGATTGAACGTGTGCACGCAATGCATGCCTGCACACTTTGTGAAAAAGAGTGCATCGCAATGACAATTGTAAAGACAAGATTAATCTATCAACAAAACTTACAAGACTTGAAGATTCTTGGTATTATAAAATGATGTCGTATCAATTTCTCTGATGCCGTTTCCATTAAGGTTTCTGGAATGAAAACACAATTATAAAGTTGGTTGACATTTTTCGGCAACAGCAGCATGCCTTACCTCCAGTTCTGGGCATCTAGTAGCTACTTGATTTAATTGAAATTACATTACTATGAAACGCTTATGATACTGCAAAATCAAAAAGAAATACAATCAATGTTTCCACTCTCGGTTTAAACTTGAAGAACCCCTATTTAGTTCATATTTCAATACATATTAATGAATGTTATCAGTCGTTCAGGCAGTATGATTAAATAATATTAATTTAAATCTAGTCTACCGAACTAACGCGTTGGTAGTTGTAACAGTATCGCATCTTATCCGAGATGCATCATCATACCGACTTCAACCTAAGAAATAGCTGAAGAAATTCTACAATCATGAACCAGACACTGACACATGACAAAAGTACATGTTACACTGAAACATGACAGAAGTGCATACAACTACACAAATATGTACTTACAGCAAAATCAGGGATTCCATTCGTGACAAATCAAGATGAAGACGTCCCAAAATAGTGGTGACATCATCAGCAGTAGGTAGGCCAATAAGATTGATCAGATTCCTTCAACGAGAATGAAAAGAGGATTATAGAAAAACTGTAATTTCCAAAGCTTTTGGAAGAATCAGGGAATCTAGGAAGACCGCATTGGAACCGGGTATATGCAATTATCCGGTAAAACCCGGGAAATACAAACAATGTGCAGTCCGGTGTGCAAAGAACGCCATAAAATTTAAAGGGACATTTGACTTCAGCACCTATGTTATAGATTATGAGTACAGGTTGATGGTGAATAGTTTTACTCATATACGGTATTACAATTGGCCATTGAATATCTTTATGACATGATTTTGCTGAATCTGATAAAAAAAGCGGCATAAATAAGAATATTGTATTTCATCAAAATATCTAACTAAATGCAGATTTGTCCTTATTTTGGTCTAAACCACTGGCGCATTCGATATTTCAGCTAAGTGTCTGCGGGTTCGGACTCCGACAGGACCAATAAATACTTACAATTCTCTGACGTCTCGCGGTATCATCGAAGCCATTAGTGCGTTCCATGATAGATCAACACATGAAAAATAAAGCCCGAAACAGACGCAGCCTTCGGGGCAAGATATTCCTATTGTAAAAATTAAAAATTACGACGGCATAACTATACCTACATTTTGCAATAGTAAAGGTCAATACGTATAGTAATTTTCTGAGATTGAGTAATCGAGTCTAGCCTTTGATGCACATTTTGGAAGCCTATGATGAAAATTTGTGCAGATATGTAGGATGAATATGTTTGCCAAATCCAGGGTTTTATACTTACGTAATACGTAACGCGTTCAGAAAATGTCCTCCGACGCAGTATCAAATATCAATTACGTGAGTAAACAAGCTTTTGTCAACAAAATAATATCCACCCTAATGCATCTCCACAAACATAATGGGCCGTGTTCTCGAGTTTAGCTTAAAATCATGATTAACTAAAAACTCGTGTTTAAATTAAAGGCGAGTTTATCTTTTTAAACGACGTCTTTAACAAGACCCGCTTTTAAACTCTGTCCCCAGAGTGGTCGTGCATGTATACAGGTGTCCAATTTATTGTGGCCCAAATGGGTTACAATATAATATATCGACCGAATGCCTCAATATGCACGTGTATTTAGTAAGACTACACGATCTGCACTTCAGCTTGCACCGGGCACGGTTGAGTAAGGATTCAATGCATACGGTTGGTGTATGAGTCTAGATAAACGCGTGGCAAACTACCCCCATACCCATGCTTAAAGTTAGACACTTTTCAGTGAGTTAGACGCGTGTTTAAGTTAAACACCTTTTCGAGAATTGCGTTTAGTTACACGATATGTTTTAAGTCAAAGTTAAACGCTTGTTTAAATGCATACGTGCATACGGGCCAAAAGTTATTACTTTGTCTTTGCATATATTCACCGAGGTAATTCACTCACCGCAAAACCACTCGTCATCACCACCTGGGCAATGTTTTACACCATCACATATCTCCGATTGGTCAAGACAATTCCTATGGCCTTTACACCTGTAGTGGTTAGGACACTGGAATGAATCTATTGGATACAAATATTATAATTAGTAAAATTTATATGCACAGTGGTATCAGCTATATGCTACTAAATTGGTTCTTAGAATTGAGATTATTAAAAAGTAAAAGTTGTATACTTCGACTCATCCCCCGTTTCGATATAAAATACTAAAAATATTTATTCATGTTCAGGTTATTATAAGGCTTATGGTACTTTCATATATTGGACTGGTCTATACAAAAAAATATCAATTACCCTCTTTTCAGAGCCACCAGTTTGTCCAGTAAGAAATTAACATTATCTTAAAAGCTCGTTTCAGAGTCACTCGGACACGAGGCAGTGCATTTGGCGAGCCCATTTCAGAGCCACTAATTTACCAAGTAGGAAAAGGGCACCTACTTTGAAATAATCGGATCCCAATTGAAGACAATTTATAGACATTACAGGGTATCCCAGAATGATTTATACCGTGAAGGTGTATTTGACTGTGAAAGCCTTTGTGTTTGGTTAAGTTAATTATGATTTTAACATCTACATATCTTCAGCTTTCTTAGGAATTTTGAATGTTTAAAATGAGACATTTCTGAAAGAAATTATGGAATTTTTTGTAAAAACTTTAGACTCCAAATTTGACCAGAATTACGTCCTTTGAAACTCTTAAAATTATTGACCATGTTCGGAATAATGTTCCAGTTAAATCATATGCAGGTAAATTGCTGTGTCCTTTTTAATTTCCTCTACAAAATTAATAGATATCAACTGTCTGTGATGTTTTATGAAGCAATATTGAATAGTGTGAGGGAACCCTTTTATATTGCAGGAATTACAGTTGAACTGCAACTTTGTTTTTATATTGTTATCATTTTTTCAAACACGGTATAAATTATTCTGGGACACCCTGTATATATACGTTTTTCTTATAATAATTTGGTCCTAAAGTAGTTCCAACTAATTTTAACGGCGAACCCGTTAACGTCTTTACCCACATTAATTTTATATATAGTAGCTCCCCCAGGATTACCGTAATTTACGTACCGCAATTGGTTTCATCTTCACCGTTAGGACAATCCAAACGCCCATTACATCGATAACGTAAAGGAATACAGTATGATCCTGGACACTTAATTCTACCACTTCCACATTCAGTATTACCTGTAAGAGGAATAATTTGATGTTACATATGAGTGGAAAACGTTCTAAATCATCAATTCCATACATCAAACATCTTCTTTAGTAAGGACGAGGATATAAATATCCGAAAAATTAGACACACCGCCATCTTTCGAATGTCTACAGCATGCCCGTGCACCAGGGCTTCCAAACTATAGCATAGCATGATTACATGTTTAAAACACGTTTATAGGATAATATTTACAAGTATTATTGTTGAAAATGTTGTTAAAAGCTTTGAAATTAGTGGGAGAGGTCGATTAATGATTTCGTCCAACTTACCGCAATTTTCAAGATGTGTTGCGTCACGGCAGCCGAGTAAAAATCCATGTTGGTCTTGCTCAAATAAACAGCCATACTGTGAATCACCACAAGCCCCGTTTTTGCAGAGCATCCGATTTGTTCCGCTGCAAGTGAAATTCTTTTGATATATCCCTATAAACAAATTCATGTGTACGCTGCATCATACATATCAAATATGAATCCATATCAAAATGAAAAAGAAAATCACACAATCGGATTTTGACATCAAACCATAAAATAATGATTTTTTGGTTATTTCTAGACATTGTAATGCTCGCCGCAATGAGTTACCTTACCATAGCCTGTCATCAAGTCCTTCAGGGTTTTTTTGTTTCCCAGAACTACAGGCTGTATCAAAATGATTTGTACTCTGATATGTTCCATTTTCAAAAAAGCATTAAAAATATAAAATCTCTGATAAATACAATATTTTTGATTTTAATAAATAGGGAATTATGTCAACTTATTGATCTGATAATCTGAAGATAATTGGCTGTTGTTTCTGACCGCTATTGTCATTCAAATGAAGATCGACGTAATCATGGTTTTACTCGCAGCAACGCAAATTTAATAGGTTCACTGCACAAACTCTTTATAAGTAGTGAATATATGAGTGCAGTCAGGAGGAACTTTGAATTGTGCGCTTCAGATCTAACGTTTCGATGAAAATGATAAAAACACCAATATTCCTTTAAAAGCTTGTAAATTCTGAAAAAAACGTTCGATTGTCGTAAATCAAAATTCTTAGAAAAGATGAAACTTCAATAATTTTGCATATAGAAGCAAAATTGTCTAAATGGTTCGTAACATATCAAAAAAAATTCTGAAAAACTGATCAGACCACGGTACAAATCTTTTTGATACAGCCTGTACTGTCAAAATTTTGACAGAGCTTAGTACTGCTGAAATAAGAAACACTCAAAAATCTTGTTTTTATGTTGATGACGACGCCCTCTGGATCACTGAGTCGCGAGTGCAACTGAGTTTGGGCGTTTCAACTCAAGAAACGGTCTACAAGCAGCATCTTTTGATCTTTGGAAGACAATATATTAACAGTTTCTAAACACATATACGGAAAAATAGTAGGTTTCTTATTTATTTGGAATTATCCAACGGAAATTAATATATTGTTTAATTGTGCTTTGAATTTCTTGTTAGCTATATCCTATGTTTGGTGAAAGTCTAAAATAAAAAAATCAGAAAATGTACATACCACATTCATGAGATTCATCCTCCCAATTTTTGCCTGAACAATCTCGTTGTCCATCACACTGCGCATGCGCCGGTAGCCATGTTCCATCGTAACACTGGAAGCTATCCTTAACTTCATCTGGTATACATTGTAAATATAACAAATATCCAACCAAAATGTAAAGCCAATACATTGTTGGATTATGATATGGTCTATGCGTCAATAGCCAAAGTTTATTGGAGGGCAAACGCAGCGGCTCGCATGGTGCACTGAAAACCTAAATTGGTCAGCCTGACTAACTTAAAGCTAGTCTAGACGGTGCTCATCTTGACTTTAGCTTTAGCCTAGTCCAGCATTGCTTAAACTAGCTTTACATAAGTCGCTCGACTAGCTTGATGCTAGTCCGTCCTAAGCTGGACTAGTTTAGGCTAGTCGCTGGACTAGTTTAGGCTAATCGCTCGACTAGTTTAGGCTTTCGCTCGACTAGCTGTAAGGTAGTCCAGATGGTGTCCATCTTGACTTAAGGTTAGTCCGGCTTTGCTCGACTAACGTAATGTTAGTCCCTCAAACCGTAAAGTAGATCCCGCCTGACTCAAATTGTTCACGTCGCGTAGCAGTACTTGGTTTCGCCACGGGTGGTTGCTCTGCTGTCTGTTCAATAGCACTCGTATTGATCATGTTGTTGGCGGGCTGCTAGCTACAGTGTTAGCTATAGCGGACTGGGACCTACATGTAAGTTAGCGTTCGAAATGCCCGTGCTACCGTCGTTCTTTACAGTTAGTTTTTTCCTACTCCGAGTCGTCATTCGAAACAAAATGTAGCATAAAATAGTCTAAAGATGTTTGCAAACACTATGGTGTGGCCACACAATGAAATAACTACGGCAAATTACGTCTATATTGGCTATCAAAACCGGATTGGCGATATCGTATGTCTTATCTGCATGTATGTGTGCTTTAGTGGAACAGCGTGGGACTCATGATCATGAAGTTGTGAGTTCTAGACCCGCCGTGGCCAACTTTTTTGTGTCCTTGGACAAGGTAAGTACAAATGCCAAATGTCAAATGCCTTGATAATCCAAGCAATATTGGGAGTCACTATCTATAATAGTGGTGATAGGCTGTGCACTGTTGGCCGGTAGCCGCCTAGTGCAGCGACTTAACGAAAGGGTTATGATCAGGGATTCTATAAATATTGGGATAGGAAAGTCCTCTACTGACGTACGTAGCGAAAACGGTCCCTTTTGCATATTGACCGGCGCCGACGTCATTTTTGGTCAGCATAGAATTGGTGGCGCTGTTCTAGCGGTAGATTTACACACAGCTTGCTGTCAAAATGATGATACTGACACTGGAGTTGGTTATCCAGCGGTTTTAGGATGAAATAATTTAGTTCCAGCGTGTGATGAATTTTATGGGGTCATACAGGCTGTCCCAAAATGATTAGTGCCCATCGTTGCCCAAAGTTCAATACAAATTTTCATCATCAAAATCAATGAGATTAGATCCAGGTTTTTTTAAAATCATATTTGCTATACTGTACTCTTTCATTAGAATTTTAGAACATGAATATCGGACTTATTTTAATGAAGTTACACTTCATGACCTTTTGGGCAAAGTGCAACAAAATGTGTTTTTAAACAGCTTGTTTGAAAGAAACTAATACATTCTCTTACTCTCTTGTCTGCTAATATATTTGGTTTCTTTCTATTTTTAACTGCTGTTGTATCATATTTTTGTTCAAACCATTAATACTTCTTCATTTTGATTCAATTTGAAGAGTAAAAATGGATCGTCACGCATGAGCGACCCCAAGCTATGATTCTATAATGAGCTAGTTTTGAGGCTAAACTTGAGGGACATTTAAACAGGTAAAGACGTAGTCATGGGTACTTAGCAGTGGCTTAGACTTCTTTTTCATATTGGGGATGCAATTTCCTACCAACTTGGTAAAAATTATATACGGTAGTCCCTTAGTGTTTAACCTCACGAAATCCATTCCCCAATGTGAAAATGAAATCTAAGCCACTGGTGATTCACCAAATACCACTTCATTTAGAAGTCCCTAAACACTTGTCAAATAACACCATGCATGGGGTCACTCAAGTGTGACAAACCTCTTTTACTCGTTAAATTGAATTAACGAGAAGAATTATTAATGATTTGAACACCTATAACTAATAACATTTACAACGGAAGACACGCAAGATTATATTGAGTAGACAAGAGATTATGAGAATAAACAAGTTTCTGTCAAAAAAACCCTGTAATAGCACACACGTTTTTTAGCAATTTGGCAAAAAGGTGAAATCACCATGTTTTACATATCTTGAGTTTGATAAATCCGATATTCATAATCTAAAATTCTAATGAAATAATACAGTGTGGAAAAGATAATGTAAAAAGAACGAACCTAATCCCATCGATTTTGATGATGACAAAAATGATTGGGCATCGATGGGTACAAATCATTTTGGGACAGCCTGTATAATCAAAATTCATTGTTACATTGAAAGCAACGGAAATGCAAAATTAACGGCCGTTCGTGTTCACCGTCGTCTGCTACAATCACGCCTTATCGGTATAGCGCCACCAAGGCTATGCTGACCAAATTTTAATTTATCGGCAAGCTGAGTGGCACACCCCTGTTCTGATTCCAAATGGCAGCAATAGTTGCCCAAAAGTGCTTTAGGACTGCGCTTGCATTGTGGAAAGCGCTACTTAAGAACTGTCTATTATTTATTATTATTAAAACAAACTTGCGTTTAATGAAAAATCCCCAAAATGTCTTTATTATAAATTACATCTAATTTATCTTAAAATATACTGCCTATTAAAGGATTTACCACATATCTCCTCATCTGAATTTGTAACGCAATCTCCCACCAGGTCACATCGTGCCGTTGATTTAATACACTGTCCATTGGAGCAAGGAAATTCGTCAACACGACACACTGGATATACTATATAATAAGCAATAATAATGAAACCAAATAATACTAAACAATGTTATTATAAGGAGAGACAGAGAGGGAGAGACCAGGCTCGTAAGCAGGATTTTGTTAGGGGGAGGGGGGGGGGGGGGGGGGGTGGGCACAATGGCAAAGGGGGGGGGGGGGCGTTTTCACAAAAAAGTACATTAGTACAAAATAAAGGTACATTGGTACAAAATACAAAAAAAACACCTCTGGTTACGAGCCTGTGAGAGAGCAACAAGTGATGTAAACCAAACATCATTACCTTCATTAAGTTCAGAGCAGGTTATAAATATTATATCAAAAAACATAATGGGATGTTCCTCTCGATTAAAAAGTAATGCTGAAAATGTCTGAAAAATGATGAATGAAAACTACATAAGACCTCGCATAATCTTAGAATCAAGTTATTGGTTAACGTCAACAGTGACAAAACACTAATTCATTACACGTACTGAGTCATTGTAGGTGAACATGTCAACAGACCTTAGTCACAAAGGTTCTAACTGACATGCTGCTCATGTTTTTATATTCCCGTTTAATTATTAGGAAACATCACAGGAAGAGAGGTCCTTTAAACTTGTTGGTTAAAAACACCCCGACATTTCAATTGGAATCTTGATGTTTAAACAATCAGTTTACGTGAGAGTTGACGTAACTGTAACTGTAAGGCGTCTTGCGCTAAAATATCTAAGACAAAGCTTAAGTTTTCTGAGCACGGGCGTTTCGAATTGCTTGAGAAGACAAGTGCATTAAACGAATTTAATGATTTCAAATGAGTATTTTAAGATCACGCGAAAATATCGTTAACTTATGAAAATATTTGAGATATTTAAAATAAGGCTTTAAGGCCTTTTAATCACTTAGCTCCACATAATTCCTCATCAGAGTTGTCTTCACAGTCAGCATTGTAATCACATACAAATGAAATAGACACACATTGTCTGATTCGTAGACATTTAAACTCTCCTGGCTTACAGCTTCCTCGGATCATTTCACTAGATTTATGCAGAGGACCTAATTCTGCTCCAAATGAAATAAATAAAATATTAAACATATTCAATCATCATAGTGCTTCTTTTGATCACGAGGTATACAGGTATTATAGCCATGTATTTTGATGGCTCTTGACGTTATGCAGGGCACAGCCAAATTCAAGCTTAACATTAAGAGGCTGATTGTATATCAATTTACTGAATTGTGTAATTTTATTTTATTTTAATGTCATTTGCATCCATATCGGTAACTCGGTTTCAAAGATATAACTGATTAACTGATGGCATATGGAACATTTGGTAATTTGAATCATTACATGTCCATTCTCGTGTATGTCCAATCCAAGACCAGCAAAGTCTCCATTAGAGTTATTACAAATAATGTACGTTGAATTTGAGTTACGTCATACAATTATAGAATTTGTGGCCGATAAAGCTTTACATTTGACGATCTAATACCCAAGTGGCAGCGAAAGCAAAATAAAATAGGGTAAGAGCCCAAGATGGTTTAGATAAGATAATGTTAAAGCACGGGGGGGGGGGGGGGGGGGGGGGGGGGGTGGACGTCACGTCACCTGTAATTATTTAAGGTGGGAGGGGAGGCGGGGGAGTCCCCCACACATGCACTTTTGTTGTTTCCGGGTGCGGGGACGTGACCCCCACCCCGGCCCCCAACTTATGGATATAGCACGAACATGATGTCCTTATCTCCTAACCATAAACTAAGGTTTTCTCTGTGAATATAATAATAATAGTAATAGTAATACATTTTGGCGATTGTTCATGTTAAACCCTGTACCCAAAAACCACTATGTTCACCTGTCTGGCACTGCTGCTGTAAAAGGCATCTAGTAGATTCATCGCAAGCATAGATGTCATGAATACATTCGCCATTAATACAAGCCGTCATGTAGCCCGGACAATCAGCTGGATAAGGCATAAAGGTAAATCCAAGACTATATATTCATACTCTATATTGATGAAGGAACAAAGAGAACTTATATTTCTATCTCAAATAGCAAAAAAGCTTTTTTTCAATTTATATGTTAAACAACTTTAGCGCAAGTAGTAATGGACACAGATCTTATAGTTTGTTTTATTATTTTGACTCCCCATGTATTGAGCGCTTAACGTCATGAGAAGTAAATATTGAAATTTGATAGCCTGGTGACCTATAGGTGTACGGATGAATTTGAGTTGTATCTTTAAAGTAAAGTTATCTGGTTTTGTTACAACATAATGTTCATGTTCATGTTCATGTTCATGTTTTACATAAAGCAAATAATGATTGCTCTGGCGCAATTCGATTCGATTCGATTCGATTATTTATTACATTACATATTGACATTGTGCTAATAGGTAGACTACCTTTGAATGAAAGTGCTCAATGAGAAAGGCAGAACGTAATAAAAGAAGTAATAGACCTTCTAAATCTAAGTTTCATTTATTTTACATTGTAAGCCATTGCATACCGTTATCGTCTACGAAATGCACTGCACTCTCTGTCATGTTGTTTCCGCCTGTAAGATTCAACATAGTAGTAATTGCGATAAATATACTTTTATTTATTAACCCTAACTACCTTTGATAATTTAACCATCACGGGGGAGAACAACGCGTCACATTTTTGGGGAAAGATCACTGTTCGCCCGCGCCGGGGATCGAACCAGCATGTGGACGCCTAACTGATTGCGCTAACGGGGATTCACATTCCAAAGTTTAAATTGCATAACTCCAGTGGATCTATTTTTAGAAGCACAAGGTCACAAACTATTTGCCCATTGAGTAGTACACAAACTGGTTGGTGGTTAAGCATCTTTGACAGTAATTCACCACATTTTAGCCTACGCTGTTATTCTCATGTGTAAAAAAACGTTGTGTAAAAAGATTTTTACACAACCATGTGTAATTATTAAACAACCATGTGTAATTATTAAACAACCATGTGTAATTATTAAACAACCATGTGTAATTATTAAACAACCATGTGTAATTATTTAACAAGGTTGTGTAATCATATTCAATTGTCTTAATACTTGGTTATGTAAAATGTAATTCGATTATATAAAATTGAATTGCCGCGAAAACAGTTGTGTAAACTTTGAAGCACGTGATAAGAACCAATCACAAATTACCCTTGTTGTGACCAACATTACGGAAACGAAATGGCGGACGTGTCGGTTTTGCTTGAGCGAGTAGGGTTTTGGAGAGTTAATTGAAGAATTTGACGGTAAGTATAATGTTACACTTGAAATGTTTCAGTAAAAAATACAAAGTAGTAAAAAGTTTATTTCAACTTTTCGAGGTATATTACTGTAGAACTAAGATAGTGCACTGAGGCCAAAAACATTGCATGAAAGATCTTATCTTGACCTAGTTTATCCTGAAGGAAGGTGAATACAGGTGAAAGCTTGAGGAGGGTTCAAGCTGCACATTGTTGCCTGCATTAATACCTGATTGTAATTTCATGCATATATATTGATTAGCCTCGTTGTCAGAGACGCAAGGTACATCATGCCAGTGATTAGTTGAGTGCACATTGGCTAAGTCGATAAGAACACACGACTCTAATCTGCCGCCGTCTGGTTGGCGTTTTATCCATCCATCAACGCTGAGGAATAACAAACAAGAAATACAAGTCGGTACTATTTAAAGTAAAATATTGTTTACATGCGAGAATACATTTATGCTACATTATTACTTTTTAAAACACAATGGGAAATGTTGAATATATCGATGAAGTGGCCTTGAAAATGAAAATATGGTAGTGAATGGAATATCATGATATCATCTTAACACCTTGGTCGATTTTCAACGGAACCATGTTTGACAGTTTTCCAAATAACGAGACAAACATCAAACGTTTGAAATATGGCATATTATAGAGATTGATTAACTAATAACATGCATTAAAGATGGATACCTAACTGGTGTGATCCAATCGCTATAACTCAGTGGTCTGCCATCGACCCATCGATGAAGCCATTCATCGTGTTCAAGGTGCAATCCTGTTAATATCAAAATAAATATAATTCATGAGTGCATGAAATAAATGATTTTTTACTTAGGGTGTTCATTGCATCAGTATAAATTACAGGGACGATCTTGAAAATAAATATTTCGTTTAACAGCTACTAATATTGGGTTTGGTAAACTTAATGAGCATCACACTGCAATGTAATGTCAATGGGGAAAAGACATCAAAGAAGACCAATACTAGGTGGATACAAATCTTTTGATCTTTTTGAACAGGGGGAACAGGGGCACACTTGTATGTTTTCGGTGTGCTCCATCCATTTCGGTTTGCCATTGATGTGGTCAAAAATCGTCACCATTAGCAACTTCTTTAGACTACTGGCTACATATCCATCATTATACCGCCAATTTGAGCAAAACAAAGCTGATTTTGTAGCATAAGGAATTTGTTTCTATGGTAAGTCAGTATTACACAAAACAATTATGAAATGAAAACGTATTTGTACTTTTAAACTGACAGAAAGATTAATACATTGTTTAAACAGGGGTGGACTAACAACGGTCGGTAAAAATGTATTCAGCGACCGACCCGAGTAGCCCATAGTGTTGAGGCCCATGGAAAGATCGTTTCAAGTCCAAATGTCTTCTCCGCTATTGGTCTAAAACCTATACTTGCAATGGGGAGTAATTTACCTACCTACATATGTCCTTAATGGTAGGCTAACGTATCGCCCAAGACTACCAATGATCAGCGAGTGAATAAACTCCATATCCTGTTGATCCCGTATACTAACAAGATGTGCCCCTGCTTCAACACATCTCTCTTCAGCAGTTATCCAGTTGATATACTCATCAGAATTCACCAATCCGTAACAATTACCTTTGAAATTCATCCAGTCATTTGGACAAGCGGTCGGGCCTGAAATGATTATTTATTTTCTCTATTCAGTTAGAACATGGAAGTACTTCAATAAACATGTCAATAGTTGAACCAGTAAGTTGCTTGATACTCGGACAATGATAGGCCAAATGTATTGATGTGGGTTACTAGTTTCGTATACAATAATATCAAATAGTTTTAAGGGTAAATTTAAAATTTAAAAGACTGTAAAGATAATTTTCATTGGTGTATTGAGTATACGAGGTGACAAGTAGACTAGAGTGTTGTTGTTTTCGGACGATTGTGACGTTTGTGAAGGTCAATGATTCCCTTCGTTAAAGCAAACGATTCCTTATGGCTCACATAATTGCATCTTGATGTAAATCGGATTACGTCATGTAAGGAGTTACCCAGTGAAATAATGTGCAAAGTTCGATTGTCCTCCACCAATCAACTTACCAGGAATTGGAATATCAAAAGAGGGTTCACGAACACTCTGACTATATTCTGCAATAAATCCGTGTCCCGACTCTTCCGCGCCAGATATTTGTGTAATAAAAAGATGATTAAATGCACTGACAAGTGTCTCTGGAGGTCGTCGATAATTGCAATAAACCCCAATAACTGCGTCATCAATGTCAACATCTCCATCGTAAAGTGTTACAGAGCTTGACGAACAATCACCTAATGAAGGGATGTCAAACTCCATGAAAGATAATAAGATATACGCCCCTGGGTCGGTAATTATATTCCATGTACAAGCGCTACGTTGTGGATAGGGCACCGGAAAGTCTAGTGAGGCGATTTGACCTCTTCGATGACTGCACATTCTGGTAAAATCACACGAGGCTACATGGTCCATTTCACACCTCTTGGTTTCTGAAATTAAAATAGATGAAACCAAATCATCGTTAATGAAACTAAATTTGAAGTGCCGACAACGTAACGTTTAGCGCAACCACTTCCGATTACCGTCAGCAGCGATGAAATAACCCGTTAACAAGGACATAGGATATTATGCACAGCACACGTGACCTTCAGATGGAGCAAAGACTTCTGGGAGTTTGAAGAACACTCCTTGCATTTAGGGTGCACTGCGAAACTTGTGCGTTTACGTATAAGTAACTTGTAATCAAAATTATCCATTCCATTCAGACAGATGCTAATATTTCTATATTACAATGGAAATATATGCATTGTCCGCAGACGAATATTAATGGGACCTGTTACGTATGGCAATGTAACGTCGCCTATCGTATAAGTATTGCGTACAAGTCATTTACACCCGTGAGCAATACGTACTAGTTTTGCGGTGAGACCGTGTAAGAAATGACTTGTTGACACAGACGTTTGTTCCCTTAGTGTTAGCAGTAGGTACGTTAACATCCAATTTTGTTTAATCATGCTCCCGTCTTTAGCAGGTGTTTGCTGGTGTGAAAGGTGTTTTTCGGATCTAAGGTGATTTGTTCTAACCGAACGGGTTCCCAACCGAGATTATTAAGAATTTAGGTATCAGCCGATGTTACTTTACCTGCAGCACAGCCAATTAGTTCAAAACTTATACAAGGTCGTGAAATCCATGATCTCGGATGAATCGCAAGTGAATCGGTTGTTATTTCAGGCTCTAGCTTAACCCGGACCAATGTTGTGCTGTCCTTATTAGCAGTGAATGTCTGAAAGTTATATATTGTAAATAAAAAAAACGATTTTCGCACGAATATCCTATTCAATCAATAATATATTTAGGGCAATGAAATCAAAATTTGCAATCATGTGCATGATCGCTTGCGGCCTTGCATTCGTAGAATGTCCTCAAGTTCTGATATCATATAATCATAACATTAATGTAATTTGAAATTTCATTTCACTTATTTCCACTAAATTGAGCTAAAAAATCACGGCTTATAGTATAAATATTAGCGAGGCATTCTATGGGACGCTAGTTGCTTCGATGATGACAGTATAATTGGCATATAGGGCACTGCTAGCGATTCATTATCGATCATATACGTTGAGAAGGTATCTATTGTCCCAAATTACAACATTATAGTAACATACAATTTCGTACATTATTGCCCACTAAATTTAGCTCACAATTCATATTTAAAACAGCTAATGAAAGTAATATTATGTTTCGATGATGAAAACATCATTGGTATAAATCGTACCTGACAATCACTGATGGAGGAGCCCTGGTAGAATACATTGTGTTTTGAATACGAAACACAATATTCCGTTACCCAAGCCAATTGATCCCCACATCCCTGAGTAACCACAGCACGAACAGTGTATGCCTCGTCCATCTGTACACGAAGCCAGGGGTTCGAATCCCCAGGAGCAGGTATCCATCCGGTTCCTCGAGCCCCAACATCAGGGATAATCCTAAGTATGGCTGTAGTTGCAACATGTATTGCGTCATACGAGCTTGATGACGTCAATATCAAGTTAGATATACCACCTGCAGATACGCCCAGTGAATAGTCACAATCTGTAATGGATCCAACATGTACAATTATCATGAGTATTGACGATTTGAACTAAAATGTTAATTCCCAAATTGATTTTAATTCAAATCATAATTATTTAAAATAACTGGGGAAAAAACAACAAATCTGCACACGTGACCTTTCAAGAAAAGAATCATAGGCTCTATCTTACATGGCTTTCACACCTACGGCTGCGTTGCGCTGCAAAAAGTATCAAAGCGCCAAGCAAACGCATTTAGGGGCCATATCCAAACTCTCAGTGATTTTAAAGCATTTTTCTACCGATTTTACAACGGTATTCCAACGGTATTTCGTTCTATTGTTAAAAGCATCGGAAAAAGATCGGTGATTAACTAGAGCCTCCCTACTTATCTGGCGTTAACAATAGAACTATTGTATGCGCGAGGAAGGTTGTGTTATTAAGCTGACTAGTGTTCACCCGACCCCCGTTGTGACGTAAAGAGCGACCCATTTGCCAGATTGTACACCTACCGGGTTTCTAGTACAAGTGCCAGGTTTTATCATGGCAGGTGATAGAGGCTAATCGCGACACTCCTCAAACCCCGACTCAAACGAGATATGTTTGTAGCCGCCTATTCATTGTAATCCACTCGTTAACGTCATAAGAATAATCCTCCTTGAAGTGGCCTTTAAAGACTATTGTTCAGCCGTGGATGATTTTAGAGTAAGCAATACAAGCAGGGAGGTGTCAATGACACCTCCCTGGTACAAGCATGGATAATGTTATCATTGAATACTAAACAATATGGGAGCCATTAAACATACAACGTGTTATTGTTTTCTGGTATAGGCATAATGTGTGTAATCAAGTAGCATTATGAATCTAACTCCCCTAAATAGTGTCATTTTTCTGCGTTTTTAGACTATTTAAGAATGTTGCATACACTCTGAACGTGACCTAATAAATAATAAATAAATAATAAATATGAAGAAATTAAGTAATTAATGTAAATAAATAATATATAGATTAATAATTATATCAATAAAATAGTATATTAAGGCCTATTTATAATTAATTGATTGATAAATAATTAAATAAACATCAACAATTAAAGAAAGTAAATACAAAATAAATAAATAACGTTAAAATTATGTCAATATAAATGAAAACCCCGAACGGACGTATAATGAGAGAACAATAATAAATATTATATTTCGGCATACTTAAAACCCTAACCGACCTCTACCCAGGCTCGACCGCTCTAAGTATAGAGCACAAGGAATATAAACCGCCACAAAGAAAGTCGTAAAAGATGTGCACATAAATCGACAAAATGCTGTACAAACGAAATATAATATATCTAGAATTGTTTCAAAAAGTAGTGTTATTCGTTACATTTAAATCAGAATTACTTTCTTTAACAGTAAATAATCAACTTTTGAGCGAGAAACTATCTTAAAACTACAAAGATTAAGAAATATAAAGCATTTTAAACATCTAATTTAGAGAAGAGTGGTATGTTGAACCATATTACTTTTGTTTGTTATTGCGTTCACATAGCGCATAGTTGGCTCAGCGGTAGAGCATTGGACTAGTAAACCGGAGGTCGTGGGTTCGAATCCTATCACGTCTTGAAATTTTATTTTAATCGTTTATATACATTTTTTTATTAGTTTTCGATATTGTTTATCATTTCGTATAATTATTCATTATTGTTCAATTATAGTTTATTTTGGAATGTGGAATTATTTACGATTTAATTTTAATTTTCCACTGACTGTTTAGTGTGCATGGCATCATGAAATGTGAATGAACCGCGGTATACCACCGAACTGTCCTACTCCTATGCAACAGGCCAATACAATAGAAACTCGTTGTGTGTTATTATCGATTGAGCTAAACTTGTAAAGTAAATGCCAGCCGTTATGTAATACAAATCAATGTGCCTGTATTATTATTATTGAAATAATGTTTCGGTGGTGTAGGAAATAGGAAAATCGATTCAAGGACTTGAGCCGACTGGCTTCTTATTTAGATAACAATTGGCCTTTGCAGATCATGTTCATAGACTAGCTAGGGCCATTCAATGTAGGCCTAGGAGTAGTAAACACAATTATATTTACAGGACATTCTTTATCGCAGTGAAATTGCAAAAGAAAAAAAGTATCATTCAACATTCAATAAATATAGCGAACGATAAGCAATCCTGTCAATTTATAAAAACAAACAGTGTAATAACAAAACAGAAAAGAAAACCATCCCCATCCGCAGGATTCGAACCACTGACCTCATGATTGTGAAGCCGGCGCTTTGACATTGGAGCTAATGAAGGCTATACATAAACGTTTTGAAGAAAAACATTACATAGGGTTCAAAATACAAATATCTCTTAAATCGGAGGCTAAAATGCTTTATATTTCGATTGGTGTGCATTTTTAATATGGGTTATCGCCCAAAAGTTGATTATATGCTGAAGGAGATTGTAATTCTGATTTCATTATAATGGGCTACTTTCACAAGATCTTGGCAATACTGCGCCGAACAATAGATGAATAGAGTGAGAGTAAACAACATGCTACACTCGTGATGGAGCGGTAGCTTAATTCATATTTCTAGACGACCAGATACATTGATCGGCGGTGAACGTAAACATTTTACAATCGGATTTAAAAAGCTTATAGTATTTCTAATTGAGCCATCGAGAGTACTACAATAGTTCTATTGTTAACGCCAGATAAGTAGAGAGTCTCTAGTTAATCACCGATCTTTTTCCGATGCTTTTAACAATAGAACGAAATACCGTTGGAATACCGTTGTAAAATCGGTAGAAAAATGCTTTAAAATCACTGAGAGTTTGGATATGGACCCTTAAGTCTATTATAACTGATTAGGGACGCAGTGGACACTGGCTAGAGCGGGAGAGGGTCCCAATTTTTAAATTGGGACCCGCTCTAGCCAGTGTCCACGCAGGAAGAACGCGGAAAACTGCTCAACATTGTCAATATTTTAAAACAAGGTAGCTCTAAGTACGCTCATATCCCGCGTATCACATTTTCACGGCGACCCAATTATTATTGTGTTTCTATTTAAAGTCTCACGGGCTCTCACTGCGCTTCCACCACGCTGTAAACGTTTTAAGTGTGTCCAAGTCGCTGTTTGCGTTACTCAGTTTAAAAACGTTGTACAACGTTCTCTGCGTGTGCGAGTACAGAGAGATTGAACGAAGGTTGATAGATTCAAATCATCCCCCAAAGTACAATACCAATCAAACTTATTGATTCAAGTGATTGGACTCCATCTATGCATGTCTTCGTCTAAAGGATTATTTGAATTACCAATAACCCCGTGCAATCGCCCTATAAAGAGAGCCTGCTGCCTGCTCAGTCTGTTTTTGCGGTTTGACTAATGAAACACATACATAGAACGACATTGACACCATAGGAAGACTCAAAAGCAAGGATACAATATGTTATTCATAATTTGATATTTTTCAGCGCTGTGCAATCGCTGGCCTGATCGCCATAGGTGCGACAGGGCCAATCTATGTCTATCTGTGAATAGGTTTTTTTGAATTACAAATTACAAAGGGTTATTAAATTGCTTTAATTTGATAATTATTTTATCAAAGGATTAATTGATTGAATATGAACAAACCTTACGCACTAAGACACATTTAACGTAATTTGGAATGATATGTGAACCGATCAAGCGAAATTAGTTACATGTCAGCAATATTCGATGTTGACATTTTGTGTGTATCATTTTGAAGAAGGTAAATTGCTACAGTATGGTCCAAACCCCGGTAAAATTGAAGTTACAAACAATTTACCAACTGAGAAAACAAAGTAAACTACTTATAACTCAAAATTAATATTTCCGACATTCCACTAGATCGCGTCACATATGTTGGATGATTGTTTTATTTGTATTGATCAACGTCAAAATTCGCAAACCGCGTACGATGTTTTGATACAATTAAAATAGTGAACCATATAACAAATGACGTTGTACATCTACAATCAAATTGTATTTTGTAATTCCCCTTTCAGATTGATCTCGTAAAACTTCATCCTTAAGAAGGCAATAATCCCCGCATTCAAACACATATATTTCACATTCACTTAATAGTAATATGTGATGCGATCTGTGAAAACCCGCCACATGGTGGCATTTTTCATATTGGAGATATTTATATCATAAGAAAGCTAAAACTGTGCTGATTTCAGAACTGTTTCGATCATTTTTCTACGATCACTACAAAAAAAGTTATGAGTGAATGATGATTGTGATGTCACCAAAAGCTACAAAACAAGAAATCATGAAAACAGGCCAAAAAAGATACATAATTCTATATAATAACATTATAAGGTTAATAATAAAAGCGACTTAAGTAAGTTTGTCAAGGTGAAATTTCATGAAAGATGATGACACAAAGTACTGGAAACTAATTTTCTATTTTACCCATAATCCCTAGTTCACATTTTGCGACATCCGACGGGTTTTCTCAGATCGCATCACATATGTCAATACTACCGTCCCTATAGATTCAAATCGATATACAAACGAACACATTTAACAAATCATTTATCTCTAGAGAAATGTAATTTGAGCGCATTCACCATTATCTTCGCATCCAATAATCTCCAGTTTACATCCCACTTTAAAACGTTCTTCGTAAGATTTAGATGCCACTACGGGGTAAAGTCTCAGGTGAGTAGCCTTTAATTGATGGTAGAAAATAAGACTTCTACGACATGCATGTCTGCTTGTGAATATGGTAATCTCTGCTCCGTCTATGATGATATTATGGCAAAATAGTTGACCGCACTAGACAGAATGTAAGGAAATGGATATTTAGTAACTGGATCTTGTTATTTTTGTAGCAATGTAATAGCCGAACTACAAAAGAAAAAAATGAGGCTAAACTTGGATATGGATAATGCATTGCAGCTAAAAGATTGTTAAATGTTGTTAAGTCCTTTCCAGCATGTCCTTCACTTAAGACATATTTGAACCAGTCACTTTATTACTTTATTTAACCCCGGACTAAACATCCTGATCAATTGTTTATTCGCATTAACGTTTTCCACGAGGTTTTTAAAATATATGTTAGCGTCCATTGTGTGATTAGACCTTTCCTAATCTGGGAAAGTATTGCATCATTTTTTCAATCTCATTATGTTCCCACTCCCTTAACACTTTTGGACCGGTGATTTGACATTTCGGTAATAAATCATCTAATGATGTGTCTATTTCCCACTATGTGGTCCAACTAAAAGACTGCAAAGGACATAATTATGCCCCGAGGGCATAAACTAACCTTCATAACCCTGAAAATGGGCCACATAGTCTGCGGTTGACAACATATTAGATGATTTAAGGGATGGGAACATAATGCTGGAAATTTGCCATGTCTTACCTTATCGTTGTCAGTGAAATAAACATACGGTTTCCAAGTAACGCCATTTTGACTGTATTTCACATAGAATGAGTCTACCCATATCCATCCAAGGTCTAGGTTTAAATGTCCGTCGATAATTAAACCCGATATCACCATTTTGTGCTGAAACTCCACTTGAATCCATGGGCTTGTGTCGTTAAGTCCGGGCACCCAATAGCTGTGATTTAACAGCCGGCTATATTGTGGCATATGATCCATATCGAGAAAGCTTGAAGCTGATATTTGACTATCTAGTACTTGATAAGTTGACATTCCTATAGGTGAACTACATCCCCCTGTACAGATGTAAATAATTGAAGTTATTCAATTCATTTTAATTTCAATTTGACCAACTCGACTCAATTCAACTCAACTCAATTCAACTCAACTCAATTCATTGTATGAATTCTCCTTTTCCAAATAAGGAACCTACTATTTTTTCCATACGGGTTTAAACAACTAATATGTTCTTCAGCGGTTTGGTTTGAGTCGTATATGTAACTGAGTTGGTACGCCACTCTATAGGCATTCATGAGTCCACCCATGTTACCTATCGAGGATTTTAACTCTGAGCTCCACTCCACTCCACTCCACTCCACTCCACTCCACTCCACTCCACTCCACTCCACTCCACTCCACTCCACTCCACTCCACTCCACTCCACTCCACTCCACTCCACTCCACTCCACTCCACTCCACTCCACTCCACTCCACTCCACTCCACTCCACTCCACTCCACTCCACTCCACTCAACTTCACTCCACTCCACTCCACTAACTCCACTAACTCAAATCAACTCAACTCAACTCAACTCAACTCAACTCAACTCAACTCAACTCAACTCAACTCAACTCAACTCAACTCAACTCAACTCAACTCAACTCATTTATATAAACACATCAATCGGTTACTCACCATGGATGGAAGCTTGAGTTACGTCAGTTTCCCCTATGGAGACATAAACGATTTATGTATGCACTCTATTAACAAAACATGAATGCAACCTATAATATCATCATTTCGAAGAGCTACCAATTACTATTATTACCTATTATAACGCAATAACGTGTGAGTTTCATAACTTCATTCGGCTGTTTAAGAATATCTATTATCAAAGGGCAATACATTGGTATTGCTTCAAAGGAAATTAGAATAATGCACGCGTACTTATGTACATCTGTGAACAATCTCACTGGGGTTGTCAGTGCTATATCAATTCATCTTTTGCGACAGTACCCCTAGTGTTTTGGCATTTCGGTAATAATCATTGTAATCGGATTGCCTTCATCATCTTTATCTTCATCATGTTAATAGGAATTGTTTCTTCACGGTTTTTGGCTAAAGTATAGATAGTCGAGCATATTGACTGTATTGATTTCTTAACCTTAATGGAGAATCGACTAAAGTGTTGTATTTGGTTGCGTTTTTCTTCTTCTGGCAAAAGACCTCTAGCTCTGTAACCGATAGGCCGACTTTGACACCACTTGTTAGAATTAACCACTATGAACCACTACTTAGGTTGATAAGAACAATGTTTCCAAGTGAATACTGGGGTCACTAGAGGTCATTGAAAATAACAGGGCAAAAACTTAAGACATTCTCCGATTTTGATGGGACATGGTGCATCTTGTTTACGTTGTTAAGACAAGAAAATTAGTCAATCATGATATCCGATTCAAAGTTCACACATGGATCACTGGAGATGAATTTGAAATCTTCAAGTAGTTCACGCCAAATGCTTCTTCTCATAGATAAAATGACCGATGATTGAAATTGAAATAACAGGTCAAATAAAAAGTAAGACATGCTCAGATTTTAAAGGGACTTGTTGCATCTTCTTTTTGGACAGGCAATTCAAAAAGCCAATCATGACCTTGGGGTTAAAGGTCAGGAAAGGGTCACTAGAGGTCAACATGTTCCACATGTGGCCAAAATGTAAGACATGCTCTGATTTCGACCGGACTAGTTGCACTTTATGTGGATTGACGAGGCTAGAACAAAAGTCAATATTCACTTGCGGGTCAAAGGTCAGGAGAGGGTTATGAGAGGTCAAAGTATAAAGCTACCTCCTATGTTCAAAATAGCTATATTTACCTTAGTCGAGCATCGACTAAGATACTGTATTTGGTTGATTTCATACTTAAGTCGAGAATCGATTAAAGTCTTGTATTTTGGTTTGCGTTCTTTCTTCTACTTCTAGCAACAGACCTACCCTTAGGCCGATTTTAACCGTTATTAAGCATTGAGAATCTTCCGTCCTATTCTAAGTTGGCCTTCTCTGTGACCTATGGTTACAGGTCAATAAGTCAAATGTTACACGAACTCGACAAAGGTTCGTAATTTTTGATCACAATTTAGCTCTAGTTTCTTGTTCTTTTGACAACAGACCTCTAGCTCTATAACCCTTAGGCTGATTTTGATCACACTTAAAACCGAAACATTAACAAGTCCCCATAAAGGTCACAAGAGGTCATTGAAGGTAACAGGGCAACATTTAGAACATGCTCTGATTTTAACGTAACTTGTAGCATCTTGTACATTTTGATAAGACAAGAAAAAGAGTCAATAATTATATACATCCGGGTCAAAGGTCAAGAAAAGGTCACCAAGGGTCCTTGCCTTATACAGGGCAAATTTAAAGCATGCTCCGATTTTTTTATTTTTTTTTATTTTATTTTTATTTATATATCTGTTCGTGTCTGCTATCCACTGAAGATTTTTTTTTTTTTTTTCTCTTTTTATTTTTTTCATCTGCTATGACAAATCAAATATACAATAATTATATGATTACACATCAATTAAAATACACAATGTATGTGGATAACTGTTAGAGTAGCATCAATAAGAACTCTATATATTGCATGAATATGGTTATTATGCATAAATACAGTATGACGTACTAAAACATACACTAAATTACAAAATATAATATAATTCAATTATACAAAAAGCATGTGGAAAACGTCCCATTTTTTTTAGGTAGAGAGTATTCTTAAGAGATTTTTTCCACATGTGTTTTTCAGTGTTATGGTACTTAATGATATCATGTTGGATATTTTGAAATGACGGTTTTGAACCATTGCACCTATTTCTGTATACAGCAAATTTCGCAATCAACAAGATGTTATTGAGACCAGTATGTTTCCTTATGGGGAATTTGCCAAAGAGAATGTCATTATCGCACAGCGAAACCTTAATTTTACATTTGCATAGTATCCATTCCTCGAGTTTTCTCCAGATGGTATTAGTAATAGGGCACATACAGAATATATGATAAATTGTTTCCTGGACCTGATAGCAAAAGGAACATCGATCTTCGCTGGAAACCTTTATCATCTTAAGGAAGTAGTTTGTGCTCAGGATACGCTGGGTTATTCGAAACTGAAACCATCTTAGCTTGATATCCCCAGTACATTCATGCTCCGATTTTGATAGAACTCATTAAAATGCATATCCCGTGTCTTTCGAAAAGACAAGAAAATAAGCATTAACTACCTTAGAGTCAAAGGTCAGGAAAGCGTCTAGGGGTCAAATTATAAGACAACCTTCTATATTTTAAATTTCGAATTAGCTAACATAACAACAGTAACTTCATGTGTTAGGTGTATATATATGCACAGCAATACTAATAACAATTATTAGTCTTATTCACATCTAAACAAATAATCACAAAGAATAAAAACATTGATATCAAAATTAAAACTGAACCAAGCAATGCTCTGCGTGCGACAACGAATCAAAAATGTGTTCAACTCGGACGTAATAAAATATTTTCGAATGCAAACTACTCAACATCTAGATTCTGATCGGATTACGAATCGTCCTTTTGTGATCCTCAATAACAATTGGCTCAAAAGTAATAATTGGATAGTGTACCTACCGTATTGAAGTAGTTGTATTTCGTCGATTCCTCCTGTTATTCATTGCAGATGATAGGGAAATAGAAGTAGAAATAAGATGGAATGAATAAAAAGTGTAAATAATATGTATATAAGCAATAAGCAAGTTAATAGATATAGCAATGAAACAAAATTAATAGACGATAGATAATGGACTTAATGTATATTAAAACAGAATAAAGTGATGGAATATGATGATCAGAACAATTCCCTAACACCATTCAAATATTGCTTGATAAAACATCACCAACAGTTGATATCTATTAATTTTGTAGTGGAAATTAAAAGAGGACACATCAAATTACCTGCATATTATTTAAATTGAGCTTTGTGCGAAACATGGTCAATGTTTTTATGAGTTTCAAAAGAAAGAGGTATTTTTTGTAAGAATATATAATTTTTACAAAAGAGTTCATAATTTCTGTAAAAAATGTCCGATTTTAGAATTTAAAATTCCTCAAAAAGCAAAATGTACGTAGCTGTTAGAATCATAAGCTTGGTGACCAATACTGGTATTCGAATAAAAGCTCCTTTCCTGGTATTAATCATTCTGGGACACCCTGTAATTCATGCCAAGCGTGTATTTCAAGTGAGACGCCTGAGTCTTCAAGTCTTGTGTTTTGACAAGAATACTCCAAATAAAACGACTGCTTGTCCATGGAGGTTCGTGTTGTACGGGGTGTAGAACTGGTGCTCGCCAGGTACCCACATAGTAATATACATGAATATGGTCAGTAATGGCCGCCAATGAGGTGTAGGAATGTATGTAAATGTATAGCGTACTTGTTACGAGTTGCTGACATTAAGAGTATCGCACAATTTAATCACTTTAATGTTAAAATCACATCTTACCAGTGACAGGCTTTTTGCAGATATACGTAATCAAAAAAATGCACCGTAGGTCGTTCCATTTGCCGCCTCCCGCCAGTATTTCTCCGCAGTCTTCACCTGGTGGTGTGTCATTAGGCTGCCCAGCTCGCCAGTCAGTGTAGTTAAACTAAAACATGCAAATCAAATTACGTCATTAGAACAAGTTGGTTCAAGGGAATAGCAGATCAAATTACGTCATTAGAACAAGTTGGTTCAAGGGAATAGCAGATCAAATTACGTCATTAGAACAAGTTGGTTCAAGGGAATAGCAGATCAAATTACGTCATTAGAACAAGTTGGTTCAAGGGAATAGCAGATCAAATTACGTCATTAGAACAAGTTGGTTCAAGGGAATAGCAGATCAAATTACGTCATTAGAACAAGTTGGTTCAAGGGAATAGCAGATCAAATTACGTCATTAGAACAAGTTGGTTCAAGGGAAGAGCAGATCTAAACCTAGTACCTCTTCTGATGATATTCGACAATAACATTAATCATTAAGACAAACAATTCTCAAAATGGCCCTTTGACCTTGATGTATGCATTTTTCCGGGAAAAGAAAGTACTTGGCTGAAAAAGAACAAAATGTGATGATCCCTTTTCATCATTCCAATGGGATTTACACAGTTCATTACATGCATGTTTATGTATTTTATTGTGATACTGCATAACAAATGAGTCAATATTCACGCATATTCCCCATATGTTTGTCTCGTTGCTCCATTAGGCCTATACCACATGGTGTTACGCAATGCTTTGACATTCACAGATTTGCTTCAACGACATAGAGTCAAATGAAAAACATGGGATAATTGCTTTACATTATTAAAAAAATACATAAAAAACAAGAACAAAAATCAAATCAAATACTCGGATGAAATGTATTGATTTATGTTTTAGTCACATTCTCTGTAGGTGTAGCATACGAATCCGTTACGAATTGTACAATATTCTATGAACAGTCGCTATCGAACAGTCGCTAACTTTATGAGTGTCACTTTTCAAAAGATACGCCCCCCCCCCCCCCAAAAGGACAACTTATCCACTGTGTTGTTTTGTCAAAACTGGAATTTAACCAAGTATTTAGAGAAAATCTTCACACAGGATCTACGCTTTAACTAATACATGGATAAAAGCATATCACGTCAATTACTTGATCTATTCAATGTCGACATTTTTAAAACAGTCCCCGTTTCAATTTGCCCGGTAAATATTTTAATACATGTATACTATATGACGTCACCACTTGAGAATTATTTAGGTATTAGGTTTGCATTCAACTCTAATTTCCCTAGTGTATACAACTCATCTGTGTTCGTTTTTTCTCTGTCTGCATTACCTTGCCGTGTTCTCTTACTCAACACGTCAATAACAAGGTTGTCCAGGCATAAAAAGAGTATTGTTTCTAAGTTTTCGATCACTCGTTTAATTATAAATGTAATGTGGGCAGCCATGATGGAATCTGCACTAGTCACCACTATCATTGCGTGTTAATTACGCTGTGTTGACAATGCACCCTAGCATGTATAATGTTATTTTATGAGTTATAATTATGTCAAAATCACATGCAAACTATTAAAAATAGCCTACGGTTATTAGTATTTAGTGAAATGAATCGAAATCGACATGGGTCAAAATTGATCGAAATATTATAGAAATGGTACTGGATAAGTCCAATCAAAAGGTACCTTTCTAGTAGGCAGTCAAAATTGACAACAAAATACGACAGCCCGTAGTCCATTTCGGGGCGGTATTCTCGTACGTATTTAAACGCGGTTTTAAGCTAAACACGCGTTTAACTTTGCCTTTAAACACATCGCTTAATTAAACGCAATTCTCGAAAACTTTGTTTAACTTAAACACACGTCTATCTCACTAAAAAGTGTCTAACTTTAAACATGGGTATTGGGGTAGTTTAACGCGCGTTTAACTAAACTCTTGCACCAATTGTACGCCTTGAATGAGAACTCCGCCGTGCCCGGTGCAAGCTGACGTGCAGATCATGTAGTCTTAAAAATAGACGTGCATTTGAGGAATTCGGTCGATATCTATTGTAACCTATTTGGGCCACAATAAATTGAACTCCCATATACAGTGAACGCACGACAACTCAGGGGACGAGATTTGCGGAGATTAAAATCGGGTTGTGTTAAACACGTCGTTTAAAAGATAAAATCGCGTTTAATTTAGACACGCGTTTAATTAGACACGGTTTTAAGCGAAAACCGTGTTTAGTGCGAGAATTCGGCCCTATATCCTTGCACAAAAACATTGAGATATCGTTCTTTACCAATGATGATCTGAGTAACAATTGACTGGCCCCGGCATCCGTCTTAAAGGTCAACCAAAATGGTGATTCAAGTATATTTTATTCAATGGGTATGTTTAGAAGAGTATTATGCAAAAAGAATTTCTTTAAAATATTGTCCAGGGAAAAATATATACAAGAAATCAATCATAATTTCCAGTGTTTGTTTTTTAGTGTGGGATGAACTGTATACGGATGACGCGTTACTACGTAACAGGTGTTACTCCCAACTCGGTATCGGTCCGGGTCTCGATCGATAAGTCTGCACAAACAAAAGTCAAGAGTGGATGCTTACGCTATCGACCTATTGAGGTTCTGTGTGCGAGCCTGGGTAACACTCATGACGTATACAGGGTAGTAACCTGCCATCGTCAATATTTATGATACAAATTATTTATGCTTAGAAACTCTATATTTTGTTTTCGGTGCAATATTAAAGGGTAATTCTTTTTGAATTTTGTTTTTTATAATATCCTCCAATCGAGAACAAAAAACTTGAATCACCATTTTGGTTGACCTTTAACGCTCGAATTTGATGAAATCTAACAGATAGCTGCGCCATTCGTTTACGATTTGGCTGTATTGCATAACGGTGAAGAATCCGTTTGAATCGGGTGCACATAAGAGATTATAGAGTTGTTATAAATATTGTTTGAGTTAAATAAAGTACCCTTGAAAATAATGTTTTATTACCTCGGATCCGTCCAACCATTCAAAGAGGCCTTCTTCCCTACGGTCGTCAAGCCCGATCCAATAATTGACACCTTCAACCATAAGATCTAAGTATAGATAACAAAAAACACAATACCTTTATTGCACCAAATTCGTAAAAAACGTGTTTTTAAAACTCGCGTAACAAGGTTTAAGTTGCTAATTCGTTTAAGTGTTGCCAAATACTGGATTTTGGTAATATTGCACAATTTTATTCTGTTGGTCATCATAACAACCATGACCACATCGAGCGTCTGTTTGGCTGAACCTTGAGACGATTATAACTCAATGTTTTATCATTATACATGTATCCGTTTGCCGGTATGTTTTACAGCATCATATCTAGAACACTATAGAAAAATGTGGATGCCTTTAAGTTAAAATGGAAAAAACGGAGCAATATTACATGATTGGTCGGTTACCAGTTACCCCATAAACAATCCAGCTCCATAGTGTCCTATGTATAATAATAATAATAATAAAACGGTGCTTCTAAAGCGCCTCCCACCGAAGTCTCAAAGCGCTTAACAGATAACATAACAACACTGAAATTACATTACAATATAAGAATAATACAATATGTGGATGAACATGCAAAAAACATTGTAAACAGGGTAATCAATCATCAAAAGCAATTGTGAATAAGTGTGTCTTAAGAGACGATTTGAAATGGCTAAGAGTTTTACAGTTCTTGATGTGAAGCGGAAGTTGATTCCGTATTGTCATCATTCACGTACTACCCACATTTGATGCCACTTGTTTTTGTTTGTTTTGTAGTTATTATATTTGGTTCTACCCATACGAAAGCTATCACATTAGAAATTATGTAATACACGTAAAATATGGGTTACTCCGACATCCTGGATGGTCTAGTGGTTATTACATTCGCTTTCGGTTCGAATCCCAGTACCATCAGTTTTGATGTAAAACCTTTAATTGCTTTCAATCTTTTTTCTCAACATGGGAAAAAAGTGTCTAGGCCTAAGTCGAAAGACCAACAACTAGGCTAATCCGTGATAGCTTCCTTTATAGGTAACACCCGATTAGTTAAAAAGGAGATGTTTTACTTACATAATAAGAAACGCGTTTCTTCGGCATCTAGAACGCTAGTTAAGGTTCCGCCAAGCTCATGGCAGTGGTGTTCGGCTTCATCAAATGTTTTCTTTTCGGATTCAATGAAGTACAAATGATCTCGCCAGTAATGCCAGTTACTTGGACATCCTCCTAAAATGACAAGATATGCATTCCAAACTGAGTTTTAAAATATAACAACTATATCCAATTCATCACTCGATTGGTTTGTTTCTGTTTTAATGTCTCTACAAGACTTAAATCAATTTTGAAATATCTGTTGCAGGGACATAGATATGGTCTAGTTGCTGAATTTATTTTTAGTTGTAAGCTATATAATCATGGAACATTATTGCAAGGCATGCAATGTGTATTTATTTTGTAGACACGAGAAAGTATCCGCCCATATCTGGGAATTCGGGGAAATAGGACGCAATCCCACAATACAATTAGCTCGCAAGATAACGCCCTCTCTAGGACTGCTTGCACCAAAGTTAAAATCAACCACCATCAACCACCATCAACCCCATCCTCCGCCCTATTGAATGAAATGGCACGTAGACTATTGGACAATCTGGATCTGTCAGTGATACACATTTAGGTTCAAATACCCACTTTGGAGTGAGTGGGTGTGGAAACGTCACTTCGAGGGGATCATCACATCAATCATCACATGATTTATTGGCTGAAAGCTTAATATCTCCCGTTCCTGATTTCGATGTCGTATGCAAAAAGCATTGAATCTTATATTTTGTATAGACATTGTTAATTTTATTACCCAAGGCATTGATTGATTGTGTCGTAAGTGCCTTGCTTAACGAAATAAGCAGTGTATTATATACGATTAAGTGATATACCAAGCTCAATTTTAGCAGTGAGAAGCTTTCACGAAAACAAACCAATTTCAAACCTTTGCGTAGCGACAGCGTCAAGGAGAAATCTGTTCTACAGGCCCGACCGACCGATAGTTTTCGAAATTGATCTGATATTTTTATTTATTTATTCATTAAAAAGAACAAAAAGAATAAGAAACGAAGAACATTTTGTGAAATGTATGGACAATTTGGAAATTTCTTATTACATTAACTCGACCGTCCCTATATACCTGTATCGACCGCCCGTAGCCCCGTAAAACTTTTATATTTATAATTTAGATATCTTACATACCGCAATATCGTTCATCATTCCCATACGGACATTGTTCCTGGCCATCACAAACATCTGTTAAGCTTACGCAATGATCCGCACTGCATTCAAAACTGTTGCCAGAGCATATTTCTGTAATATCAAGGTTGTTGAAGCTATGACAATCGTATCTTAACCTCGTCCTTATAGATATGCTATACTGTAATAATATTTATTCGCAAGATTAAAATCTCTCATTAGATTGTGCTTAGGTAGTATGTCATATATTAATGACGCCGCAAGCTCCGTCATTTAGCACAACCTATCCGCAAAAACCCGTTTAGGAAGATCTTATAGAGAACCGTGGGTAGCAGTTATGATCGACAATCTGAGTACATGTATATCAAGAAAATGAGGAATATCCACGATTTTTCAGGAGGATGTTTGATGGTAATTCATCCCTAACTATTAACCCAAACATCATTGCGGGAATGCGCCCTGCACATCTAATTACCCTTTAGGCGTAAATCATGGTTTTTCGTTTCGTCACCATATACAACACTTTCAATACTCATCCATTTAAAGACTTTGTTAATGTCTTACAGAGTGAATTCCAATTATTTGTGACCAAACAGGCTAGACAGACATTTAGAATTTTAGCACAATGTTGTACCAAGGTTGCCACCAATCAACAAAGATAAGTCATGATTAGCAGTTAGTATACCATTTCAAAAAAATCCGTGACGTTTCATGAATTCGTTTTTTCAACACACTACGCGGAGAGAAAATGGTGTGTCCTTGGGGTAAGACATTCATAAGTAAGTCTAGTGTCAAGACCCAATTACGGAATAAAGCTGTATAATCCTTTAATCCGTAAATAAAGGATTTTGTTCTAAAGTTAATTTTCTGCCGTCTTACACCCAGGATAAACCGAGAAAATGCTGTGTATGGCATTTCATGGCCTGGATGAGTGCTAGGATATCGATCACACATTGCAACCAGGCTACACTTATGTACCCATGCAAGACAGTTTGAATTTGAATAAGCCCGCGCAGGGGAAATGTGTGATGTGTTTGGTAACTTTCGGTCTTTCCTCCCGGCCGCGTAGTGTGTTGAAAATGTGAATTTGGAAACGGCACTGATTGTCATTAAATGGTGTTGTTTGGTGGCAATTCTGGTACAAAATTGTGCCAACAAGATTCATCGAAATTACCTTCTAGCCTGTTTGGTCAACAATAATTGGAAGTCCATCTAAGGATATAATCAAAGTGTATGACTTTCTTTTGTTGAGCTCTTTAGCTATTAACATGAATTATCGCTCATGAAATTGTTGTGTCGTTTGTAACCTTTTTCAAGTTAATATCGGCGAAAGGTATTTATAGGCATTTTATCGACATTTAAGATATAATAAAATGTTAAACACCCAGGTCTACCATTTACTTAGTCTTCAGTCGTGCTTATCTCAGGTTATTTTCTCCTTGGCTAATCCTAACGTGATTCCCGGTATAACAAAATCACTGGATGCATATGGTGCAGCAAGTAAACAAAAATGGTATGGGTTGTTTTCTAGCTCTAACATAGCTCTTTTTACATTGAGCTATGAATTAAACCTTTCAACTGGGTCAAACTCGCTAGTCATAAGGGGCGCTAGTCATAATGCTCATTATTCATAATCTGCCCCAACCTTAACCCTTACCATAACCCTTACCCTAAACCTAGCCTTATCCCTTACCCAAACCCTAATCATAACCCTAAATCCTAACTCTAACCCCTAACCCTAACCCCACCTTATGACTAGCGGTCTGACCTTATGACTAGCGGGTTGACCCTTTTCAACTAACACTGCTTCATAATTCATAACCCGATATTTTTGGTGATAATGTGCATATGAAAGCTGACAACGATAACACACGGCATTTAAAATTTGTCACATCAAGCATGCCTCACCACCTGAATACAACTTACCGTTAGTTTGACTTGGATGACATATGCACAGAATAAATATCGCCAATAGCAGCATTCTATAAACGAATATTGCCCACATTAGGGACTGAAAATCTGTGAAGAAAATGCAACGTTATAGTTGAATGATTTAGGTGAAGCGCTATGTTCAGTACTTTCACTTTTAATTGAATTTGTTGAAATCAGGTTGAAAATGTCTCCTCTTTAATTTGAGATATTGCGCGCTAGGAATGGTTGATTATTGAGCAAGTGACAAGCCTGATTTTCATTTTCACATTTTTCTTTTCAACACGGGGAGAGTATAAAAGGTAAAGCGTGTGTGCTTGCTCAACCGTATAACAATGCGGCCGTCCGACTATCCAACAACCTGCGCATCGACCGGTGAATTAGCTCTACCACTACCAGTAATCAATAATTTGTCCGGTTAGATTCCGCGTGTAAAAATGCAAAAATGCAAATCGTACTTGACTTTACATTTGAGATTGTAAATACTTCAATATTCAACCATTCTTAGTGTGTAATATATGTCAAATTAAAGAGAAGAAATTTCTCAACAACTTTTTAAATAAATGTGTCTATGTATGAGTCATACTTTTAGCACATTTTACCTGGTCAGTTACTTATTGTGTTGACTGTAATACCCAGGGTTGTTTACACGAATCAATTGGATAAAGTTCTCGACCACACGAGAGCAATAAACACGATTGTGAGTTAACTTTTCATTTTGCATTTCATTCAATCCAAATTGACGAGTGTGAATGGAACATGAAACAAATTTGTATTGATTAGAATCTCCGTATCAATTTGATTAGATTCTAGCATCTCCCCAGTTGATAGGTATTCTAATCAAATTTGATAAACTTCTAATCGTTTTTAACGAGATTTAATTTAAAAAACAACAGTGGACGAAAATAGATTTACGGCCAGACCGATCTTGTTCGAAAATTGAAGGTTTAATTTTTTTTTTTAATACATTATGTAGAACAATTTTGAAGAAAGAAACCTGAATTTCTTTGAAATAATTGTTTGAAAGACAGCTTCGAAAGTTTAGAATATGTTTTCGACATTTTTGAATTTACCAACATTTTCACAATTTACTGGTGATTTATTTAAGTTGTATTGAAGGGCAAGTTCTGCCAGCTGTGATAACGCAACATTATTACGGGATGGATAACAAAGAAGACTTACGATTGAATGAGCAAAGTACATGGTGTATATTACGGATTAATGTGATAATAAAAACCATTTGGAAATACGAAAATATAAAATAAAGAGGCAACACACTGTATAACAAACATTGGATACTTTAATAGTTATATACACCGTTATCTTCATTGTATAACGGAGATGATTTAAAAAGATCAATGTAATATTTCTATAATAATAATTAAAACGCCTAGATGGTGTCATGCTGGACTGTCAAATTTGATTATCTTCGATTTCAAAACGTTGGGGTAATAATCGAAAGATTTACGTTCAAATGAAGATTGCCCAAATGGTTTAAAGCAGAGCAATGCACGTCAATACGTTCGTTGTAGATTAGCCGAACTGTCCGTGAAATAAAATATCAAAATTATGCATTTGTGCGGGTGACCATTTGGGAAAATGTACCGTTCCACGCCAATGGAGCAATGCTTTATAATTTTAAACTGAAAGATTTTATATCCTACACAAGAATTGATTTAATCTGTGTTTTGATAGCGTCAATTTCATATATTTCATAAAATGTTGATCTTATTGGCCATTATCCCACTCCTCTACTTATCCTTTTGTTTGATAGCTTATCCAGCTTTACACAGGGAATAGTCAATATCTAATTCATTGTATTACTACAACTATATCAGTACTTCAACTTTTTAATCTCTCCCACCTTTTACTATTTGTAGTTCTTTTGTATTTGCCCTATTACCATTGCAGTTTGTTTTAAACTCTTAAGGTCACATTTTTTAACCTGGGCTACATTTGTGTTACATTGGTCATTTTCATGAAATATACATCATTTTTTTTGTTTTGGTAGAATATATCAAAATATTTACATCTAAAGGGTATGAAACCATATATATCTGGAAACCTCATAATATAAGGATTGTAAATTCATAAACTAGAAATCAAATATACAGGTGACCTAAACATTATACATGGTGTAACAATTAAAATGTTATACAAAATGATGATTTACTTTATTTCTTCCAAATTCTAAATGCAGGACCTATATGAAGGATAGACATGTTTTTTTTGTATTTGAGTAAATTACCCATCCAGCGAATACAATATTAATTAGTCAGCTTATTAGGAAGTATATATATACGGGGTGGTCAAAATACCCAATGTTTAATACTGAAAAAACACCAATTTAAACAAATTATGAAATATATGATAATTCAGAACAAGTTTGAGAGACTATCGTTTAGTTTAACCATCACTATGTGATTATAAAGCATTGTTTCACACAGCAATTTAATATACAGGGTGTTTAAACTACCATGTACAGTACGTGAGTATTATGTTGTCATCTCATCCACTACAGTTATTGATAACTTAACTCAACCTGCAACAGTGGGCATTTAAAGTATCATAATAATATGTGTTGCATATAAAGTAATGACAATTAATTACTTTGGCTATAGTACATGTAGTACCAGTTGTGGTCATAGGTCTTAAAGACATTCCTGAGGCAGGAGTCCAGTAATACTTTCAAATGAAGGTCAGGAAAAACCATCCATTCATGCAAATAGGACAATAAGATTTAGTCAGTTGTTGATTACTGTGTGTGGTAGAGCATGACATTGTATGCAATGGAATCATTTGCATACTTGGGACTTCTATACCACTCCGCTACCATTTGTCTGTTAGGACATTTTGAGATTTAACAATTTTCCACCCATGTATTGCATAGCAATCACCTCCTCCTCCTCCACTCCCTCCTCCTCCGCTCCCTCAACCACCCTGACTAATTATTCTTAACGAGCTGTATTAATTAAAGCAAAAGTGATAGATTTTTTCTCTCTTCAGATTATTAAAAGGTATTAAATTGTCTTTAAGATAAGCTCAGACACAAGTCAATTTGATAGAGAGTTACTCAAATACAATAGCCTAAAGACAAAAAAACCTCTAAAATGTAACAAAACCACCTATTTTAAAAAGGTTAAAAAACGTGACCTTAACAGAGTAACATCTTGCCCTTTTTACTGTATATTCTGTACATATAAAAAGCTATTTTTCTTGATAAAGGCAAGTATATCTTGCCGAAACGTCGTGTAATCTATTTTTCTTCTTCGTATTTTCCTTTCCTTTTTAGTGTCTCCTTGTATATATTGTCCCCACCATTGCTGTTGGGTTAGTGATCTTTTACATATGCTACTTTTACATTTTATCACTTCCCACTTGTATCCCTTTGGGATCCTGTTGCGGTTTTGTGTGTGTGATCTGTTGGGAGTCCCTCTTACCATTGTTATCAATGGTCAGTCAATTGCTTGAGATTGTGTGGAGAAAAAATGAGATTGACTTGTGTTTAGGCAATTAATACCCTTTAAAAATCTGAATAGAGAAAAAAATCTATCCCTTCTGATTTAATTGATACAGCTCTTTTAGGCCATGGGATGTTCCTCTGTATCTTTCACTCTTGTACTCTCCGTTGTGAGGAACCAACATTTATTACCAAAAGATGGCTAATACATACCTAAATACAAATTCACCTTATCCCACGTTCGTTGGTAACCCTTTAAATGAGTAATTTTATCCCAAAGTTTGACTACGCTATTTTCTTAATTGCCTATTATTGTTTAGCATACCAGTTCAATAGCTTTAAATGGATAAACAATACATTTTGAGTGCATAGATTCCTATAAAATAAGGCGTTCTATATTGTTTTATAACACTCTTGATAAAAGATTAAAGTTTACGTGGACGTTTAGCTGGCTTAACCTCACGCTATACTTGGATAGCGCAGTTCACATCATGAATACAGTGACCTTGCTAGACATAAGTTGATCTCTGCAACGAGCGTAATGAACATGTACCAGTACAGGTTTGTTTTATTATGAGATGTAAAATCATACAGTCGCTACGCGCTGAAAAAGGAGCAAAATAGACATGTTGGAAAAGGAGAAAAGAAAGTCAAGTTCAACTCTATATAATATGATCAAGAAGTTAATCTTAGTTTATTAATTACACACATGCAACATAATGTAATTTGGTAAGTAGTGCCAAATAGTAAGCATGTTGTTGCCATCGTCATTGTATTTTAGGGCCTAATAATTATATCAAAAATATCACAAAATAATATGGAACTAGTGATAACATTTATTAATACATGGTATGTTCAAAAACATGTATTGTTTGTCCATGTAGAATCACTTATTTTGTATGCTAGAACTTCTATGGCCGTGCCAGACGACGCTGGACATAGGCGTATTCACGAGTATTTAGGTTAAAATATGCGAACGAGGTTACCTGATCAAGTGAATGGGACGACCGCTTAACAACGGTTTAAATTCAAAAAATAGCATTTACAATTGGGATGATTAGCCATCCCGAACGGTTTTGGATTGGAAACATTTTCTTCTAACCTATGATGAATTTTATGGGGTCATATAATCAAAATCCATTGTTACATTGAAACCAACGGAAATTCAAAATAAACGGCCGTTCGTAGCCACCGTCGTCTGGGCCGGGCAACTAATAAAATAGCGCCCTCTTTTGACGGACTTTGGAAAGGCCCTATTCAATTATACATGGTTTTTAGTCAAACTTAAGGATATAATTACTCGTTTAAAGAGTCACCTACGAACGTGGGATAAGTTGAATTTACCTGTATGTATGTATTTGCCATCTCTTGATAATATTTTTGGGTTCCTCTACATTCAGAAGCGGTTGCAGAATACTTTGTTGCAGACAGCCTGCCAGCAATACAAAATATGCTCAGAAAAAATCTCAACGGCATTTTTTGTTAGAGCAATTCCAACCATGTGTAATAAAATCACCTGGATGTACCTCACATGGTATAGGGTGTTGGCAAATTCCAGATTGAAGTTAAGTGTGTCATTTTGCCCAAAAACCGTGATTTTTACACGTTTTCGACCAAATTATTGCTTTTAGAAATATCTCCATTATTAAGGGTCCTATTCCATCATGACTGGTGTCAAATAAAAGGTGACAATATCAGCTTTTATATGATATCAGTATAAGCGAATATAAATCATGAACAATAAAACAACGAGTGAAAAAACATACATTTTTAGCATTTTTAGACTAAAATTCAAAAAATGTAATTGGTTAAATGTTATTTTGAGATTAAAAATAAAACCACAAGTTTCCCATATGTATTACAAAACTGCTCCTAGTATACATAAATAATTTAAAGAAGAAACAGAGTTGCTTGTTTATCCCAATTTATCGCTATAGCAATTTTTTCCCGAAACAGTTATGTTTACACGTTTTTCATCAAAATACTGTTTTTAAGGATATATCCATCATTAATGATCCGATTACATCATAACTGGTGTCAAATGAAAGGTGATGGTATCAGCTAATATATGTTACCAGTATAAGCGAATATAAATCAATAATAACACAACATGGGTGAAAACATCAATATTTAGCATTTTTGGACTCAAATTCAAAAAAGCTAATTCATTTAAGTTTTACATCAACTAAACGTGACGATGTCAGCTTTTATATGAATGGTACTATATGACCGAATATAGATAACATTTAACAACATTTTAAAAGTAAAATACTCTATAAAGTGTTTTACAATTTTAACTAAATCTTAAATTGCTAGTATAACATTTAGCCAATGTGAATAACACATGGTGTATCAGAATGATCCATACCGGGTTTCAAAAATATATTAAAATATAAAACAAATAGTGTTTCAAATTTAAACACTTGCGATATGATGGTGGAGATGTTTCTTACGTATTCTGTTAATTTGATTGAGATATCTCTTTTTGTTCCGCTGTGGCAATACTTAATCGAAAATTAATGAAAAACGTATTTTCATATTTTGGCTCGCATAATTCATCATTACAGCTATTCTCCCTAGCACTACCAGCATTTCAAACAATGAACCCACACCTCATAGGAAAGGCAGGTTAAAACCACTCAAGCTTTATAACAAATCCTGCCCTATTCAATCAAAGCTTTGTTTCTATGCACACAACAATCGATTGTTATCAAAAAGCAAATTCAAATAAGAATTGGATCATTTCGACAAAACTTGAAATCTATTATCGTTACCAAAAAGTCTGTATTTTCCATCAAAAATTTCCGATTTTCAAAATCTTAAAATTCCTAAGAAAGCTGGAGCAAGATATACATGTATGAAAACAGTTTGGACAATATCAATAAAGTTTATACCAAAATAATTGTATTACCTCAGATAGATCAATGGGCTATTCCAGATAATAATGAACCTCCCTATTAGGTACAATTTTTTATTTTTTTTAGTCCGGAATTCCATGACTCCCTCTATGAAAAGTATCAAACTTCAAAAAAGTATGGAATTCCAGATCAAACTTCAAAAAAAAGTATGGAATTCCAGATCAAACTTAATTTTTTTTATGGAATTCCAGATCAAACTTCAAAAAAGGTATGGAATTGGTGGGGAAAAAGTCTGGAATTCCGATGTCCTCTATAGGGGGTCTAAATTGTGAAAAAGTCTGGAATTCCAAGAACATGTGCCAAAAAGGTATGGAATTCCATTGAAAAATTGGTGGGGAAAAAAGTCTGGAATTCCGATGTCCTCTCATTATTATCTGGAATAGCCCAATCTGAGATACCCTGTACATGTCTGAGAAAACTGAAGTGAGCTTATACTTCTAATTGCTAGAATTTCTTGTAATAATGGTCAATTTGTTCCAAAAACATTTTTTTCTTCTTAATTTGTGTCGAAATATTGCTTAAAGGAGAGGCCCTATATTATACGACGTAAACTCGATTACTGCATGACTGGTACCAAATGAAAGGCAATCATGTCAGATATCATATAATTCGTCGCATTTTGAGTAAATCGCGTTTGAAAATGTGTTCGTAACCTAACCCCCTGATTTGAACCCTGACCTAAAGCCTAACCAAAACCATAACCCTAATTCCAACCCTAAACCTATCCCTAACCCTAACCGTAACACATGTTGCAATCCCTCGCTAGCCTGGTTAATTATAAGAAAATAGCGCTTCCTGGTCTTGTAAATATATACGAGGGTTGGTCAATATGTAATGCAAATGATCTTGTTATGATACGCATAAGTGAATCTATTATTATAACGCATGAACCTTTGTCTTTCAAATAATTCACTTTTGGAATTCTACATTTATAACTATGACGCATTAGAGTCAGTACACTTTGGACCCCGCCAAATCAGCCGAGTCATGTGACTCATCCACCGAGTCAGATGATTCGGTGGATGAGTCAGTTGACTCGGTGGATGAGTCATGTGACTCATCCACCGAGTCAACTGACTCAATAAAATATCACAGTGTTTCAGTACACGGACACACCAATGAATCATTCTAGTGAGTCAAGGGACTCAAATAAATGCATCAAATGACTCGAATAAATGCATTAAATGACTCAATTTGATCCACCACTGAGTAACTTGACTCATTCAAATGAGTCAGGTGATCAATGCATGTTTCACTTGACTCATTACTAGTGTATCATATGACTCATTTAAAGCATTAATGAGCCATTTGACTCATTGCTGGTGCATCATATGACTCATTTAAAGCATTAGTGGGTCAATTGACTCATTAGTATTGAGTCATTTGACTCAGTCAATCGTTGAAGTGTCTCAGTACACGGACAAACATAAGACTCATCAAAATGAGTCAACTGACTCGGTTAATATTTTCTGTGATTGGCAGGAAACACGTGCTAAGAGGATTGCATAACATAACAACAGGTAAATCACAATTTTGTTATTGCATAACTATGATAATAATAATAATAATAATAATAATAATATAATTTATATAGCGCCTAATATCCATTTACAAAGAAATGTTCAATGGCGCTGTAGAGTCAAGTGCTATGCACTGTATGCTTTCGAGAAGAGATGAGTTTTTAGTTTCTTCTTAAAAATGTTGACATTCGGGGATGACTTAATGTCCAGTGGTAATGAGTTCCATAGAACAGGTGCAGCTGATGAAAAGCAACGGCGACCGTACGTAGCGAGTTTCCATCGTGGTACTTCAAGGAGTAGTTTGTTGTTGGAGCGAAGGTTGCGGCATGTACGTCGATAATGGACAAGATCTGCAAGATATTGTGGAGCAAGTCCGTTTAAGGCTTTATAAGTTAGGAGCAAGATCTTGAACTCAATTCTGGATGATATTGGCAGCCAATGAAGCTGCTTGAGTGCAGGAGTGATATGGTCGAACTTTTTTGTGCGGGTAATGATTCTAGCGGCCGTATTCTGTGCACGTTGAAGAAGATGAAGATGTGTATCTGGGATACCATACAACAAGGAATTACCATAGTCAAGTTTTGATGAAACAATAGCATGAACAATAGTAAAACATGACTCGTTAGTGAGGTACTTTCTAATATGACCAATTTTCCTGAGAAAGAAGTAAATTGAACGGCACGTAGACGAGACATGTTGATGGAAAGAGAAAGTATCATCAAAAGTAACACCAATATTCCTGGCCTGTTTGGCAGGCGTAACTGAACAGGAGCCGATGTTGATAGAGTTGAAAGGCATTGGAGAGCGGTCAAACTTAGAGTGAATGTAAAGAACTTCTGTCTTAGAATCATTGAATTTCAGTTTGTTCTGCGTCATCCATTCCTTGATTTGAAGAACACCGCTCTGGATTGAGCTGATGGCTGATGCAGTATTAGACTTAGTGAATGAAAGATATAATTGGTTATCATCAGCATATTGGTGAAAGTTGAGGTTAAGGTGACGAATCAGATTTCCAAGAGGAGAAATGTAGATGGAAAACAGCAGTGGTCCTAAAACTGAGCCTTGAGGCACTCCGAAGTTTAGCAATTTTGATGATGAAGTGCTACCTTTAACAGAAACGGACTGAAATCTACCAGTGAGGTAGGAGCGAATCCATTGTAGAGCAACTCCTTTGATACCAAGGTTGGAAAGACGCTGGAGTAAAATACTGTGATCGATGGTATCGAAGGCTGCCGATAAATCTAGGAGGACTAACAAGACAACATTGCCGGAATCAAGGGATCTAGTAATGCTATTATGCACTGATAACAATGCTGTTTCCGTGCTGTGAAGTTTGCGGTAAGCTGATTGAAGAGGTTCCAACAAAGCATTCTGATTGAAATATTCGTTAAGCTGAGAGCGAAGACAATAACTTTAATTCCTGTGTAGATTGAAATATGTAGTTAGTATAAGGGGGAAAGTGAGGAGAAGCAGTTAATATTAGGCATATTATGCGATTTTTCCGAGTGAACGCCGTTATCCTTGATTTTACTCTGGAAGCAGATTTTCATTTTTGATCATAAATCGTAAACTGTAAAGATCTTTTAAGTTACAGAGCAATACCCACTTCTCCTTGTTTGGGCAAACAAAACCCTTTTTTTTATTTGGCCTAACAAACATTATATCGTCTCTCCAGACCCTACCCTACAAAAAATATCTCATCATCCAATCCATGAAGGGTTGATAGTTTTTCACATGTGGGCCAAAGTTTGCCTGTCTTCCTTTCTCCTTTCTGTCCGTTTTCTTTCCCTTTTCCCTTTCCTTCCCTTTTTATATCCTCTTCTCCCTTTCATTCCCTTCCTTTGACTTCCCGATTTTCCCGGTAACCCCTTTTTTCAGGGGGCACTCTGCCCCCCCCCCCCCCCCCCCCCCCCTGGCCCTCGCCTGGCTACGCTACTGACCTTGATGTGCTTTTGAGTTTTTATTCGCATGGGTATTATAAACATAGCTGATATCATCGCCTTCGGTTTGACACCAGTCCTAATTAAATAAAAGTTTATATATAAAAGCGATATTCTTCAAAACAATATTCCGATCTAAAACGAGTAGAAATGACAGTTATGTGATGCTGCACTAAGACCATGAGAAAAACTCAGTTTCGGGACACCATGTCAATCCCCGTCCCTCAACATTTTCTGCCCGACAGTACCGCCCCCCCCCCCCCCCCTCCTCTCTTAAATTCCTGATTCGGCGGCTCCCGTAAGAAAAAAACTGACCGATCTACCCTACCTGAGAGGTCCGTTTGCCCGTAGAACAGGAGGGGGGTTCGTCGCCTAAACTTCAAATTGGTTTAGGCCTAATAATTTTTTCTCGGTATAATTCAGATGTAATTTGAGCCGTTTTGTAGAAAATGTGGAACAAATGCTATTTCTGTTTGGAATCTAATTAATACATTTCAATTAGCATAATAATTTGGTTTTTTATTGTAGTTAAAATGCTAAAAATATAGGTTTTTGGCATCTACATTTAAATGTGTAAATGTTATAAAATTAATAACAATTATAGGTTTTCCCAGTTAGTTTAACACTTTTTTCATTATATTTCATATCTCGTTAAGTTAGAATTCGTCCCCAAAATCTGACTTACGCATTTTGTTAGATAAATTTCGTCAATGAGCATTATATTTCAAAGTATGACCATTTCATTTAATTCATTGGTCATTTCTTTTCGTCAAGGAAGGATTGAATTCGTATCACCTGATGGGTAGCGGGCCTATGCACAAATATAATTCGTCTTTGTTCATTATTTTTAATACTTTTATCACATATATTCGTCAGGTGTTAGAAGAATTATAGGCCTACATAATATTGCAGGTTAGATTTGAACCACCGACATGTGTTCTTTTGCCTTGTCTATATTGAAACAACTGAAAACGTGGATATTGTTTTTGCATGGTTTTACCATCTAAAGATACCACACCAAAGTGCAAACAACTTGCACAAAGTCCCATTAAGTCATTCAAGAAAGTTGGTGATATAAATCATATGAAATAAAAGAAAAAAAGAACGAACAAGAGAAAAAGAAAGAAAGAAAAAATAAATATATATATATATATATAAAAATTCAAATATATATATATATATATATATATATATAACGTATAGGCCTATATATATAACGTATAGGCCTATAGCTGGATTTTACACTTTTTCTAGGCAGGACGTTCCACATGGGACGAAATAAAGTGAACTGAATATGAAACTATTTGATCAAAGACGAAATAAATGTATACATTAGTAGGTTACCGCTGTATCAGACGAAATGGAAGTGTGTTAGGACGAAATTAAATGAACATTAAATGAAATTCATTGCGCAAAATATGAATATACTTGACCAAAGACGAAATTTACTTTAACAAATGCAACCTTCAAAATTTTGGGACGAATTCAAACTTAACGAGATATGAAATATAATGAATAAAGTGTTAAACTAACTGGGAAAACCTATATTATAATTAAAACATTGGATATATAATTCAGGTGTAATATCAGTCATTTGTAGAAAATATGGAACAAATGCTTTTTTAATTTAAATCTAAAAACTTGTTTTTACTCCATTTTGTATTCCTGGTTTCTGTTTCGTTTATATGGGTATCATTATAAAAGCGGACATAACCTTCCATTTGATTGACACCAATCATTTAAAATGGAATATTTGACAAGAAACAATAATTATGATCTTAAACGAGTCGAAATTACCGTTTTACAGTGAAACCGACCAACGATGCCCCGCAATTGACATATATGACAATGACAACACCATATTCCCAATAAAGTCAAGTTTAGTGATGAATATTAATATAATGATCAATTTGGTAAAATAACCTCATCTGCGTATTCCTCATTTCTGTATTTAATCAGTGTGTATACACTTTGTACATACTCTTAGCTTTATCTGTATGTAAACAAATTATTCACCAGGCATGAAACTCAGGGAACACGCATTTGAATTTACCGCGTCAGCTGGACATTATGCCATAATAGTGCATTCATGCACGGTAATTCACACAAGTCCTGTTTGGGTTCATTAAGGTGATGGTCTACCATAAAAACTGTTTTTGTTATTTTAAGTCCTACAAAGTTCATTTTTGGATATGTTGATACTTATGACCATACTAGAGGATTGCCGGAGATTTTTTTTCCAAAATTCATCTCATTTGCATAATAATGGTGGCCATCTTGGATTTTATCGGCTATTTTATCCCGGGGTACTCCTGAGAATACGCAAACATTTGTCGTTGATTTTTTCAACGAAAAATATGCTTATACACATAAATGTTGGGATGACATAGCCCTTTTTTCAAATTTGTGTCCCAAATTTCAAATTTGCATTTTTTTTGACGAAAAATATAAAAAAATCATTTTTTTAACCAAAAATGAGCATTTTTGAAAATTAAAATGGCTATAATTTTTTTTAAAAGACTAAATATGCAAAAAAGGCTATGTCATCCCTTGTTGAACTATTTATTCTAGTTCCATTCGAAATTTCAGCTTCATACATGCTTCCGTTTTTGAAAAATAACCCCGGGATTGATCGAAACGACCATTTCGAGAAAACAGCGTTTGAAGTCTAGAAACACTGTTTTTAATTATTATGCAAATTAGGTAAAGCATTTACATTTTTGAAACCATATTCAAAAATACTATTTGAATTATCACAATTTTTGGTGGTATTTTCATGGCAAAATCTCCTTTATTTCTAAAGTTATGGAATTTATAAGGAATATAACGTTAAATATCACTGGTTGAAAAACAAAGAAATACATAAGATATTAAAAAATATATTTACGAGAAATGCGTTGGATTTTCGACTTTGTTTTGACGTAACTTTGGAACCACTGCTCCGATTTTGATGAAATAAAAGGTAATCAAAAGTAAAACATCAACTGCGTCTTATAGGCATAATATCTTAATAGCCTCTTTTTAGCCACTGTATGGTAGACCATTACCTTAAACCAGTCCCCTATAATGTGCTTGTTTATATCCTATATAGGTATGTATAACACCTTGAAATAAAGGGGATTCTTGCTCTGTTGCTTTGTAGCATAAAATTGCTATAAAATACAATTTGGATTATCGAAGCATTTTTTGTTTTTCCTCTATATTATTTAAACGTTATATGAGCAGTTTTTCAGAACATATGGGACAGATGCTGTTTTATTTTGAATCTTAAATTAATACCTGATTAAATAACTAATTCGAAATTTGATCAAAAATTGCTAAAAATTGATGCGTTTTCAATCACAATTCTGATATTCGTGATTTATACTCGCATATATTTGTATCATATTAAAGCTTACATCCTCATCTTTCATTTGGCACCAGTCATGATGAAATAACATGTTTAAAAATAGAAATATCCTGAAAAACAATATTGTGGTGAAAAACGGATTAAAATGTCAGTTTTTGGGCAAAATTTCACACTAAATCAAGATATAGAATTTGCCAACACCCCACATCCTATGCAGTGTCATATATATTTATAATTCCACACGGTTGGCATTGCTCTAACAAAAAATGCCGTTGAGATTTTTTCTGAGCATATTTTTTAATGCTGGCAGGCTGTCTGTTGGATATTTGAATGAAAGAACCCGACTTAAACTGTATGAAGCAATGGTGCTTATCGTTTATGATTATATTCACTAATTTAATCACGTTTTATAGAAGATTAGTTCATCGGTTTATATTACAAATCTTTATAAGTCAAGTTTTACGTGATGGGGTATTATATCATATAGTATGTATCGATAAAAAAAATACAAATGAATGCAAGTGACAGTGAGAGATGTTTCATTTAAAGAACTTGAAGGCAAGTGTTCCCTTGTGGTTAAAACCAAATGTAGTGACGTTCACTAGTGCCATTCATCATAAGTTTTTATTACGAATCAACAGTCCATATGCACTTACATTTTCCTATTCTGTTTAAGATTTTATGTTTAATTTTCATAATGTTTGAACATATTCTATTATCATTTTCGATTTTTTTATTTTATTTTTTAAATTGTAATAATTTGACAAAAAGAAGAACAAACAATGACCTACCAACCTTACAATATTTCTTCCGTAAAACAGGTTTTTTTCTTCGCTTTAACGCATGAATCTATACTGTTCCTTCACCTGCTTCATACGCGCAGGTTTTTATTTACAAATTGTGTAAGAATCATCTAGACCTCAAGTTGAAATGGTATGCTTAAGTGCAATTTAGAGATATGAATATCATATAGATACGCATGTGAACAAACTAATGCATTCTATATAATACTACGGTACTTTCAATCTTTTTTGTATAAAGTGCTCCATGGTAACTCGCGACGAGCATTTTGTACAAATTCATATATTATTTCAAAGGTCATCATTAATTTATTTTTCTAAGCATCGCTTAACCGGTTGCTTAAATACGTAATATATTGTATCCAGAGCGTGACAAAAAAAGTGTCCCATGTGAAACCTTTTTTTTTTTGCCATGTCAAATACCAAAAGTGTATGGGAAATAGTCATTACCATATTATTCAGCAATCTTTAATGTGTCATAAGAATTAGGTTCTATCCATTTTGGAGTTTTCGTTATCAAATAATGGCAAATCTACAGTACAGCTCGAAATAGAGTGTACACTGACATTGCAATGATATTGCAATGACATTGCAATGATATTGCAATGACATTGCACTGACATTGCAATGACATTGCAAATTGTAATCCGATTAGTGCACTGTCATTGCAATGTCATTGCAATGACATTGCAATGATATTGCAATGACATTGCACTGACATTGCACTGATGTGCGTTGATATCGTGCACTCTATTTCGAGCTGTACTGTACGTGAAATCCAGCTTTGGCCACATTTCATGTGCACAGAACCCTTTTATTATCGTCCTTTCAGTGTGTAATTGAACTAAATCAATAAAATCAATTAATCTACATATTACATGCTGATACATATTTATTACATATTTTCATCCATATCATCCATGACAAAACACGGAATATTTGAATATAAGATACCGTATTTGAAATAGTACCTTGAAATCCTTGATGTATGCTATTACTCATCATTGGAATCTCAAATGCAGCTTTTTCAGTTGGAAATCTAAGTCTTGTTTTAAAGTGGCTAAGGTGCGATTCGTACTCTTGTTACTAAATTGATTATATCCAGGGAGTAATGAGGTGAAAATTAATAGGATGGTGTGTATTTGATAATAGGGATTACTAACAGCCTTTTTTGTAAACAAAAAAACATGAGTTGTATTTTTGATTATTTTCGTATCTCATGGGACACCTGTATAAACATCCGTATAATCCCGTCGATTACGGGACAAATTGAAATACTAGATGTTCGGCCGAGTGCACCAATGGCGAGTAGCTGAAGAATAGCGCTACCTCGCTAGTAACTGAGGCGTAAACCAAAACGTTGAGAGCATTAAACCGGAGTAAGCTACTAGGCTAGTAACTGACGAGTAATCTACGCTAAATCTTATACCTGACCGGACCCAAGAGTAAGTTGGGGCATAACGGTTTTCTGCCACAAGTCAATCGATATAGCAATGGCGTAAATTTGTGGTGGACATTGGAGAGGATGGTTCGCTGATGCGGCAGGACCAATTGCGCTTGCATGAACAGGGGGTGTCTATCTGAGGTGGGATGTGACCCCCTCATAAGCTGAAAGATTTTGTATTTGTGAAGCTCCATTCATGCAATTTGGTGAATACTTTCAATCAAAATTTGGATCAACTCTTTTTGCCTATTCAAACACTAATCGCACCGATTTTGGGTCATATTTTGACCAAAATGTACTTATTGTCCAAGGATTCTAAATAATGACTAAAATAAATAAATACATTTATTATTGTTTTTATTATAAAAAACTGATAAAGCCAAAGTTTCAACATTAGTGTGAGTGGAAGGGTAGAAGAACAAAAAATGAAAGCATATCATACCGTGCGTGGGGATCGAACCGGGATTCTGTAGTTTACAATCGAAGGACAAGGTATCCACGCCACGGAAGTATTTGTGTTAAGAGATGTGTTATAATTGTATATACCATTAAACTACTTGTTTCCATCGGGTGCTTGTGTTTGTCATTAAAGTTGTGCTTCTTGGTGCATATATATATACATCATATTTGTATGTGCTCCTCGCCCAAAATATGTTTGTAATGTCATGATAGTCCTTTATTTTGAAAAAGCGGTAAACAACTTGATTTGATTTTTCAGACACCCTAAACACGTATTTCACCTGAAGCCCAAAATACGGTATATCATTGGTGTAAGACATTCAGAAGTGAGTCTAAAGACACCAGTACGGATTAAAGCTATATATTGCTTAAAGGTGTATGTTCTGATCACCCCTTTTTTGGCTATGATTTTGTTTTTACATCAACATACACTATTAAAACGCTGTTTACAATTTTAAACAACCATAAGTTAACCAGTGAATCGCTCAACGTTGTTTAACATTTTAAACAATATTGCTCAACATTTTAAACAAGTTGATTACATTTTGAGTAACATTGTAATCAACGTTGAGCAATTCACTGGTTAACTTGTGGTTGTTTAAAATTTTAAACAACGCTTTTAACAGTGTATTTTGGTATCAATTTAGAATCACCATATTTTTAATCGTTATGATTATAAAATCTTAGGGGCCAGAAATGTTCCATTTAGAAATTATAGGCTTAAATGAGGTGAATTATTGCCAAACAAACCACCCACCAGTTTGTGTACTACTCAATGGAAAAATTTCTTGTGACCTTGTGCTTTTAAAAAAAGAACCATTGGAGTTATGCTACTCAAATTTTGGAATGCGACAATTTTAAAGATGACCTTTCATGTATATAAAATAGAAAACATCAAGTTGAAAATCGGGCCAGCAATCAGATCATCTATACCTTTAAATCCGCCAATGGAGGATTTTGTGCTAGGTTAATTCCGTGCTGTCTCACACCAACGATAAACCTAAAATGGCCCTAAAAAGTGACTACTAGTGCATTGAATGCATTCATGTTAGAACATTTAAAATCAATGATAGGTACCACAAATCTGAGAAGTACATCAATTGCGGAAATCTCTTACCCGTACTTACACCTCATGCATACACATTGTGATGCTTAAAATGAAAACCTACTTTAAAACAGCCCGTTCCAAGTTGAGCTGTTAATGTCAAACAAGTCAATATCATTTTCTTTCATTTCAATCAGAGTCTGAAGACAATAACAACTAAATTAATATCTATGATCAAAATGCTTAATCTTATTTTTGGAACAAGCTATTTACAAACGCTTTCATTTAACATGTTTACATTATGATTACAGAACGCTAATACGTTATGTTTAATCTATATATTGGGGTTTAAAAAAAATATAGAACATTTAACAGTTAAAACATCTTCTTCCACACGCAGTCCTAAACAAAAACGAGCTGACCCGGTAATAAATTCCCTCATAACTCTAAAGTTAACGTTAAATTACAGAATTGAAAACATTGTTCGCGAAGATCGGTTAACAATTGAGAACATACACCGAAAAAAATGAAACAAAGTGTAGTATTAATTTTCACACTTGGGTTTTGAAAACGCAGGAATTCAGAGCAGAGAAAAACATAATTATTTTCCTTCTGGAAACTTTTTTGAGAGGAGATCCATTTTCTGCGTTATTATTTAAAACACTGCTGGGGTCCAGGGGCGCGTTACCCCGACCGTTGGTTCAGATTAAATAGAGTGCCGATGCCAACCGTTTTTTCCACTTAACAATTTTGAAAAATCGCCGTTTTGAAAATAGCTTAATTGTCCTGAATCTTATAGTATATGTTGAAACATCATTTCCCTCACTTATAAGCAAAAAAACCGGATACAATTTCGATGTTTGGAACTTTTTTTGGCGAACATTTCAATTTTGGCGTATATTTCAATATTTCACGCATGGTACGGACGAATAAAACGTGATTTTGAGGTCGACCGGCTATGAATAGTGAGTCATTGTAACGTCATGCGTGTGATGTTTGTACTTGTTTTGGTATGTATGGAAAGAGGAGACCTCTAGCTATACTTTTATACCAAAATAAGCATACTCTGCATCTTGGTTCGGATTATTTTCGTTAACAAAACGATTACAATGTCAAAGTTGAATGAAATATGGCGCATGGACATTATTTATTTAATAACGCTTTTATTTCATCATTTTCTAATAAGTTTGCTTTCCCGTTAGCATGTTAGATACTTATTACATTAAACGTTTGTTTATGAATCGTAACTGGATGTATGTTTTCTTACAAATACGAAATAAATTTGAAAGGTTATAAATTATAGTTACAGCATGCTTTTTATCCATCGTAACTCGTAACTCGTTATGTATGTTTTCTTACAATTAAGAAATAAATGTGAAGGTTGATATGTCTTAGTGAACAAAGCTCAAAGTATCGTAAGTGATCACTGATTTGTAATAACCTGACCACAGAATTCAGTCATTTTCCTCCAAGGTTATGACTGATCAAATGGAAAATAAAAATTATATCGCCTTTTCTATTACTAACATATCCATCTCCTTCAATTTCTAAAGTGAGGAGGGCGAGATAAATAAATGCCATTATCATTGATATTATTGACGATAGTTCATAGTTCTTACCTGTTACGTTGCTCAAGCTAACATCTACACATGATCATGCTGAAATGGAACGCAACGAGATAAAATCATCCTTGAAACGTATATAGGATTAGTCCATGATTGAAAACACATGTAGGACATACGTAGCATGAAGATAAACTGCTCGTTGAGTGCCGACGTCTGTACCGCACCAAGCCTGGGTTTTGCCTCATTCTTTCCAATATGGTCCGTGATTGGTCAATTTATGGTCAGTGACGCTCTCCGATTTAATACGTCATTAGTAATTGTAGTTGATGTTTGAATGTGTAACTCAACTCGTCAAGACAAAAACTTCATGATGCATCAGTAACACAACTACGCATGTTTAGAGTCACCGGTCACTTTACTGATTAATGTAAAATGATTGGATCCTGGTCACAGAATGATTTTTTTTCCGCATCAAACCAATAAGCAGAGCCATGAACAAACATTGCAGAGTATAGCAGAAGCGCAAATCAATTGAATAATTATTACGAAAACGAACCGCGCAATATCGAACCGTGTTTTCGGTACTAACATCGGGTTATACTCCGGAAAAATCTGAACTGTTATTTTCTCTTGCGATCTTGATGTCAAATTAAAGTGTGTTTTTTTAGCTTAAGGTCTTGAAATATTTCTAGTAGTAGGATATGTCTTGCTAACTTAATGACACCAGTTTCTGGCATTTACAAGCACATTATTTTACTGGGAAGTTCGTCGATATTGAGAGTAAAATGTTGCAAGAGTAGTGTCTACATGGATATGTCAGACAGCGAAATTTCAAAACTGTCACATATCCAGATAAATGAGGGTTTTAGCCATTATTATTTCCTAACGACGTGACCATTTATGTAGATCATAAGAGAGCGTTACATTTGGAACCATTGGCATTTTGTCCATTTGTGCGATCGCATTATATATATTTTTTGCGGATTACTGGCTATGTAGCCTAAGGAGGAACAATTTTCGAGGGAAATCTTTTCCAACTTATTTAATAAATAAATGTGATCCACTTTTTATTTAACAGTATAAATGATGTTGATGCATCATACGTCCTCTTAGAAACGAAATTGAATAAGTGTTTCTTTGCCCTTCTTGATAACACATTTGGTAACTCATTCGCTTGATGAACGGCAGGTTCCGGGTTCGACCCTGCTGGTGACATATGATTTTTGTTCTCGTTAAAATCAAAAATGCTTTTTTGCTATACACATTAATTATGTACTAGCGGGTACCCTCGCTACGCCCGGGTCCTCGCTAGCTGAGTATAATCCAAATTATATACCTTCATGTTTTGTAGCAAGATGGGCATAGATAATGAGTTTTTTTCTCATTTGAAATAGACTTTGTTCACCGAAATCTGAGTTTTGTGATATCTTTGAATCTCGGACCCAATTTCAATATCCCATTTAGGAGGGAAATAATGTTAGTTACCCCATACACCCCCAACAAATGTTGTACCAACCCCATACCCCATATAGTGTATATACATGGTATAGAAGATAGTGTGCGGTTAGTCGTCAATATGATCAAAGCGTATAGGCTATTGTGAAATAGCAAGATGTCCTTGATACTCCAGGTGCCCTTAATCCTATTCTTAATATCGGTGCCACGGCACCCTTAATAATCCAGGGATTTTAATAAGGCCTACCCAGAAACACTAAATATTATTATAGGTATCCCATAATAAGATATGAAATAACCACTCAGGTAGGCCCTACCCCCAGTAATCCTTAAAACCCAGTAACACAGGTGCCCTTAATATTCCATACCCCATAATCCAGGTACCCAGTGTGCCCTTATTACTAATCCAGACAGGATAAATTTCACAACCCCCTTCGCGGACGCCCCCACCCTCCCCCTAAAATCTGCCAAGTCTCTCGTAGAACACGAACGTATTAAATAAATTTAGGTCCGCGACGCCACTTGTTTTATTTAGTGGTTTTATAAGTTTTATAGTGGGTGTTTCATAGTTGGCGGGGTTTCACCATAATCATTTTGTACCCACCCAGTTCAGTGTTAGCCATCGGTTTATTTTATTTTCGGCCTATTGACATTAAATTATTTCTCCAGTAGGCCTAGCCTAAACGTAAGTGTATTTCTACATGCGTATTTTGCTCTAACAGTTCCTTGTTTATTTATAGGCCTATCCCCATGTATAATATGATATCACGTTTTTCTGGCCTATCTATGTTTTATATAGCGCGCCCTGCCCGTGGCCCGCGTTTTGGATGGGTACGCGATGGAATCGAGGCACTGTCGTATAAACGCATTTTCTCTGTCACTATTAACACATGTTATCCTGGATACAGGCCTACGGTTTTCGCCTTATACCACGTTTGCGCCGGCCTTGCTTCCAGTTCCTTTAAAGGGGTTCCTGTATACCTTTGCTATATGATGCGGCCTTTTTGTTGTTGTCTCATCATGCCGTTTTCTTGTACTATAGGGTTTGTACTACGGAACAAGTGATGCTTGCCGCCTTTACTCTACCACATAACAAACTACGCTTTGCGCCACTAACGCGTGTGCACCTACGCGTGTTCCGGTATCGCCCGATTACGCGTGCGCCGGCAATCGGCGCCTGACTACGCGTTGCCCGGCAATCGCCTGAATACGCGCGCGCCGACAATCGCCCGGTTACGCGAGTAGTGTGCCGGCCATCGCTATGGCGTGCCCAGCGTATACGCGGCGCGTAGCAATTACGTAGCAACGGGCTAAAAAACCTCGAATTTCACGAAATCTAACCCAAAATCAAAAAATCAAACATAAACTGGATAATTGTGGGACCCATACGCACTCGCACAGAAAATTTGACGTCAATCGAAGGTGCGGAAAGGGTAGATATCTCTCGACAAAAATGGGCAACTCCGTATCTAAATACTATTTGTGGCGAGTCTGTCCGTCCGTCCAATGACATCGGGTGCAGATCCCTGCCCATGTAATCGCTATGCACAGGGATCTTCGCCCCACGTAGACAACAAACTGTTGCTACGCGCTCGGGTATAAACAAAGAATCCAGCTTCCGGCAGCTTGGTGCTAAGCATTGGTTTCCAGTTTCCAATACGATTTATTCCGTAAGATATATACTACCGGGTTCCAAATTGTCGGTTCCTTTCATCTATGCTTAGCAGCAAGCTGCTCAAAATGAGATTCATAAACAAAACAAACCATGGCGCACGCGATTGTCGGCGCACGCGATTGTCGGCGCACGCGTAATGGCGCAGACCGTTAGGTGCGTACGCGTTCGTGGCGCAAACTGGGCATTTTCACGGGGCGGGTAAACAGTGTAAAAGGAAGCCGTCCGGTGGCTAACAAGGATAGGAAAAGGACTCCAATTAACTTTAACTCCCGGGCGTGTTTTTGTATGAGTTACACTACACTGGAAAAACTGCAGAACGTGTTCAAATGTAACAGATATAGAACATGTTCTGAACATGTTCTGATGTGTTCTGAACACGTTCAGAACATGTTCTAAATCTGTTACATTTTGAACATGTTCTGGAACACCTGGAGAACACACCGTGAACATGTTCTGAACGCGTCATGTGTTCTGCACATTTTGCAGTGTATATGCATATGATCAGGAGGTAAAAAAGGATCAGATGGCGGGTTAGAGTTAATAAAGGAACTGGGAGCGTAAACCGTGGAAACCGTAGGCCTTCATCCAGGAACACGTTATGTATTAAACATGTTATTGTTAAAGTGATTGCGAATTGCTGTGGTATGATGTCAATGCCTCAACATCGCGGACCCATCTACATATATGTACGATATGCGCGCAGGCCACAACGGGCCCTCATCATGCCTATCATGGGATGTCTTTTATATAAATGGGAATGTTACAGGGACATGTATAAATATAAAGGGGCGGTGTGAGCAAACATTTAACTCCAAATAGCTTTAACTCTCGGGCGTGTTTTTCCCGGTTTTTCCCGAGTTAAACTATGCATGCATGATCAGGATGCAAAGAGTCAAATCTCTCTGAATCTGAATCTGAATGGTAATCTCAACGCCTCCTTCAGAAGCCAAACGAGATGATATGGTGTGCGCATATATGTTGTTCTTTTAGTCTTGCGTTGGTGCTTCGTTGCGTCTGATGAAATCAGCAACGTTTGTCTTGAAAGTTTCGGGATTGTTGATGTTGACTAAGTTTTCAGGGGTGGGTGGCCTTCAGTCTGCATGCGCCATGAATCAAACCAGACCTTGAGCGTACAAGTATGTACAGTGTTGTTAAAGTTTAACACTACATGTATAGCGATTCGGATAGGCCCTAGGCCAATCATGGGATCAGGGGCGGACTGGCCACTGTGACGTTGTGGCGATCGCCACATGGGCCGCTTGTTTTTCGGCCTCGCAGGGCCGGTTTCTCTAGTTTTAGGCCTCATCAGGGCCGGTGACTCAAATTTTGTGACCGTGCGAATATTTGTGACTGTGCGAAATTGTTTGACCCTGCGAAATTTTGTGACCGTGTGAAAATTTGTGACTGTGCAACATTTTGTGACCGCGCGAAATTTTGTGACCGTGCGAATTTTTTTGACCGTAACCCCCCCCCCCCCCCCCCCCCCCCCCCCCCCCCCCCCCCCCCCCCCACACACACACTTACGTGAAATTCACGAGGTGACTGACTGGGGAAAAATTGGGGCAACCTTTTACGGAAATTTACTATCGGGACGACATACTTCTTTCAAGTCCCAGTCCGCCCCTGCATGGGATGTCTGTTATATAACTGGGAATGTTACATGGATATCGGTGTGCGAAAACATGTGTGATTTAAATACATATGATGTTTAGGCATGCCTACGGAGGAATAATCAATATCGACACACAGTTCTCGATACTGGGCACAGACAGATCATGACGATCGACCCCTCCTCTCGCTGACTCTAAACTAAAAGACCTCAGAACTTAGTCCCCAATATAAAACCCTAATCCTAGGCCTAATAACACATGTAATGAATACGTGGATGCACATGGGGTAGCCTACCTGGATTTAAGGGCACATGAGGTTCCTGTATTATGGGGATTAGGAATATTAATGGCACCTGTGATAACTGAATTTTAAGAGTATACACATCCCATAAACCCCCAACCCGAGAACCGCCCAACCCACGAACCGTGAAATCTAGTTATATATAAGATATATTAGTCAGATAGTGCTCAATACTTAGTTAAGTAGAGCTTATTATCAAATAAAACACTTTTTATTTAGCAGAAACCACCCAAACGATCAACAACAACACAATATCTGCGATGTAGCTGATGTTTTCACATATTTCAGGGTAAACGCGGGGAAGAAAGAAGTCAACAACTTGCATAATTTATTATTTAATAAATGGGTTAGATCAAGTTATGGCAATCTAATTAGCAATCTATTCCGACGTGTGAAATTCAATAATAGCTCTAAAGTACTAAGAGTTAATAGCTAGTTCAAACTAAAAAACAACAACCAATTTTCAATGATATTATTCATGATTAAAAACACAATACTTTATGGTGCAACTTATAAGGTAGACATCATAGCTACTTCATATTTAGGGATATACGCATGGGTGGTTTATCGCTAAAATCATCGGTAAAACGTGTTCTGACCACGCTCTATTCAAAGCTTCGTATTTAAAAAAGTTCACACATAATTTCACCAATTCAAGTCAAATGTATTAACTTTTCATATTTCGAAATATGAAACAGCTACATATCCTACCTTTTCAGTTATATGCTTTCCAGTTTGTAGACCCCGGTTTTTTTTTTTTGGGGGGGGGGGGGGGGGGGTTAAAGAATTGGCTGCGCAAAAATTCACTCCGCAAGATCAGGCCCTCACTGAAAACATTTGTTAGTTATCTGTAGTAAAAATAGTTAGTAAAAATGATGTATTTTCTACCAACTAAAGATTAATTTAAGCATTCTTTAACTAACTTATAAATTAGAAGCGGTGTTCTTCTAATTTGCTCTACTAATTTGTTTACCCCTGTCACACATACGGCTATCAGGCCTTGCGCTCTCGTTGCGCTGAAAAAGCCATGCAAAACAAAGTAAGGTCTATAAGAGACAATTTGGGACGCATTGGACACCATCTAGGTATGGTACCCATGATAGCCCTTGAGGGCCATACAAAGCGCCGCGCTTGTTTATGCTATGCTGCGATCAAATTGCGCTTATAAGTCGCTGTCTGCGTTACTAGTACCTTCTCAACACGTTTTCAAATTATCTACAGTCCTCAAAATAAATAACTGCCTAGGTTATACATAGGCCTATACAACACATACATAATACATAACACATATCGGCCGAGTGCACCAAACTGTCGTAACTTTATAGGGAGGTAAGCGACTTCCCTAGTAGCCCTAACTGTAGCGTGACTTACTAACGATGTAATTATGAGAGCATAACTGGCGAGTAACACCAGAATAGAAACTAGCGAGGTAAATATCCACATTAATCAGCATCGTCCCCTTAAAAGATTAATTGTCGATCAGCAATCATATTGACACGAATTGTATTCCATAGAATTATAAAAATGTGTCGTCAGTCGCTACGTCAAGCGTTGATTCAAATTACATGAATTATGCAACATGTCCAGTTAAGCAATGAACGTCCTTGTCCTTGTCCTTGTCCTTGTGTTCGAACATTTCAAACATCTATAATTATGTTTAATATTGCTTGATAAATATTTGACTTGAGTGTTAAGTTAATCCAAGCAAAATGTTTTGATTAAAGTCACCTACTTCTTCGACATAACTATGTCTGCGTACACCTTGCAAACCTTTAAGCATCGATAGTTGCAGCAGATGCACTGAAAACATTCATTGGTTCTTGACATTCTGTACTAAGACATTTTAGTAAAAATGATTAGTTCAGGGATTACAACTAATCTTTCATTGGTGTCGGTAATTGTAGGATTGTGATAACTACTTTCTTTTCGTTTATCATATGTCCAAATTGGTGCAGCTATCCAAACTAATCTACCTCTACCAAAAGAATTCACTGGAGCTAATTAACCGCGACTCGATAAACTATGTTTAGCTTTAAATATTCGTATAACCAACTGAACTAGAATACAAATACTGTCCGTGACTAAAATATGTTCGTAGAAGTTGTTGGCGACTAATTTGTCAACTAACTTTTTAGCGCCACGATGCAATGGTCGAAAACTGAATGTTGCAGCCGCCATTGTATTCATTGCACGCGAGCGTTTGACTCCCGATTACCGAGCGAAGAAAATGCTCAAAGGTACGTAAAATGATGTAACATGTATGTCATATCATTTGTTTTTAAAGAATATAAATCTGTAGATGTTTCTGAACAGTTCAATACTTGTGACAGATGTTTGTGTGACGTGCAGTTTTAATTCATGAATTTACGTACCGACCACAAAATAATTCCCAGTTCAGTGCATGTCGTGATGCTGTTGTTCATGCTGTGTCGTTCGAATTTTGCTGGCCGTTAGAGGAATTATAAGAGAAAATGACACTGGCATCATTATAAAAGTGAGAGAGACACCCATTAGCATTTACTATAAATGTGTAGGTATGATTTAGAGCTATACTCATGACAAATGTCATGAGGCAGCTGCCATTCATATTAACGATATTATGAATGAAGAGGAGGCATATCTTATTGAATGACCCTTGTGTTAATAATGATATTTTGATATTCAATTTATCAAAACAGGTCAATATTATTCAAATCATCACCTAAAGTACAATACCAAACACCTGTTAAATTAATAATCCAAGTGATTGGACTCCATGCATGCATGTCTTTGTCTAAATGATGCTCAGTATGTGCTTGGAGTTTGACGAGTGAACAACTACAGGATGACAGGACAGGACAGCGCTCTGAAGACGCCGAACCTCCACGCTTGTTTTGAGCATGCACAAAACAAGCGCAGTACACTGGCGCTTAAGGGCGACCATGGGGACGCTCTCACGACCATCTTACGTCCCAGCCAGTTCACACTACGTCACCGAGGGGTTCGTAGAGATCTTGATGCGTTTGGCTTGGAGTTTTTATAATGTTTTAGCGTAATCCAAGCGCCGACCTGATCGCAGCAGAATGTGAAAGGGTTTTAGTGACCTTGACTTAAAAATGGACAATTTCGGACAGTTTTCCGCGCTCTCACTGCGTGTTACACTTTTTCTGAGAGCAGTTCAGTCGCTGATCGCCGTATGTGTGACAGGGCCTTAGGTGTCTCTACTCATTTTATAGGTGTCTACACTAAATTAGTAAAACCAATGTCTATTTCTACTACTTTTGCTTAGTTCATTCTAGTTATATGGCATATGGAACAGCAGACAAGATCCAAATTGGGACAATATTGATCACCTGAATATTGCCCACTCTTAATCATGCTTTGCTTTCTGCTGCTCCTCAAGTCACCTGATTGTTTTATTCCCTGTAATTTGTTGATGTATTTTAATGTAGTTTTAATGTATTTTGTCTACCCTGCTTTGGCCCATGTTGATGGTCACCATTGTCATGCTGGTCATGTCCTGGGATTTATGTATGCTTTTTAACCATGTTTGTTAATAAAGTAATTGAATAAAATATTATTGAACTATGGTCTACTAATGTTATCAATTAGTAAATCATGGTCTACTAATTTTGTGCAGTGCACGTGAATCAAGCGTTTGATTCCTGATTACCGAGCGAAGAAAATGGCTAAACGGTACGTAAAATAATGTAAAATGTATGTCAAATCACGCGATTTAAAACAAAATACTATGTAGCTTTTTTTCTTCCATGCCTGTCCATTTTTCCAATAATTCCGCTAACGGCCAGCAAAATTCGAATGACACAGCGTGAACAACAGCATCACGACATGCAATGAGTTGGGAATTATTTTGTGGTTGGTACGTAAATTCGGTTGCCAGTGGTCGGGGAGGTAAAAACAATGATGGATCAATCTTAAACTATAAATATTGGATATCCTACAATCTTAAACTATAAATATTGGATATCCTACATTCTTAAACAATAAATATCGGATATCCAAAATTCTTAAACTATCTTGTCAGTGTAATTGAGATTTATTCCGTTGAGGGCGCTAACGGAATAAATCTAATCTGGTTCTTAAACTGCACTATACTTACAGATTGAGACGAATCGTAAACTGCATATATAGTGCAGTTTAACAAGGAGACCAGGTTGGTAAATTCATGAATTAAAACTGCACATATTGCACGTCACACAAAGTTCTGTCACAAGATTTGAAATGTTCAGAAACATCTAGAGATTTATATTCTTTAAAAGCAAATGATTTGACATACATTTGACATCATTTTACGTACCTTTGAGCCATTTTCTTCGCTCGGTAATCGGGAGTCAAACGCTCGCTTCACTTGCACTGCATAAAATGGCGGCTGCAACATTCTGTATTCGAACACAGCATCGCGGCGCTAAAAAGTCGGTTGACATATTAGTCGCCAACAACTTCTACGAACATATTTTAGTCGCGGACAGCGTTTGTATATTAGTTCGGTTGGTTATACGAATATATAAAGCTAAACTAAGTTTACATAGCACTTATAAAACTCGCCCATTGCTTGTGTGTTGGATTTCGATCACGACAGGAGCATGCGCAGATGCAATTTTTGTGTAAGTGGTCTGTGATTTTGTCAATATTATATTTTTACTGTGATTTGTCGATCTGCATTGAATGCAAAAAAGAAACAACGCCCCCGGCTGGCCTCGAACCACCAACCTTTCGGTTAACAGCCGAACGCGCTTACCAATTGCGCCAAGGTGGCGGTTACTTACTAGGCTGTTTTGGTTTGTAATGTTCACCCGTACACTTCCCCGTACGCTACCTTGCAAAGCCGGGCATCGTTTTTTCTCAAATGTTGCCTGCATATTGTAGTTGCTGTCTACTTAAATACATGTGCTGTCAGTTGAACTTGGAACCAACGTTTAATTTGAACTGTCTATTTTCAATAAAAAAAACCCCTCCAATACGGGAAAAAATTCACAAAATCTCACAGACAACAAATAAGCACATCATTTTACTGGACCTAGAATTTCAACCCTACAATTTTGGCGTTACGAAAATATCGATGATGTGCGTGACGTCATTTAATGAGCGGCGCCCTTCACGTATTAGCTCATTAGCATAATTTATGTCCGTGAAATGTATAAAGCAGTTTGACAAGTGCATAGTCGCACTTAATTGGTTCGAGTGAATACTGTTGGTAGAGGTATTAGTTTGGATAGCTGCACCAATTCGGACATATGCTATACGAAATGAAAGCAGTTATCCCAATCCTACAATTACCGATAACAATGAAAGATTAGTTGTACTTCTTGAACTAATCATAGTTACTAACATTTCTTAGTACAGCATGTCATTAACCAATAAATGTTCTCAGTGCTGCCATGCCAGTTCTTTAACCCACCAAAACTACGGTTTTCAATCTATTATTCCCTAAATTACAATCAGAGTCTGAAGACAATACCCACTAAATTAGCATCTTATATTATGATCAAAATGATTGATCTTATTATTTGGACAAGCTATTTACAAACGCTTTTATTTAACATGTTTACATTATGATAACAGAACTCTAATACGTTATGGTTAATCTATAATATTGGCGTTTCAAAAAATATAGAACATTTAAAAGTTAAAACATTTTCTTTTATAACTAGCTGACCCGGTAATAAATACACTCATAACTCTAAAAGTTAACGTTAAATTACAGAATTATGGAATTATTACCCACTTCAATTGGAGACATTGTTCGCGAAGATCGGTTAACAATTGGGAACATACACCGAAAAGTTGGAAACAAAGTGCAGTATTAATTTTCACACTTGGATTTTGAACACGCAGGAATTCAGATCAGAGAAAAACATATTTCTCTCTGGAAACTTTTTTGTGAGCAGATAAATTTTCTGCGATATTATTTATTTTGCAAATTGCCATTATCATGATTATGTGTCCTTTTCTGGGCTAATATATCCCTAGTTTCTGTACATGTAGTGGCCGTGGTGGTCCATACGGCAAAGTCACTGTTGGGGTCCAGGGGGCGCGTTAACCCGACCGTTGGTTCAGATTAAGTAGAGTACCGATGCCAACCGTTTTTCCACTTTACAATTTTGAAAAGTCGCTTAATTGTCCTGAATCTTATAGTATATGTTGAAACATCATTTCCCTCACTTATAAGCAAAAACCCGGGTGATATCTGATATTTGGAACTTTTTTGGCGAACATTTCAATTTTGGCGTATATTTCACTGTACACATGGTATGGTACAGACAAATACAACGTGATTTTGAGGTCGGCCGGCTATGAATAGTGAGTCATGGTAACGTCATACTATGGTACCAAAATAAACATACTCTCGGTTTGGATTTTTTTAGTTCGGGGTGGGTAGTAACCACCCCCTACCTAAGTTAACAGTGTTACAACAACGTCGCGGGAGGACGAGGGTTACTCAAATTCAAGAAACGTACATGAAATATTGCAAATGATTTCTGGTGGTAGTTAGAACATGTAAGCATTACGTACGATTCGTATATTTTGTGGAAAAACCAACTTCTGAAGAAAAAAAGTGAGGGCTCCCTCCCCGTAAGATCTCACAGTACCCCTTCAAATGATATACCGTATGGCTGATACTGACAATCTATGGATATTCGCCTGCCATTGTAATTAGTGGAAAGGCCAAGATAAAACAAAACTATTACAATGTCATTGTTGAATGGAATATGGCGCATGGACATTATTTATTTAATAACGTTTTTATTTCATCATTTTCTTAATAAGTTTGCTTTGCCGTTAGCATGGTAGATATACTTATTACATTATACGTTTGTCTATGAATCGAAACTGGTTATGTATGTTTTCTTACAAATGCGAAATAAATTTGAATGGTTATATCTTTACAGCATGCTTTTTATCCATCGTAACTCGTTATGTATGTTCTCTTACAAATACGAAATAAATGTGAAAGTTGTTATGTCTTAGTGAACAAAGCTCAAAGTATAAGTGATCACTGATTTGTAATAACCTGACCACATAATTCAGTCATTTTCCCCCAAGGTTATGACTGACCAAATGGAAAATACAAATTATATCGCCTTTTCGCCCAGTAATCTGGGCATATAGCTTGGCTTTGTGGTTGGTATGGGGTAGGTCACCGGTTAACTCTGGTGTTAAAAGTGTACTTCTTTTTGTGGCTAATCATGAATTTAGTGGCAAAAATGGCAACAACATGCCTCTGTCTCATCAGAATTTTGGTCGAACGAGGGAAAACGATGGGGTATTTCCGAAGTTATCAGAAAGAAAATGATACTTTTTACCCAATTCTCTCACCAACGATCTATGCTTTGACGGAGTTATCTATAAATAGCTTCACTTAAAACAGTTTTGTATAAACATTTATAGAAATCAGCAGAGAGTGTGACCTCCACACACCATCAATACATTGACATGTACAGGGTGACCCCAAAAAATGTTAACACTCCGGGCACATAAGATATCTTAAAAGGACAGGAACACACGACCCATCATTTGAAAGAATGATAATGATTGTTTAAAAACCAATCACAGCTTAAGAATGTTAATAATTCCAAGAATCCTCCCAGTCCCTAAGATTCTTTTAAACAGATTTGCATGACATCAATGTTGATTCTTGACGATTCAAAAATTTACCCCTACCAAGTATATTAAGTTCATATTGCAGTCAAATTCCGATGGTTCTATAATCTGACAATACAATAAGTTCTATAATCTGACAATACAATAAGTTCCATAATCCAAATTTGTAAAAGTGTTAAAGAAGTTTACTAATCCGTAACTGATAAGGCTCAATATAGTCAATAGTATGAATAATTAGAGGATCTTAAATCCGAATATTGTAATAGTCTGAAAGCTGAAAAGGGTTTCCATCACACACGAATATGGTTCTATAATCCATTGTGATATGAAAGGCCCTACCGTCTTTAAATAAGTTCTGCAGATCGACTAAAAAGAACCCGTAGTAAGATTCAGACTGTACAGAGAATGCGCTTTTCTATGATTCGGAATAAAGTCAAAGAACCCTATTTCAAATTTGTACTATAAAACCTGCTTTAATGTTCGGATTGCAGACAGACCCTTTCTTCATAATCAGATTATAATATGATCATGATATTAGGACTTTTTCAGATTATTGAACTTTATATATATGTTCGGATTATAGAACCTTCGTACTATAGAACCTTTTATTCGTATTATAGAACATGTCGGACTACGAAATGTGAGTCGATAAACATGAAACCGAACGCGAAATGGTCTTCACCACATTGTATTAGGGATTTTACCTGATACTGGGTTTTCCCTTTTAAAGGGAATTTTTATCTATTACTAACATATCCATCTCCTTCAATTTATAAAGTGAGGAGGGCGAGATAAATAAATGCCATTATCATTGATATTATTGACGATAGTTCATAGTTCTTACCTGTTACGTTGCTCAAGCTAACATCTACACATGATCATGCTGAAATGAAATGCAACGAGATAAAATCATCCTTGATACGTATAGGATAAGTCCATGATAGAATACTAAGCACACGTGTAGGACATACGTAGCATGAAGATAAACTGCTCGTTAAGTGCCGACGTCTGTACCGCACCAAGCCATAGTTTTGCCTCATTCTTTCTAATATGGTCCGCGATTGGTCAATTTATGGTTAGTGACGCTCTCTGATGTAATACGTCATTAGTAATTGTAGTTGACGTTTAAATGTGTAACTCAACTCGTCAATACACAAATTTCATGATGCATCACAACTATGCATGCTTAGAGCAAGGCATTACACACAAAGTCTTTGCTTAGAGTCATTTGTCATTTGACTGATTAATGTGATATGCTTGGATCAGGGTCATAATATGACTTGTCCGCATCGAACCAATAAGCAGAGCCGTGAACGAACATTGCAGAGTATAGCAGAAGCGCCGCTGAATAATTATTACCAAAACGAATCGCGCAATATCGAACCGCGCTTTCTGTACTAGAACTGGGTTTAACTCCGGCAAAATCTGAATTGTCATTTTCTCTTGCGATCTTGGAGGTCAAATTAAAGTGGAGTTTTGAGCTTAAGGTCTTGACATATTTCTAGTAGTAAGATCTGTCTTGCTTACTTAATGACACCAGTTTCTGGCACTTACAAGCACGTCATTTCACATGGGCAGTTCGTCGATATCGAGAATGAAATGTTGCAAGATTAGTGTCTACATTGATATGTCAAAATTATCACACATTCAGAATAATAATAATAATAATAATAATAATAATAATAATAATAATAATAATAATAATAATAATAATAATAATAATAATCCTAATAATAATAATAATAATAATAACAAGAAAGGTACTCAAAGAGAACAAATACTCCATTATTAACATATCAACAAAATCTCACGGACAATCAGATGGAGAATAAAGGTGTCTTTTTCAACGTGAATCTGCGCTAAGGGTTGCTTTGCTTGAACCGATATCTAGTGTTATCATTGCAAAAAACCCACCAAAATGGTCAGGTCTAATGAGACACATATCCCTACAAATTGAATCACACGCTTACTTTTTATCATTATGATGTTAATAGCGGAATAAGGCAAAATTATTTTCAAAAGAATATCGCTTTAATGTCATTTTGAACATATAGATTTCGCCCTAACGAACAAAAAAAAACCCGGAATAAACCTCATTGTTTTCTTTCTACTTTTAAAGTAGAAAGAAAACAATGAGGTTTATTCCGGGTTTTTAATAAACGTATGTATTAACAAAATTCCCTTTAGTCTAAACTCTCTTAAAAAGGACCTATATCCTTTGCTATGACTGAGATGATCTCAGTCATGTCAGTCATAGCAAAGGATATAGGTAGGTGAGATGATTCGTCGAGCAATCAATGGTATACAAATGATTACAACTTTTATACCTGAGTGCTCCCGGCAATATAGGCCTACACATGTTTTAGGGTTCTTACAACACTCTAGTCTACATATTATCATCATGTAGGCCGTAGGCCTATATCAAATACGTTTGACAGATTCTATGAAGCTAAGTAAAACTTGTGGGTCGTTGGTCGTTGGTTTCAAACGGCTCGTTGGTACTCACAGAGAACAACAACTATCAAGCCTAGTACTGAAATTATGATTGAGATTATGATTAAATAGCAAATAGCAAGCAGTAAAAAAAGAATGAAAAATAAAAATATATAGCATTATTATTTTATTTATTTTTATTAATGCTTTCTTTATTGAGGGTAATATGCTTCAGTGACTTGCACTGCTTTCCAAGCAGGCCCTCATTTTGATACATAAATAAATACATCATAATAACATTGTTTAAAAATATAATACAAATTATAATACAAATTATTCGATTATGATACAGTGGAAATATAGGATTTGAATTGACCGAGTGATATATTTTCTAAATCAGGGTTGCATTTTTCGAGAGGCAAACAAATTTTAGATGAAAACAATCCTCGAAAGCCATCATAATTTTGTCAAACTAAATTCATTACGGTAACTTCAACTTCAAATATTGTGGTTCTACAACAAAAAATAGGGTCTCATATAAGGCCAAGTAAAATAAATAACATGTTGAATGTCCCCGCCCTCACCGATTTTTGGTGAATTTGAAATATTTTTGTTACTATCTTATATTACAATGTATTAGCTTTATAACATTAATTCATATACTGTTGTCATAAGAGAGATGTATAGAAGTGTTTCAGTAGTATTTATAAATACATCGCACACTATTGTTCCAGCCTAGGGTAGGAAAGTTAGGAAATAACATGAAATAATAAGGGCCTCGTTGTTTTCACAATATGAGGCCAAAAGCTTCAGGAATTGGAATTTCACACATAAATGAATAGTAAAAAAAAATAACATAATAACAAATATAAGGGCCTCCCTCGTCATTTAAAAAAAACACGGATAATCAACATGTTATTTATTTTACTTGGCCTGATATAAGACCTGAATAATAGCAGATAGGCCTATTCTTTGAAAATTATGGTGGCACTGTTTAATTGAGTCTAGATTGGTCACAAAAAAACATCTTTTAAAAAAATTATGTCTTTAATGAAAATATTCATGTGCAAAAATACTCCAAACATCGTTGTAAATAAGGGTAATAAATGCACACATTATGGCAACAATGCGTGCATTTCAATGGAAGAACTATTTAGTGGCGTGCCCCCATGTGGAAGTTGTGGGAGCGAAACACTACCGTTGTGTGCAGCACTTCCGGCAAAGTTGAGTACGATAATAGTTCCTATTTGATGGAATGATATGAGCGAAATTGGCAGTAAATGTTTAATGTTTTGATCACATTTGGGTTTTATGGATTCTCTTCTTCAATTTTAAAGAAGGAAAACAAATCAATATTGGCTAAACTATTGTGTTACCGACCGATTTACATACAATGCATGCGCGAATGAGAGCCGAATAATATACCACAAAATCACAACGTTTTAACGTTGTGATTTTGTGGTATATTATTCCGGCGGCTCTCATTCGCAACTTTTGTCGGTTCAGATCTAAAAATATTGACGGCAATTTGGGGTTGATTTTCAGTTATGCACATTTATAAAAAGATGATAAAATATAAACATGTTATTGATCAAATCACAAGCTACATGGATTTAGAGTGATTTAGGGGACTGCGGTATGTCAAAGGGAAGTATAAGGAAGGAATAATGCATTTAGTCATAGATCTATGATTTAGTAGTGTGCTCCCTGAGTCATGCTTACAGGCTGTATTTAGCAAGCAAAACAAACCATCGCACTATTTGTGCCAATATAATTATGGTTTTGCCTTGAATTTGACACTTTTACAGAAATGGAATGAAGATTTCGATAGAATGCGAGAGTTGGGTACAGTATTATTATTGACAGAAATTTATAATATAAGCTTCCATTTGATTCAATCAGGGAGGTGTAACTGTAATAAAAACATAACATCTCTCTGAATCAATCATTCATATCATAGTCTCATGTCTGAATGGTAATTGGTATCATACGACACGTACTAGTTCGGAATGCAATGGGGAGCCTATAAACCATCTCTTGGATTTGGAAGTAAAATAATCTGCCTAAAATACTGTTCTGTACAATACTGTTCTGTACAGTGCCTATAGCAGACTATCAGTACAGGAAACCCATACGCAGGTGTGGGGGGGGGGGGGGGGGGGGGGCGGGGTGGTGTAGGGTGTGTGTGTTTTTTATGGGGACAGATAATGAAACGTGCAAAATACCCATCATGATGCATAATACCAACTGATGACAAATAACACTAAGTATGATTTGTTGTACTAGCAGACTATCAGCCAGCCCATACAGGGCTGGCTGATAGACGGGTCGATATCTTTGCGTCGGGTCGAGTCCACAAATTGTCGATTCAGGTCGGTTCGCTTAAAATGTGTGACGTCGCTTTTCGGGTTACCGTGACGACCAATAGTGAAAAATTACAAAATGAGCCACAAAATGAGCTCTCAAGCACTCATTTTTGCATGTGTGACTCTGATACCTGGCAGCATGATGCTATATATGCATGTGCATATTTCTATGAATTCAACAAATTTTGTTTGTGCATGGTTTCCATGGAAACCAGTGAAATTTGGTATTTTTTAAAGTGAATGGCTCCCGTTGCCATGGAAACTGTCAGAATTTCCCGAGTGGCTCATCAATTAAAGCTGTTGTAGTCATCAGCCTGTGTGTCAATTTTCAGTGCAATGGCTCAATTAGTTTTTGAGATATCGCATCGGGAGTATTTTCCCATTGTTTTCAATGGGGGAGATAATATTCGAATATTATCTCAAAGCTGAGATAAGCTAAAATAAGCCTTTTCCATGATAAAAAAAAATCGACTGCGTATTTTTTTCCGAAACGCGGAGTCGTAGCGCATGTCGAGAAAAAAATAACGTGTGCCGATTCTGGTTGGAATAGGTTGATTAGTTTTCGAGCTATTCGAAAATGATAGTCGCCCCGCGCAAAAACAAAAACAATATACTCAGTATTAACTTTGTTAATAATGGAGTATAATAAATTTTTTCAATGATCTTTAATTTTCGCACACTTCATTCTGTGCTCTTTGGGCAAAATTTACATTGATTTGTGTGTTTGGTAATCTGTGCTCCCACACGTAGACGTGCACGCTCCAAGAAAATAAGATCGAGCATAATTATTTGTGCACCAATGTCATGGTGAACTGTAAGCGCGAACATTACAGTACCACAAAAATTGTCACAAGTAAGCCTATAGCAGACTATCAGGCAGCCCAGACAGGGCCAAAACCTTGTAGGGGCGATATCTTTGGAACGAATTGAGCGATTGGAACGAGATTTTCAGCGTCGGGTCGAGTCCACAAATTGTCGATTCAGGTCGGTTCGCTTAAAATGTGTGACGTCGCTTTTCGGGTTACCGTGACGACCAATAGTGAAAAATTACAAAATGAGCCACAAAATGAGCTCTCAAGCACTCATTTTTGCATGTGTGACTCTGAAACCTGGCAGCATGATGCTATATATGCATGTGCATATTTCTATGAATTCAACAAATTTTGTTTGTGCATGGTTTCCATGGAAACCAGTGAAATTTGGTATTTTTTAAAGTGAATGGCTCCCGTTGCCATGGAAACTGTCAGAATTTCCCGAGTGGCTCATCAATTAAAGCTGTTGTAGTCATCAGCCTGTGTGTCAATTTTCAGTGCAATGGCTCAATTAGTTTTTGAGATATCGCATCGGGAGTATTTTCCCATTGTTTTCAATGGGGGAGATAATATTCGAATATTATCTCAAAGCTGAGATAAGCTAAAATAAGCCTTTTCCATGATAAAAAAAAATCGACTGCGTATTTTTTTCCGAAACGCGGAGTCGTAGCGCATGTCGAGAAAAAAATAACGTGTGCCGATTCTGGTTGGAATAGGTTGATTAGTTTTCGAGCTATTCGAAAATGATAGTCGCCCCGCGCAAAAACAAAAACAATATACTCAGTATTAACTTTGTTAATAATGGAGTATAATAAATTTTTTCAATGATCTTTAATTTTCGCACACTTCATTCTGTGCTCTTTGGGCAAAATTTACATTGATTTGTGTGTTTGGTAATCTGTGCTCCCACACGTAGACGTGCACGCTCCAAGAAAATAAGATCGAGCATAATTATTTGTGCACCAATGTCATGGTGAACTGTAAGCGCGAACATTACAGTACCACAAAAATTGTCACAAGTAAGCCTATAGCAGACTATCAGGCAGCCCAGACAGGGCCAAAACCTTGTAGGGGCGATATCTTTGGAACGAATTGAGCGATTGGAACGAGATTTTCAGCGTCGGGTCGAGTCCACAAATTGTCGATTCAGGTCGGTTCGCTTAAAATGTGTGACGTCGCTTTTCGGGTTACCGTGACGACCAATAGTGAAAAATTACAAAATGAGCCACAAAATGAGCTCTCAAGCACTCATTTTTGCATGTGTGACTCTGAAACCTGGCAGCATGATGCTATATATGCATGTGCATATTTCTATGAATTCAACAAATTTTGTTTGTGCATGGTTTCCATGGAAACCAGTGAAATTTGGTATTTTTTAAAGTGAATGGCTCCCGTTGCCATGGAAACTGTCAGAATTTCCCGAGTGGCTCATCAATTAAAGCTGTTGTAGTCATCAGCCTGTGTGTCAATTTTCAGTGCAATGGCTCAATTAGTTTTTGAGATATCGCATCGGGAGTATTTTCCCATTGTTTTCAATGGGGGAGATAATATTCGAATATTATCTCAAAGCTGAGATAAGCTAAAATAAGCCTTTTCCATGATAAAAAAAAATCGACTGCGTATTTTTTTCCGAAACGCGGAGTCGTAGCGCATGTCGAGAAAAAAATAACGTGTGCCGATTCTGGTTGGAATAGGTTGATTAGTTTTCGAGCTATTCGAAAATGATAGTCGCCCCGCGCAAAAACAAAAACAATATACTCAGTATTAACTTTGTTAATAATGGAGTATAATAAATTTTTTCAATGATCTTTAATTTTCGCACACTTCATTCTGTGCTCTTTGGGCAAAATTTACATTGATTTGTGTGTTTGGTAATCTGTGCTCCCACACGTAGACGTGCACGCTCCAAGAAAATAAGATCGAGCATAATTATTTGTGCACCAATGTCATGGTGAACTGTAAGCGCGAACATTACAGTACCACAAAAATTGTCACAAGTAAGCCTATAGCAGACTATCAGGCAGCCCAGACAGGGCCAAAACCTTGTAGGGGCGATATCTTTGGAACGAATTGAGCGATTGGAACGAGATTTTCAGCGTCGGGTCGAGTCCACAAATTGTCGATTCAGGTCGGTTCGCTTAAAATGTGTGACGTCGCTTTTCGGGTTACCGTGACGACCAATAGTGAAAAATTACAAAATGAGCCACAAAATGAGCTCTCAAGCACTCATTTTTGCATGTGTGACTCTGAAACCTGGCAGCATGATGCTATATATGCATGTGCATATTTCTATGAATTCAACAAATTTTGTTTGTGCATGGTTTCCATGGAAACCAGTGAAATTTGGTATTTTTTAAAGTGAATGGCTCCCGTTGCCATGGAAACTGTCAGAATTTCCCGAGTGGCTCATCAATTAAAGCTGTTGTAGTCATCAGCCTGTGTGTCAATTTTCAGTGCAATGGCTCAATTAGTTTTTGAGATATCGCATCGGGAGTATTTTCCCATTGTTTTCAATGGGGGAGATAATATTCGAATATTATCTCAAAGCTGAGATAAGCTAAAATAAGCCTTTTCCATGATAAAAAAAAATCGACTGCGTATTTTTTTCCGAAACGCGGAGTCGTAGCGCATGTCGAGAAAAAAAATAACGTGTGCCGATTCTGGTTGGAATAGGTTGATTAGTTTTCGAGCTATTCGAAAATGATAGTCGCCCCGCGCAAAAACAAAAACAATATACTCAGTATTAACTTTGTTAATAATGGAGTATAATAAATTTTTTCAATGATCTTTAATTTTCGCACACTTCATTCTGTGCTCTTTGGGCAAAATTTACATTGATTTGTGTGTTTGGTAATCTGTGCTCCCACACGTAGACGTGCACGCTCCAAGAAAATAAGATCGAGCATAATTATTTGTGCACCAATGTCATGGTGAACTGTAAGCGCGAACATTACAGTACCACAAAAATTGTCACAAGTAAGCCTATAGCAGACTATCAGGCAGCCCAGACAGGGCCAAAACCTTGTAGGGGCGATATCTTTGGAACGAATTGAGCGATTGGAACGAGATTTTCAGCGTCGGGTCGAGTCCACAAATTGTCGATTCAGGTCGGTTCGCTTAAAATGTGTGACGTCGCTTTTCGGGTTACCGTGACGACCAATAGTGAAAAATTACAAAATGAGCCACAAAATGAGCTCTCAAGCACTCATTTTTGCATGTGTGACTCTGAAACCTGGCAGCATGATGCTATATATGCATGTGCATATTTCTATGAATTCAACAAATTTTGTTTGTGCATGGTTTCCATGGAAACCAGTGAAATTTGGTATTTTTTAAAGTGAATGGCTCCCGTTGCCATGGAAACTGTCAGAATTTCCCGAGTGGCTCATCAATTAAAGCTGTTGTAGTCATCAGCCTGTGTGTCAATTTTCAGTGCAATGGCTCAATTAGTTTTTGAGATATCGCATCGGGAGTATTTTCCCATTGTTTTCAATGGGGGAGATAATATTCGAATATTATCTCAAAGCTGAGATAAGCTAAAATAAGCCTTTTCCATGATAAAAAAAAATCGACTGCGTATTTTTTTCCGAAACGCGGAGTCGTAGCGCATGTCGAGAAAAAAATAACGTGTGCCGATTCTGGTTGGAATAGGTTGATTAGTTTTCGAGCTATTCGAAAATGATAGTCGCCCCGCGCAAAAACAAAAACAATATACTCAGTATTAACTTTGTTAATAATGGAGTATAATAATAATAATAATAATAATAATCCTAATAATAATAATAATAACAAGAAAGGTACTCAAAGAGAACAAATACTCCATTATTAACATATCAACAAAATCTCACGGACAATCAGATGGAGAATAAAGGTGTCTTTTTCAACGTGAATCTGCGCTAAGGGTTGCTTTGCTTGAACCGATATCTAGTGTTATCATTGCAAAAAACCCACCAAAATGGTCAGGTCTAATGAGACACATATCCCTACAAATTGAATCACACGCTTACTTTTTATCATTATGATGTTAATAGCGGAATAAGGCAAAATTATTTTCAAAAGAATATCGCTTTAATGTCATTTTGAACATATAGATTTCGCCCTAACGAACAAAAAAAAACCCGGAATAAACCTCATTGTTTTCTTTCTACTTTTAAAGTAGAAAGAAAACAATGAGGTTTATTCCGGGTTTTTAATAAACGTATGTATTAACAAAATTCCCTTTAGTCTAAACTCTCTTAAAAAGGACCTATATCCTTTGCTATGACTGAGATGATCTCAGTCATGTCAGTCATAGCAAAGGATATAGGTAGGTGAGATGATTCGTCGAGCAATCAATGGTATACAAATGATTACAACTTTTATACCTGAGTGCTCCCGGCAATATAGGCCTACACATGTTTTAGGGTTCTTACAACACTCTAGTCTACATATTATCATCATGTAGGCCGTAGGCCTATATCAAATACGTTTGACAGATTCTATGAAGCTAAGTAAAACTTGTGGGTCGTTGGTCGTTGGTTTCAAACGGCTCGTTGGTACTCACAGAGAACAACAACTATCAAGCCTAGTACTGAAATTATGATTGAGATTATGATTAAATAGCAAATAGCAAGCAGTAAAAAAAGAATGAAAAATAAAAATATATAGCATTATTATTTTATTTATTTTTATTAATGCTTTCTTTATTGAGGGTAATATGCTTCAGTGACTTGCACTGCTTTCCAAGCAGGCCCTCATTTTGATACATAAATAAATACATCATAATAACATTGTTTAAAAATATAATACAAATTATAATACAAATTATTCGATTATGATACAGTGGAAATATAGGATTTGAATTGACCGAGTGATATATTTTCTAAATCAGGGTTGCATTTTTCGAGAGGCAAACAAATTTTAGATGAAAACAATCCTCGAAAACCATCATAATTTTGTCAAACTAAATTCATTACGGTAACTTCAACTTCAAATATTGTGGTTCTACAACAAAAAATAGGGTCTCATATAAGGCCAAGTAAAATAAATAACATGTTGAATGTCCCCGCCCTCACCGATTTTTGGTGAATTTGAAATATTTTTGTTACTATCTTATATTACAATGTATTAGCTTTATAACATTAATTCATATACTGTTGTCATAAGAGAGATGTATAGAAGTGTTTCAGTAGTATTTATAAATACATCGCACACTATTGTTCCAGCCTAGGGTAGGAAAGTTAGGAAATAACATGAAATAATAAGGGCCTCGTTGTTTTCACAATATGAGGCCAAAAGCTTCAGGAATTGGAATTTCACACATAAATGAATAGTAAAAAAAAATAACATAATAACAAATATAAGGGCCTCCCTCGTCATTTAAAAAAAACACGGATAATCAACATGTTATTTATTTTACTTGGCCTGATATAAGACCTGAATAATAGCAGATAGGCCTATTCTTTGAAAATTATGGTGGCACTGTTTAATTGAGTCTAGATTGGTCACAAAAAAACATCTTTTAAAAAAATTATGTCTTTAATGAAAATATTCATGTGCAAAAATACTCCAAACATCGTTGTAAATAAGGGTAATAAATGCACACATTATGGCAACAATGCGTGCATTTCAATGGAAGAACTATTTAGTGGCGTGCCCCCATGTGGAAGTTGTGGGAGCGAAACACTACCGTTGTGTGCAGCACTTCCGGCAAAGTTGAGTACGATAATAGTTCCTATTTGATGGAATGATATGAGCGAAATTGGCAGTAAATGTTTAATGTTTTGATCACATTTGGGTTTTATGGATTCTCTTCTTCAATTTTAAAGAAGGAAAACAAATCAATATTGGCTAAACTATTGTGTTACCGACCGATTTACATACAATGCATGCGCGAATGAGAGCCGAATAATATACCACAAAATCACAACGTTTTAACGTTGTGATTTTGTGGTATATTATTCCGGCGGCTCTCATTCGCAACTTTTGTCGGTTCAGATCTAAAAATATTGACGGCAATTTGGGGTTGATTTTCAGTTATGCACATTTATAAAAAGATGATAAAATATAAACATGTTATTGATCAAATCACAAGCTACATGGATTTAGAGTGATTTAGGGGACTGCGGTATGTCAAAGGGAAGTATAAGGAAGGAATAATGCATTTAGTCATAGATCTATGATTTAGTAGTGTGCTCCCTGAGTCATGCTTACAGGCTGTATTTAGCAAGCAAAACAAACCATCGCACTATTTGTGCCAATATAATTATGGTTTTGCCTTGAATTTGACACTTTTACAGAAATGGAATGAAGATTTCGATAGAATGCGAGAGTTGGGTACAGTATTATTATTGACAGAAATTTATAATATAAGCTTCCATTTGATTCAATCAGGGAGGTGTAACTGTAATAAAAACATAACATCTCTCTGAATCAATCATTCATATCATAGTCTCATGTCTGAATGGTAATTGGTATCATACGACACGTACTAGTTCGGAATGCAATGGGGAGCCTATAAACCATCTCTTGGATTTGGAAGTAAAATAATCTGCCTAAAATACTGTTCTGTACAATACTGTTCTGTACAGTGCCTATAGCAGACTATCAGTACAGGAAACCCATACGCAGGTGTGGGGGGGGGGGGGGGGGGGGGCGGGGTGGTGTAGGGTGTGTGTGTTTTTTATGGGGACAGATAGTGAAACGTGCAAAATACCCATCATGATGCATAATACCAACTGATGACAAATAACACTAAGTATGATTTGTTGTACTAGCAGACTATCAGCCAGCCCATACAGGGCTGGCTGATAGACGGGTCGATATCTTTGCGTCGGGTCGAGTCCACAAATTGTCGATTCAGGTCGGTTCGCTTAAAATGTGTGACGTCGCTTTTCGGGTTACCGTGACGACCAATAGTGAAAAATTACAAAATGAGCCACAAAATGAGCTCTCAAGCACTCATTTTTGCATGTGTGACTCTGATACCTGGCAGCATGATGCTATATATGCATGTGCATATTTCTATGAATTCAACAAATTTTGTTTGTGCATGGTTTCCATGGAAACCAGTGAAATTTGGTATTTTTTAAAGTGAATGGCTCCCGTTGCCATGGAAACTGTCAGAATTTCCCGAGTGGCTCATCAATTAAAGCTGTTGTAGTCATCAGCCTGTGTGTCAATTTTCAGTGCAATGGCTCAATTAGTTTTTGAGATATCGCATCGGGAGTATTTTCCCATTGTTTTCAATGGGGGAGATAATATTCGAATATTATCTCAAAGCTGAGATAAGCTAAAATAAGCCTTTTCCATGATAAAAAAAAATCGACTGCGTATTTTTTTCCGAAACGCGGAGTCGTAGCGCATGTCGAGAAAAAAATAACGTGTGCCGATTCTGGTTGGAATAGGTTGATTAGTTTTCGAGCTATTCGAAAATGATAGTCGCCCCGCGCAAAAACAAAAACAATATACTCAGTATTAACTTTGTTAATAATGGAGTATAATAAATTTTTTCAATGATCTTTAATTTTCGCACACTTCATTCTGTGCTCTTTGGGCAAAATTTACATTGATTTGTGTGTTTGGTAATCTGTGCTCCCACACGTAGACGTGCACGCTCCAAGAAAATAAGATCGAGCATAATTATTTGTGCACCAATGTCATGGTGAACTGTAAGCGCGAACATTACAGTACCACAAAAATTGTCACAAGTAAGCCTATAGCAGACTATCAGGCAGCCCAGACAGGGCCAAAACCTTGTAGGGGCGATATCTTTGGAACGAATTGAGCGATTGGAACGAGATTTTCAGCGTCGGGTCGAGTCCACAAATTGTCGATTCAGGTCGGTTCGCTTAAAATGTGTGACGTCGCTTTTCGGGTTACCGTGACGACCAATAGTGAAAAATTACAAAATGAGCCACAAAATGAGCTCTCAAGCACTCATTTTTGCATGTGTGACTCTGAAACCTGGCAGCATGATGCTATATATGCATGTGCATATTTCTATGAATTCAACAAATTTTGTTTGTGCATGGTTTCCATGGAAACCAGTGAAATTTGGTATTTTTTAAAGTGAATGGCTCCCGTTGCCATGGAAACTGTCAGAATTTCCCGAGTGGCTCATCAATTAAAGCTGTTGTAGTCATCAGCCTGTGTGTCAATTTTCAGTGCAATGGCTCAATTAGTTTTTGAGATATCGCATCGGGAGTATTTTCCCATTGTTTTCAATGGGGGAGATAATATTCGAATATTATCTCAAAGCTGAGATAAGCTAAAATAAGCCTTTTCCATGATAAAAAAAAATCGACTGCGTATTTTTTTCCGAAACGCGGAGTCGTAGCGCATGTCGAGAAAAAAATAACGTGTGCCGATTCTGGTTGGAATAGGTTGATTAGTTTTCGAGCTATTCGAAAATGATAGTCGCCCCGCGCAAAAACAAAAACAATATACTCAGTATTAACTTTGTTAATAATGGAGTATAATAAATTTTTTCAATGATCTTTAATTTTCGCACACTTCATTCTGTGCTCTTTGGGCAAAATTTACATTGATTTGTGTGTTTGGTAATCTGTGCTCCCACACGTAGACGTGCACGCTCCAAGAAAATAAGATCGAGCATAATTATTTGTGCACCAATGTCATGGTGAACTGTAAGCGCGAACATTACAGTACCACAAAAATTGTCACAAGTAAGCCTATAGCAGACTATCAGGCAGCCCAGACAGGGCCAAAACCTTGTAGGGGCGATATCTTTGGAACGAATTGAGCGATTGGAACGAGATTTTCAGCGTCGGGTCGAGTCCACAAATTGTCGATTCAGGTCGGTTCGCTTAAAATGTGTGACGTCGCTTTTCGGGTTACCGTGACGACCAATAGTGAAAAATTACAAAATGAGCCACAAAATGAGCTCTCAAGCACTCATTTTTGCATGTGTGACTCTGAAACCTGGCAGCATGATGCTATATATGCATGTGCATATTTCTATGAATTCAACAAATTTTGTTTGTGCATGGTTTCCATGGAAACCAGTGAAATTTGGTATTTTTTAAAGTGAATGGCTCCCGTTGCCATGGAAACTGTCAGAATTTCCCGAGTGGCTCATCAATTAAAGCTGTTGTAGTCATCAGCCTGTGTGTCAATTTTCAGTGCAATGGCTCAATTAGTTTTTGAGATATCGCATCGGGAGTATTTTCCCATTGTTTTCAATGGGGGAGATAATATTCGAATATTATCTCAAAGCTGAGATAAGCTAAAATAAGCCTTTTCCATGATAAAAAAAAATCGACTGCGTATTTTTTTCCGAAACGCGGAGTCGTAGCGCATGTCGAGAAAAAAATAACGTGTGCCGATTCTGGTTGGAATAGGTTGATTAGTTTTCGAGCTATTCGAAAATGATAGTCGCCCCGCGCAAAAACAAAAACAATATACTCAGTATTAACTTTGTTAATAATGGAGTATAATACATTTTTTCAATGATCTTTAATTTTCGCACACTTCATTCTGTGCTCTTTGGGCAAAATTTACATTGATTTGTGTGTTTGGTAATCTGTGCTCCCACACGTAGACGTGCACGCTCCAAGAAAATAAGATCGAGCATAATTATTTGTGCACCAATGTCATGGTGAACTGTAAGCGCGAACATTACAGTACCACAAAAATTGTCACAAGTAAGCCTATAGCAGACTATCAGGCAGCCCAGACAGGGCCAAAACCTTGTAGGGGCGATATCTTTGGAACGAATTGAGCGATTGGAACGAGATTTTCAGCGTCGGGTCGAGTCCACAAATTGTCGATTCAGGTCGGTTCGCTTAAAATGTGTGACGTCGCTTTTCGGGTTACCGTGACGACCAATAGTGAAAAATTACAAAATGAGCCACAAAATGAGCTCTCAAGCACTCATTTTTGCATGTGTGACTCTGAAACCTGGCAGCATGATGCTATATATGCATGTGCATATTTCTATGAATTCAACAAATTTTGTTTGTGCATGGTTTCCATGGAAACCAGTGAAATTTGGTATTTTTTAAAGTGAATGGCTCCCGTTGCCATGGAAACTGTCAGAATTTCCCGAGTGGCTCATCAATTAAAGCTGTTGTAGTCATCAGCCTGTGTGTCAATTTTCAGTGCAATGGCTCAATTAGTTTTTGAGATATCGCATCGGGAGTATTTTCCCATTGTTTTCAATGGGGGAGATAATATTCGAATATTATCTCAAAGCTGAGATAAGCTAAAATAAGCCTTTTCCATGATAAAAAAAAATCGACTGCGTATTTTTTTCCGAAACGCGGAGTCGTAGCGCATGTCGAGAAAAAAATAACGTGTGCCGATTCTGGTTGGAATAGGTTGATTAGTTTTCGAGCTATTCGAAAATGATAGTCGCCCCGCGCAAAAACAAAAACAATATACTCAGTATTAACTTTGTTAATAATGGAGTATAATAAATTTTTTCAATGATCTTTAATTTTCGCACACTTCATTCTGTGCTCTTTGGGCAAAATTTACATTGATTTGTGTGTTTGGTAATCTGTGCTCCCACACGTAGACGTGCACGCTCCAAGAAAATAAGATCGAGCATAATTATTTGTGCACCAATGTCATGGTGAACTGTAAGCGCGAACATTACAGTACCACAAAAATTGTCACAAGTAAGCCTATAGCAGACTATCAGGCAGCCCAGACAGGGCCAAAACCTTGTAGGGGCGATATCTTTGGAACGAATTGAGCGATTGGAACGAGATTTTCAGCGTCGGGTCGAGTCCACAAATTGTCGATTCAGGTCGGTTCGCTTAAAATGTGTGACGTCGCTTTTCGGGTTACCGTGACGACCAATAGTGAAAAATTACAAAATGAGCCACAAAATGAGCTCTCAAGCACTCATTTTTGCATGTGTGACTCTGAAACCTGGCAGCATGATGCTATATATGCATGTGCATATTTCTATGAATTCAACAAATTTTGTTTGTGCATGGTTTCCATGGAAACCAGTGAAATTTGGTATTTTTTAAAGTGAATGGCTCCCGTTGCCATGGAAACTGTCAGAATTTCCCGAGTGGCTCATCAATTAAAGCTGTTGTAGTCATCAGCCTGTGTGTCAATTTTCAGTGCAATGGCTCAATTAGTTTTTGAGATATCGCATCGGGAGTATTTTCCCATTGTTTTCAATGGGGGAGATAATATTCGAATATTATCTCAAAGCTGAGATAAGCTAAAATAAGCCTTTTCCATGATAAAAAAAAATCGACTGCGTATTTTTTTCCGAAACGCGGAGTCGTAGCGCATGTCGAGAAAAAAATAACGTGTGCCGATTCTGGTGGAATAGGTTGATTAGTTTTCGAGCTATTCGAAAATGATAGTCGCCCCGCGCAAAAACAAAAACAATATACTCAGTATTAACTTTGTTAATAATGGAGTATAATAAATTTTTTCAATGATCTTTAATTTTCGCACACTTCATTCTGTGCTCTTTGGGCAAAATTTACATTGATTTGTGTGTTTGGTAATCTGTGCTCCCACACGTAGACGTGCACGCTCCAAGAAAATAAGATCGAGCATAATTATTTGTGCACCAATGTCATGGTGAACTGTAAGCGCGAACATTACAGTACCACAAAAATTGTCACAAGTAAGCCTATAGCAGACTATCAGGCAGCCCAGACAGGGCCAAAACCTTGTAGGGGCGATATCTTTGGAACGAATTGAGCGATTGGAACGAGATTTTCAGCGTCGGGTCGAGTCCACAAATTGTCGATTCAGGTCGGTTCGCTTAAAATGTGTGACGTCGCTTTTCGGGTTACCGTGACGACCAATAGTGAAAAATTACAAAATGAGCCACAAAATGAGCTCTCAAGCACTCATTTTTGCATGTGTGACTCTGAAACCTGGCAGCATGATGCTATATATGCATGTGCATATTTCTATGAATTCAACAAATTTTGTTTGTGCATGGTTTCCATGGAAACCAGTGAAATTTGGTATTTTTTAAAGTGAATGGCTCCCGTTGCCATGGAAACTGTCAGAATTTCCCGAGTGGCTCATCAATTAAAGCTGTTGTAGTCATCAGCCTGTGTGTCAATTTTCAGTGCAATGGCTCAATTAGTTTTTGAGATATCGCATCGGGAGTATTTTCCCATTGTTTTCAATGGGGGAGATAATATTCGAATATTATCTCAAAGCTGAGATAAGCTAAAATAAGCCTTTTCCATGATAAAAAAAAATCGACTGCGTATTTTTTTCCGAAACGCGGAGTCGTAGCGCATGTCGAGAAAAAAATAACGTGTGCCGATTCTGGTTGGAATAGGTTGATTAGTTTTCGAGCTATTCGAAAATGATAGTCGCCCCGCGCAAAAACAAAAACAATATACTCAGTATTAACTTTGTTAATAATGGAGTATAATAAATTTTTTCAATGATCTTTAATTTTCGCACACTTCATTCTGTGCTCTTTGGGCAAAATTTACATTGATTTGTGTGTTTGGTAATCTGTGCTCCCACACGTAGACGTGCACGCTCCAAGAAAATAAGATCGAGCATAATTATTTGTGCACCAATGTCATGGTGAACTGTAAGCGCGAACATTACAGTACCACAAAAATTGTCACAAGTAAGCCTATAGCAGACTATCAGGCAGCCCAGACAGGGCCAAAACCTTGTAGGGGCGATATCTTTGGAACGAATTGAGCGATTGGAACGAGATTTTCAGCGTCGGGTCGAGTCCACAAATTGTCGATTCAGGTCGGTTCGCTTAAAATGTGTGACGTCGCTTTTCGGGTTACCGTGACGACCAATAGTGAAAAATTACAAAATGAGCCACAAAATGAGCTCTCAAGCACTCATTTTTGCATGTGTGACTCTGAAACCTGGCAGCATGATGCTATATATGCATGTGCATATTTCTATGAATTCAACAAATTTTGTTTGTGCATGGTTTCCATGGAAACCAGTGAAATTTGGTATTTTTTAAAGTGAATGGCTCCCGTTGCCATGGAAACTGTCAGAATTTCCCGAGTGGCTCATCAATTAAAGCTGTTGTAGTCATCAGCCTGTGTGTCAATTTTCAGTGCAATGGCTCAATTAGTTTTTGAGATATCGCATCGGGAGTATTTTCCCATTGTTTTCAATGGGGGAGATAATATTCGAATATTATCTCAAAGCTGAGATAAGCTAAAATAAGCCTTTTCCATGATAAAAAAAAATCGACTGCGTATTTTTTTCCGAAACGCGGAGTCGTAGCGCATGTCGAGAAAAAAATAACGTGTGCCGATTCTGGTTGGAATAGGTTGATTAGTTTTCGAGCTATTCGAAAATGATAGTCGCCCCGCGCAAAAACAAAAACAATATACTCAGTATTAACTTTGTTAATAATGGAGTATAATAAATTTTTTCAATGATCTTTAATTTTCGCACACTTCATTCTGTGCTCTTTGGGCAAAATTTACATTGATTTGTGTGTTTGGTAATCTGTGCTCCCACACGTAGACGTGCACGCTCCAAGAAAATAAGATCGAGCATAATTATTTGTGCACCAATGTCATGGTGAACTGTAAGCGCGAACATTACAGTACCACAAAAATTGTCACAAGTAAGCCTATAGCAGACTATCAGGCAGCCCAGACAGGGCCAAAACCTTGTAGGGGCGATATCTTTGGAACGAATTGAGCGATTGGAACGAGATTTTCAGCGTCGGGTCGAGTCCACAAATTGTCGATTCAGGTCGGTTCGCTTAAAATGTGTGACGTCGCTTTTCGGGTTACCGTGACGACCAATAGTGAAAAATTACAAAATGAGCCACAAAATGAGCTCTCAAGCACTCATTTTTGCATGTGTGACTCTGAAACCTGGCAGCATGATGCTATATATGCATGTGCATATTTCTATGAATTCAACAAATTTTGTTTGTGCATGGTTTCCATGGAAACCAGTGAAATTTGGTATTTTTTAAAGTGAATGGCTCCCGTTGCCATGGAAACTGTCAGAATTTCCCGAGTGGCTCATCAATTAAAGCTGTTGTAGTCATCAGCCTGTGTGTCAATTTTCAGTGCAATGGCTCAATTAGTTTTTGAGATATCGCATCGGGAGTATTTTCCCATTGTTTTCAATGGGGGAGATAATATTCGAATATTATCTCAAAGCTGAGATAAGCTAAAATAAGCCTTTTCCATGATAAAAAAAAATCGACTGCGTATTTTTTTCCGAAACGCGGAGTCGTAGCGCATGTCGAGAAAAAAATAACGTGTGCCGATTCTGGTTGGAATAGGTTGATTAGTTTTCGAGCTATTCGAAAATGATAGTCGCCCCGCGCAAAAACAAAAACAATATACTCAGTATTAACTTTGTTAATAATGGAGTATAATAAATTTTTTCAATGATCTTTAATTTTCGCACACTTCATTCTGTGCTCTTTGGGCAAAATTTACATTGATTTGTGTGTTTGGTAATCTGTGCTCCCACACGTAGACGTGCACGCTCCAAGAAAATAAGATCGAGCATAATTATTTGTGCACCAATGTCATGGTGAACTGTAAGCGCGAACATTACAGTACCACAAAAATTGTCACAAGTAAGCCTATAGCAGACTATCAGGCAGCCCAGACAGGGCCAAAACCTTGTAGGGGCGATATCTTTGGAACGAATTGAGCGATTGGAACGAGATTTTCAGCGTCGGGTCGAGTCCACAAATTGTCGATTCAGGTCGGTTCGCTTAAAATGTGTGACGTCGCTTTTCGGGTTACCGTGACGACCAATAGTGAAAAATTACAAAATGAGCCACAAAATGAGCTCTCAAGCACTCATTTTTGCATGTGTGACTCTGAAACCTGGCAGCATGATGCTATATATGCATGTGCATATTTCTATGAATTCAACAAATTTTGTTTGTGCATGGTTTCCATGGAAACCAGTGAAATTTGGTATTTTTTAAAGTGAATGGCTCCCGTTGCCATGGAAACTGTCAGAATTTCCCGAGTGGCTCATCAATTAAAGCTGTTGTAGTCATCAGCCTGTGTGTCAATTTTCAGTGCAATGGCTCAATTAGTTTTTGAGATATCGCATCGGGAGTATTTTCCCATTGTTTTCAATGGGGGAGATAATATTCGAATATTATCTCAAAGCTGAGATAAGCTAAAATAAGCCTTTTCCATGATAAAAAAAAATCGACTGCGTATTTTTTTCCGAAACGCGGAGTCGTAGCGCATGTCGAGAAAAAAATAACGTGTGCCGATTCTGGTTGGAATAGGTTGATTAGTTTTCGAGCTATTCGAAAATGATAGTCGCCCCGCGCAAAAACAAAAACAATATACTCAGTATTAACTTTGTTAATAATGGAGTATAATAAATTTTTTCAATGATCTTTAATTTTCGCACACTTCATTCTGTGCTCTTTGGGCAAAATTTACATTGATTTGTGTGTTTGGTAATCTGTGCTCCCACACGTAGACGTGCACGCTCCAAGAAAATAAGATCGAGCATAATTATTTGTGCACCAATGTCATGGTGAACTGTAAGCGCGAACATTACAGTACCACAAAAATTGTCACAAGTAAGCCTATAGCAGACTATCAGGCAGCCCAGACAGGGCCAAAACCTTGTAGGGGCGATATCTTTGGAACGAATTGAGCGATTGGAACGAGATTTTCAGCGTCGGGTCGAGTCCACAAATTGTCGATTCAGGTCGGTTCGCTTAAAATGTGTGACGTCGCTTTTCGGGTTACCGTGACGACCAATAGTGAAAAATTACAAAATGAGCCACAAAATGAGCTCTCAAGCACTCATTTTTGCATGTGTGACTCTGAAACCTGGCAGCATGATGCTATATATGCATGTGCATATTTCTATGAATTCAACAAATTTTGTTTGTGCATGGTTTCCATGGAAACCAGTGAAATTTGGTATTTTTTAAAGTGAATGGCTCCCGTTGCCATGGAAACTGTCAGAATTTCCCGAGTGGCTCATCAATTAAAGCTGTTGTAGTCATCAGCCTGTGTGTCAATTTTCAGTGCAATGGCTCAATTAGTTTTTGAGATATCGCATCGGGAGTATTTTCCCATTGTTTTCAATGGGGGAGATAATATTCGAATATTATCTCAAAGCTGAGATAAGCTAAAATAAGCCTTTTCCATGATAAAAAAAAATCGACTGCGTATTTTTTTCCGAAACGCGGAGTCGTAGCGCATGTCGAGAAAAAAATAACGTGTGCCGATTCTGGTTGGAATAGGTTGATTAGTTTTCGAGCTATTCGAAAATGATAGTCGCCCCGCGCAAAAACAAAAACAATATACTCAGTATTAACTTTGTTAATAATGGAGTATAATAATAATAATAATAATAATAATAATAATAATAATAATAATAATGCATTTCTAATGCGCCATCTATCTAGACAACCTATTCCGAGGCGCAAACATCAAAACAAATAAAAACAAACAGTTAAAATATAAAAACAGTTACATAGAAGTCAATCAGTCAAATCATAAACAATCTTAAACAGATGAGTTTTTAAAGTCTTTTTGAAACCATCAAGTGATCACAGAATCGAAGATCTGAAGGAAGTGAGTTCCACAGTTTAGATGCACAAGCATAGAAAGCCCGGTCGCCATATGAAGAATGTGTCCGAGGAACTGAGAGAAACTGTTTATCTGAAGATCTGAGGCGACGTGATGGAATACCGTAGATATTCGATATCTAGCCATGTTTATGCCAACTTTGAAACTCTGAAAGAGATGGCGCCCTCTCGCGATAAAGCCGGCTTTTAAAAAGATCATTCTAACAAAATAATTTCGGCGGCGCTGAAAATTACGTACGTAGGCCTAATGTTCGTAGTATATAGTCAGTTCAGTCAGTCATTAGCGCGATCACTAAAACTAGAGAGATAAGCTCTTTCTGTTATGAAGATCCTGTAGATTCTCCTAGTTAATTATGTTGCATTAGATGCTCGATCATTCGGAGATCGAAATTTGTAAGTGTGTTAACGTTAATGAATTATCATCGAAATTATAGAACCCAGAACGCTTGACCTAAAAGTTGTCTACCTCTATAGTCCATCTTACTGTATATGGGGCAAGAGTTCCAACAGTTCTGACGATATACATTTGATTGTTAGCTTTCAGTGTGTGTGTTATCACGTTATGTATATTTCAAATAAAATATACGCCCCCCAAATTTCCTAAAATTACTGATTTTTGGTCGAATAACTCGATAGACTACCACTAGTTCATTATTCATTGAACACGACGGTTGCTTCAATGAGTAGTATGGCCGAGCGGTTTAGGCTTTAGACTATAAATCTATTGGATTCTCCCCGCGTCGGTTCGAATCCTGCTAAATACCTTTTGTTACAAAAAGCGATTTAGTCTCTGTGTATTGGGAAATGAAATGACGTATATTTTTACACCACACATTTTCATTCATGGATGTAATTGCCTACCTCCAGACACACACCAGAGTATCTTAAATGCATTTTTACCAAGATTTTTCACATTTTAATGTCGGGAACCTTATAACCTTTAAAACATTTACATTCCAATAAATGTGTTAATGCAAGGTTTTTATTCAAATATGTTTTCTATTTATATTAGACCTACTCCTTTATTTTCATATCAGTTTGAAATATTAAGGTGCTACACTTAAACACTCTCCACGTGCCAGGCGTCTGCAGACGACATTCCAAAATTTCACAGAATATTTCCAAAAATTGAAATAAGTATACATGCCTAGTATTTTTTCATTAATCCTTTGGATTAATTGGACCAGAGAGTTGTTATAGACCTTGCAAGCTGTTTATATACAATAAAAGCAACAGCCGCATGGAAAGTGTTTAGGGCCCATTTACAACCCAAATTGTTCCTATTTTACACGGGGTGTATTTTTGTTGTGACACAATCAGTTGCATAGATGTAATCGTTTCGTTGTCATTATCAATCGTCTTCTAAAAATGACATTAAAGATCGATAATTGCTCAGCAGCAAAATGATCGAATGACAAGCTCAACATTCTTCAATGGGTATTTAAGCGATGTGCAACCAAGCGTGAATCAGTATTCAGCGTGCCATGTAATAAATAATATTGAATTCATTGGTGTCCACTGGAATGAATAAAAGTCAGGAAACTATAAACAGTTTGGGGAAATAAAAAATAACATGAAGACTACCATGAAATATACACGGTCTCGAACCCGGGTCCTCTCGCTTCTGTGGCCGGGGTTTACCCACTAGACCACACGGAGACTATGTTCAAGTGCGCACCACAAGACAAGCCTTAATGTATTACTATTAGCAGTCGTGTCAGCAGTTGCCACAGTTTAGTGAATCTATGGTCTATTGTAGACGACACGATTTTATTTTCACGTGGAATGAGGATGTCGTCGTGCAATTCATATGACAAAATATCAGCCTTAGGCGTAAAAAAAAATTGTTTCCGGTAGGCCGCGCGCATAATGGCGACGTAAATTAATACCGCATTTCATTTTGTTATTCTCATGTTTTAAAACATATAATCTCAAACGCGATTTAAATACAAATTACCGTAATATTAACATTTTACACAAACAATTGAATCTGACTGCTCTGGGAAGCCCAGTATGACATGGGGCACATTAGTAATAGTATACTGGCTGTGATTATTTCAATTTGTGTCTTCAGGGTTCGCGGCGCGGCGTATGCTAAATTGCAAAAATTGCCTTTAGAAAGTCATCCCACCGCACTTCTCCCCCCCCCCCCCCCTAAAAAACCCCACCCCACACCGCATCTCGCATCTTGGTTTTCAGACCACCTAGCGGAAACAAACTTGTTTTTGTTTTTTTTGCCTTATAGGTCTAACAGTGCCAATAATAAGGCATTTCAATTAGGTTCAACGCAATGTGCCTGCAGCCTAGGTTTATTTTTACTATGTAAGGGGTGCTATAACAAGTTGGCTAAAGTCGTGTTTGCCGGGACGATGCTCGAAAATGCTATTTTCTATAAAATATGGGTTTTTTTCTTTACCGAAAAAATGACGGTTTATTTGCCGTGGCCTTGACTCTTGTCGGCCTTGAATCTTGTTTTATTAGGCTTTAACTTTTTTCGATCATCAATGTATTGTTCTTCGCGTTGATACCCAATTTAACTTGCTGAGACGCCGATTTTACATTTAAAATACGACTTAGAAAGTGGGTTCGATTTGGCTATTGGGTCGAATAACTCAACAGTTCACCACTAGTTCATTATTGAGTGCACACGATAGACGCTCCAATGAGTAGGCATGGCCGAGTGGTTTAGGACTATGGACTAGAAATCTGCTGAATTCTCCCCGCCTGGGTTCGAGTCCTGCAGAATACCATGTTTATTTTATTAAAACAGAAATTGCATCCTGGATAAATATGACTTTCCCTTCAAATGAACCTAAGTTGATCAAAATTGATAATCGTGGCGCAGGCCAACCAAAAGACGTAATCTTCCCCGGTTAATTTTCACGTTTGGCGTCTGACTGCCAAGCATCATTGATATAAAACGCATGCAACAAATTAGTGTGAAACATTGTTCATCATTTTTTAACCTTATACATTAAAATATTCATAGTGTTCCTCATTAATTAATTAATTCATTTGTTTATTTATTTATTTATAAGATTTTGCTAACATAATTATCATTTTTTATATCATCTGATTCGGAGCGCACAATGAGAATTAACCAATATTTGTAACTTTTCTAAAATAACAATTAATAGGTCTCTGATTCGCATTCAAACCATAACATTATAGGTACATGTACATTCCATGTATTCCCAACTGCTAGTCTAATCTGATGACCGTGTTAACTATCACGCTACACCAAGGAGTATATAATGGCTACACGCTTTGGATTCAACGATTGAAATGAATAACATCCCAGAGGAAATATTTACCGTTCCAAAAGATGTGTTACGTAATAACTTCTCTGGTTATTGAATAGAGAATACAGATAGAATAGAGACTATACTTATGCGTCCCCGTAACAAAGGGTTACCCGCTTTCGCTGTTCAGATCGATTCAATGCACGACCTTCAAAGAATGACCTATTATACATTTGGCGGGTTATTTTTATTTTGAATCGAGTATCTATCAACATGTGTAATTGGCACTGTGAGAAATTTATCGGATTTACCGCGCTGGGGGGGGGGGGGGGGGGGGGTGGGGGGGGGGGGGGTGCTTGTCACAACCCCCCTCACACATCCCTCTCAAGTTAGTTGTTGTGACTCGTTGAATTCTCAAAAGTTGCCAGCTTGGCAAAGTCATTTTTATTTTGCCCAACCCCCACCCCACCCCAACTCATTATAAAAAAACCTAGCTACGCCACTCGAATAAAAATCAATCATACATGTATAAAGATTTTATTTCTTTTTTTTTCTTCTTTAGGATAGGCTGGTTCCTAAAAAATATTAACTGGTGACAAAATAAAGTAAATTGATAATTTTGGGATATTTTCTCTATAGTCAGTGTTTTTAAAATAATTTTGAATTTAGCTGCTTAATAATATATCCTTAAAAATATCGAATAGCAACAAATACTATTTATGAACAATAAAAGATACATTGGTTAAGTCGAATATGACCTGCCAGAGTCTAGACCTCGCCCCTCGATTCTCCGTATTGTACGTCTGCTGTTTTACCCCGTTACCAGACACTCACACTCGTATACATGTAGTCATTGGATAGGTCCCGGGATAGATTCTTGATCCGAAAATTATATTAAACGGACTATATACTGCGACATTACTTACGTCATTTTCAGCGCGCCGAAATTATTTTGTTAGAATGATCTTTTTAAAAGCCGGCTTTAATCGCGAGAGGGCGACATCTCTTTCAGAGTTTCAAAGTTGGCAGAAACATGGCTAGATATCGAATATCTACGGTATGTGGATTGAGAAGATCGCTGATATAAGAAGGTGCCATGTCATGTAGGGCTTTCCACTGAGGAGAAGAAGTTTGAAATGGATGCGATACCGAATAGGTAACCAATGGAGACGCTGTAAAACAGGTGAAATGTGATCAAGTTTTCTAGTCCTTGTGAGCATTCGTGCAGCAGCATTCTGAACTCGTTGAAGTTTATTGAGATTTCGTTCAGTGATCCCATTTAATAAAGCATTACCATTGTCAAGACGTGATGTGACTAAGGCGTGAACAAGTGTAGCAGCAGTATCATTATCAAGCACTTGGCGAATTTCATTTATGTTTTTATTTGGAAATATGTTGATTTGCACACATTTTTGTTGTGGTTGTCCATTGACAGCGTGTTATCAAATATAATTCCTAGATTTTGAGCACTAGTAGAAGCCTTAATGTTGGAGGAAGCGATTTGAGAAAATCAGTGCTAGGTTTCGATTGATGGTTTTGGAGGTAATAATGAGAAGCTCAGTTTTGTCATCATTCAATTTCAACTTATTTGCAGTCATCCAAGATTTTATGTCCTTGATACAAGATTCAATTCGAGAACGAGAGGCAATTTCATCGCAAGCACTATCCAAGTCAAAAGATAAATATAGCTGTGTATCATCGGCATACATATGCACTTCTAAACCATGTTTGCGTGCAATGTTCGCTATTGGAGATGAATACATTGTGAAGAATTGCGGGCCAAGTACAAAACCTTGGGGGACAAACATGAAAAATGAGGGTTTTAGCCATTATTATTTCTTAACGACGTAGCCATTTATATAGATGAAGATACATCATAAGAATGAATGAATGATGACAAACAGAAAAATGAGGGTTTTAGCCATTATTATTTCCTAACGACGTGACCATTTATATAGATGAAGAATGAATGAATGATGTTTTGAATGAATGAATGATGGTTAAAACATCATTTATTCATTCATTCATGATTTATGAATGAATGATGACAAACAGAAAAATTTCCTAACGACGTGACCGTTTATATAGATGAAGAGAGAGTAACATTTGGAACTATTGGAATTTTGTCCATTTGTGCGATCGCATTATATATATATATTTTGCGGACTACAGGCTATATAGCGATCCTTGTTTTTACCTCCCCGACCACCAACCCCCTGAGTGTCTTAACATAGTTATTCATGAATATCGTTTCAGAAGTGTTGTTATGCCTTAAACTGCTATACATAAACAGATTAAGCACATTTGTTAAATTGTACATAGCAGTTTAGTAATTTTGTCAGTGTTATTGCGCTATATTCCGATGAGGGCGCTAACGGAATAAAGCTAAACTGAACTATATGAACATTTAAACACCTTTTCTTACACCCTCAGAACAGGTATTAAAATACCATGGGTTAAAAGAATGTTGATTAAAAAGTATACTGCATTGGTTAAAAATGAAGCGTTGGTTAAAAAATACTTTTAATCCTGCGTTGGTTAAAGAGTAAAAATATAATTCATTTTTAGTTTATTCAACGTTTGTTAAGGCATCATAATTTTAACCAACAATAGGTCATAACATATTAAGATTCCCGTCAAAGAATTTCAATGGCGGGAAAATATTTTGTGCAATCCGGAATTGTTAGACCACGTCAGAATTTGTATATGAAATCAATGGTGTAATTTTCCGCCCCTGGTGTATTGTGCCCATTCTTGGTCCGATATTGGTTTAACATTGGCGCACTTCAACATGGCATCATGTTGCCAATTGAAGAGCGCCAATTTCAAGAGTCAATGCCAAGAGTAAAAATATAATTCATTTTTAGTTTATTCAACGTTGGTTAAGGCATCATAATTTTAACCAACAATAGGCTATAACAAGATTCCCGCCAAAGAATTTCAATGGCGGGAAAATATTTTGTGCAATCCGCAATTGTTAGACCACGTCAACATTTGTATATGAAATCAATGGTGTAATTTTCCGCCCCTGGTATATTGTGACCATTATTGGACTAATATTGGTTTTACATTGGCGCTCTTCAATTGGCATCATGTTGGCAACCAATATTGGTCCAATAAAGGGCACAATATACCAGGGGCGGAAAATTACACCATTGATTTCATATACAAATTCTGACGTGGTCTTATATACAATTGCCGCCGCTGTTTTAAGTTATCGCTTCCCGGCCTTTTGGCTAGGATCTTGTGCCTTGTACTGTGCCTTGTCCTGTCCCTTGTCCTTGGGCTTGCCCTTTGCCACAGTTGGTCCTGGCCACGGGTTGGCGCCAATATTGAAAGCCAACATTGGGCCAATATTGTAATGTTATCTGGGTTAAAGTTTAGCAAAAAAATAAAAGTGTAACCAACATTTTTTAACCAACCACAGTTGGTTAAAACATATTAACCAACAAATGATTAAAAATTGTAACCAACCACAGGTTAAAGTTTAACCAACAGTTGTTGGTTAAAACATATTAACCAACAAATGATTAAAAATTGTAACCAACCACAGGTTAAAATTTAACCAACAGCAGTTGGTTACGGTTTTAACCAACCAATTGTGTGGTTCACCTGGTGACCTCCCGTTGGTTACAATTTTAACCAACATGGTTAAAGATTTTAACCTTTGTTCTGAGAGTGTAACTGTACATAGATTAGTTTAATAGGAAGACCAGGTTGATGTAGCCTAAGGAGGAGTCGAGAGAAATCTTTTCCAACTTATTTAATAAATAACTGTAATCTACTTTTTATTTAACAGAATAAATGATGTTGATGCATCATACATGTACGCACTCTCAGAACAGGTATTAAATAACCATGGGTTAAAATAATGTTGGTTAAAAAGTATACAACATTGGTTAAAAATTACTTTTAATACTGCGTTGGTTAAAGAGTAAAAATATAATCAATTTTTAGTTTAATCAACGTTGGTTAAGGCATCATAATTTTAACCAACAATAGGTCATAACAAGATTCCCGCCAAAGAATTTCATTGGCGAGAAAAATATTTTGCGCATATTATTTAGACCACGTCAGAATTTGTATATGAAATAAATCGTGTTATTTCCCACCCCTGGTATTTACATTGGCGCTCTTCAATTGGCATCATGTTGCCTGTTAATATTGGACCAATATTGGTTTTACATTGGCGCTCTTCAATTGGCATTATGTTGGCAACCAATATTGTTCCAATAATGGGCACATTATACCAGGGGCGGAAAATAACACGATAAATAACACGATTGATTTCATATACAAATTCTGACGTGGTCTAACAATTGCAGCCGCTGTTTCAAGTTATCGCTTCCCGGCCTCGTAGCTAGGATCTTGTGCCTTGTCCTGTCCCTTGTTGGTCCTGGCCACGGGTTGGCGCCAATATTGAAAGCCAATATCGGGCCAATGAAACACCAATATTGTAATGTTGTATGGGTTAAAGTTTAGCAAAAAAAATAAAAGTTTAACCAACATTTTTTAACCAACTACTGTTGGTTAAAACATTTTAACCAACAAATGATTAAAAATTGTAACCAACCACAGGTTAAAGTTTAACCAACCACTGTTGGTCAAAACTATTAACCAACAAATGATTAAAATTTGTAACCAACCACAGGTTAAAGTTTAACCAACAGCTGTTGGTTACAGTTTTAACCAACCAATTGTGTGGTTCACCTGGTAACCCCCCGTTGGTTAAAATTTTAACCAACATGGTTAAAGATTTTAACCTATGTTCTGAGAGTGTGGGTTAAAAGAATGTTGGTTAAAAAGTATACAACATTGGTTAAAAATGAAGCGTTGGTTAAAAATTACTTTAATACTGCGTTGGTTAAAGAGTAAAAATATAATTAATTTTTGGTTTATTCAACGTTGGTTAAGGCATCATAATTGTAACCAACAATAGGTCATAACAAGATTCCCGCCAAAGAATTTCATTGGCGAGGAAAATATTGTGCGCATATTATTTAGACCACGTCAGAATTTGTATATGAAATCAATCGTGTTATTTCCCCCCCCCCCCCCATGTATTTACATTGGCGCTCTTCAATTGGCATCATGTTGCCAACTAATATTGGACCAATATTGGTTTTACATTGTCGCTCTTCAATTGGCATTATGTTGGCAACCAATTTTGTTCCAATAATGGGCACATTATACCAGGGGCGGGAAATAACACGATTGATTTCATATACAAATTCTGACGTGGTCTAAAAATTGCGGCCGCTGTTTCAAGTTATCGCTTCCCGGCCTCGTAGCTAGGATCTTGTGCCTTGTCCAGTCCCTTGTTGGTCCTGGCCACGGGTTGGCACCAATATTGAAAGCCAATATCGGGCCAATGAAACATCAATATTGTAATGTTGTATTGGTTAAAGTTTAGCAAAAAGAAGTTTAACCAACATTTTGTAACCAACTACTGTTGGTTAAAACATATTAACCAACAAATGATTAAAAATTGTAACCAATCACAGGTTAAAGTTTAACCAACCACTGTTGGTCAAAGCATATTAACCAACAAATGATTAACATTTGTAACCAACCACAGGTCAAAGTTTAACCAACAGCTGTTGGTTACAGTTTTAACCAACCAATTGTGTGGTTCACCTGGTAACCTTCCGTTGGTTAAAATTTTAACCAACATGGTTAAAGATTTTAACCTTTGTTCTGAGAGTGCGTCCTCTAGAAACGGAATTGAAAGAGTGTTTATTTGCCCTTGATAACACATTTGGTAAACTCATTCGCTTGATTAACGGCAGGTTTCGGGTTCGACCCTGTAGGTGACATATGATTTTTTGTTCTCGTTAAAATCAAAGTTGCTTATAATTGTTTATATATATTTAAAAATGACATGAAGCTGCGTCAAAATTCAGTGGGAAATGTCTGTAAAGAAACTGACATGAAGGGGATGAAACTTAATAAAAATCAGTGCAAAATGTATGATACCTTATTTTTGAACGTCGTGAAAATCAGTTCACATAATAATAAGATCTTTCGTGTTTCCCTTTTTTATTTTTATTTTGGGTGTTTAAGACAATGTTGCCGCATCAATATTGAGCTCTAAGCTAACGATAAAAATTCGGAACCTTTGACAAGTCCATTTCTGCAACCAGATGGCCATATCGCTCATTCGATCGTCCGCCTGGGTGCGGTTGTGCTCAGGTTATCCCTTCATTCACTCAAATACTAGTCTCAAAAGACACACTATACATAAATGAGGCAACCCTTACGAAAATGCAATCACCAAAATGTGGTTGCAGCAAGGTGGTACCAGGTTGCGCAAGGTTGTCGCAAGGTTGCACAAGGTTGTCGCAAGGTTGCACACAAGTTTGTCGCAAGGTTGTGCAAGGTTGTGGTTGATTGCTGCAGGTTGCGCAACCTTCTCAGAAGAACCAAACTGGATGCGCAAGGTTGTATTTTCCAAATTTAACCTTGCGCAATGTTGCAGAATTGGTTGCGATTTTCGTAAGGGAAATCAGGTTTAAATACAACAAAATATCTGAATGGTTTATATCATGGATGAATACAAGTCATCCCTATCCCCGAGCATGTCGATGTAGGCACTCGCTTGGGGATTATAACGGGGTGTGGATACCTGTTCACTTATGGAAAAAACCAACCAAACGATCAACAACAACAACATATCTCCGATGTAGCTGATGTTTTCACATATTTCAGGGTTAACGCGAGGAAGAAAGAAGTCAACATTTGTTATTTAATAAATGGGTTAGATCAAGTTATGACAAATCTACTCAGCAATCTACTCAGGCATGTTAAATTCAGCTTTGGCCACTTTAATGTTAGAATTATGATTCAAGCATAATCAATAAAAGCACTAATGATCTATCTACTAAAAGTTAATAGTTAGTTCCAACTAAACAGAAAAAACATATTTTCAATCATGTTATCCATGAAAAAAACCCATAATACTGTATAAGGTAGACACCATAGCTGCTTCATATTTAGGGATTTACGCATGGGTGCACACAGAAAAAAAAATACGTAAGTTATGTAAAAAAAATACATAACGTTAGGTGCAATACGAACTCTCGAACAAATAGGTATATTCTACCGAATTTGTAATTATGTAAAATATACCTAGCAGTTAGGTAAGTAAAATACATAAATATTAGGTAAAATAATAACATAATTTTTTATGTAGTTCTTTTACCTCACCAGTTAGGTAAGTTAAATACATGATTATTAGGTATAATTTAAAAGTTAAATACATGATTATTAGGTATAATTTAAAAATTAAATACATGAATATTAGGTATAACTTAAAAGTTAAATACGTGATTATTAGGTGGGACACGTCCCCCTCGTCCCCCCCCCCCCCCCCCCCCCCCCCCAGGATCGACGCCCCTGACCATAGTACATTGATATGCTGAATGGCTGAATGCAGTGCCGCAATCACGCAATGAGTCCCGGGAGTGCAGTGCAGTATACATGCACGGATAGCGTAACCATAGAAGCTTCCCCAGGTCCGAGCCGTATTACATTACATCATACATGCATGTGCACTTCCTTACAAATAGCCAAATATAAATTGAATGCTTCAACAAAAGACTGGAGGCCCCAAGCCTTCATTAATTCTATCCACTTGGGCTTCAGCTGCCTCCGCCATGTCCGCCATTTTGCTCAAGTGTGATCGATCTTGCGCGCAAAATTACATCGCAAAGTGGTATTTTTGAAAGATTTGTACATTATAAGAATGTAATTCGACACTTTTACCTTTTTAATATGTAAAAAAATACACAAACTATGTAACATTTCCGCTTTGCGTTTAATTGTGTATTTTTAATATCTACATGCCAACTGGTAAACTGGTTGGACAACAATTCTACCGAAGTTGTGTAGAAATCGTCGAAAATATACACAACATCGTTATACATATTATTTATTTACATATCGAGGTCGCGATTTTTCTGTGTGTGGTTTATTGCTAAAATCATCGGTAAAAACGTGTTCTGACCACGCTTTATTCAAATCTTCGTATTTAAAAAAATGCTCACATAATTTCACCAATTAAGGTCAAATGTATTTACTTTTCATATTTCAAAATATGAAACAGCTACATTTCCTAACTTTTCAGTTATGCTCTCCAGTTTTTGGACCCAGTTTTTTTTGGTTAAAGAATTGGCTGCGCAAAAATTCACTACGCAAGATAGGGACCTGCCATGCCAATTCTTTAACCCACTAAAATCCGGCCAGCAAACTGCGGTTTTTAATCTATTATTCCCTAAATCAAGATGACTTAAGACTTGCGACGCTTTCTGTTTGAGCATTGGTCTGATTTTTCTTCTGAGGATATTTGTCCAGATAAGAGGTCCTATATTCAATTCTATATTTGTCCAGATAAGAGGTCTTATATTCAATCCTATATTTGTCTAGATAAGAGGTCCTATATTCAATCCTATATTTGACCCTTCATCAGAGGTTTTTGAGATGTATACGAATTCTACATGCAATATACGGTTCACGGTTTACTCTGTGTATTGGTATCTTGGCTAGGCTATCAGTAATGGGGTGTGTGCTGTCCAAACTCTAACCATAATAAGACACAGCAAATTTTAGATATCTGTTTGAAATGCAGTATTTCTACCAATACACAACAATCTGACCAGGGTAAAAGTTGATTCAATTAGGTTGTGTAGAAGACGTTAAGCCGGTAGATGGAGAACTCATCCGTGTTGTAAAAACATTAAAGCGATTCCAAATGAATTCTAGAACTCACTTTGATCGTCAGATGGAGTGATATGATGTGTGTTGTATGCTGCACAACAATGGCTTTATTGGAAAATATCTTTGTATTGGTAAAAGTCGAATGAATTGCGACCGCGCGACCATCATGACCATCATAACACCCGACAATTCAATAAAGGAACCAAATCAAGACTATGTTTATATCCAAAACAAGGCAAGCATAATATCAGTTGTTTATTAAAAACTAAACAACGCGCCAGTATATAATGGTCTGTTTCTCTTCAAAACATTGACTTTTATTTAATCTAAATGATGTAATAAAGCAACTATTTAGGGAACACAAAATAGAGTTGCAGAGGCAGTATACGCTATTGCAAGTGTGATAATCTTGACAACCACCCTCCTCCCGCTACCGAGAATCCTTACTACCATTATAGCACTAATATACGGACAATAAAGAAATGGGATAAAACATGTTTAGTTCAGATAAAACCTTGGTCGTTTACGAAACTTACTAATCAACATGCATGCCTCAGAAATCGGCAAATGTATCCGATCTTTAGAATCAATTGACGTAAATCAATTTATGCAGTTGCTATCATGGTCAAGGAATTGGATCGTCGTCGTTTTATGAATCACGGCTGCTTCTTTGTGACCCTATTAATGATGGTGCGCCATCGTTGTCTTTTTTGTGACATGCGATGTGCAGAGATATAAGAGATAAACCTGTTGCTTTCCATCAGTCCAACGGAGTTTTGGTCTGCCACGTTTAAGAATTCCTTCGGCATCTCCTTGAGTTATCACCTTTTCTAGGTTGCCCCCTTCTCTTCTAGTAATGTATCCAAAGAATTGCAGTTTGTTGCGCATTATCTTATCAGAGAAGTTTGGCCCCCAATCTGGCTTCTGACAAATTCATTGGTCTTATGCTCCTTCCATGATATTCCTAACATCTTGCGCCAACACAATTTTTCGAAAGCTGATGTTCTCTTTGAATCCGCGATTCCCACTGACTAGGTTTCAGCTCCATATGTCATGTATGTAGCATCCGGAAAGATTAATGCCTTCATAATGCATGCCTTTGTGGCCTTTGTGATTCTTTATCCTTCCAAATGGTTGAGTATGATAGGGCATTTGCTGATGTTTTAGCCATGGTCAGTCGCCTTTTAATCTCCCCGAGCTTCCACCATCTTAAGGTTGAGTGATCCAAGGAAATTTAAGGTGTCAACACAATCTACTTAATTGTTATCGACCCTCACTTGTTGATTGCTGTTATCTTCACAGATCATGACTTTAGTCGTCTTAATACACTCTCAGAACAAAGGTAAAAATCTTTAACCATGTTGGTTAAACATTTTAACCAACTGGAGGTTACCAGGTGAACCACACAATTGGTTGGTTAAACCCGTAACTAATAGCTGTTGGTTAAACTTTAACCTGTGGTTGGTTACAATTTTTAATCATTTGTTGGTCGTTGGTTAAAGCTTTTAATAATTTGTTGGTTAATTCTGCTAAATGAATAACATGTGTTGGTTAAAACCTAACCATTTATTGGTTAAACCTGCTTCATATTTAACATGGGGTTGGTTAAAACCTAACCATTTGTTGGTTAAATCTGCTTCATATTTAACACGGGGTTGGTTAAAACTTAACCATTTGTTGGTTAAATCTGCTTCATATTTAAAATGGGGTTGGTTAAAACTTAACCATTTGTTGGTTAATTTCTTTTGATGGACTGGGCAGTTATGTAGCTCTGTTATGTTATGGCTAAGTATTGCTGCGACATCATGGCAGACGACGGAGTGTTTCAAGGTACAGGATTGATTTCTTAATACTGTAATTTAATAATTATGTAACTGTCTGAGCTTTTGATGATAAAGTCTACTATTATTGTATTGACCAGAGGCATCGTAGGTTCATCACTATTTTTCAATATTTAAAATTCATCATATTTTGGTTCACATATTAGTATAACAATCAATTAACATGTAGCAGTTGATGAAATGGCTGAGGCACCTTCTATATATTCATGTTATATATCAAGCAGGATTAACCAACACATGGTTAAGTTTAGCAGAATTAACCAACATATGATTCAAAGTTTAACCAACATTTTTTAACCAACCACTGTTGGTTAAAACAAATTAACCAACAAATTATTAAAAATTGTTACCAACCACAGGTTAAAGTTGAACCAACAGAAAATTCAAGAAAACATGACTTAAAATTTGTTTGCCCATATACACACTACAGTAAAAATACGATGTAGGAAGTCTATGGTAGGCTTCGTAGCTAAGCTTAACCATACATGCATGTTGTAGTAAGTGAAGGTAAAAAATTGTCCTAAATCTGCCTTTCTTGATAGGCAAATACCATGATATTGTACAGTTTTGCTCAGACAGCTACATAATTATTAAATTGTAAGAAATCAATCTCCAGACCCCACAACCGAAGCATTGCAATCACTTGGTCGTCCGCTATTTTGTCAAAAAGAGAGTGAACGATGCCTTAACCAACGTTTAATAAACCAAAAATGAATTATATTTGTACTCTTTAACCAACGCAGTATTAAAAGTAATTCTTAACCAACGCTTATTTTTTAACCAATGTAGTGTACTTTTTAATCAACATCTTACATGGTTTTTTTTTAATACCTGTTCTGAGAGTGTATTCAGGAAGAGCCCAATCTCACTGGCTGCTTTCACTCTGTGTATCACACTTGGATAATGACTGCGTATCGGTAATTTAGAGGTAACTGTGAAGAATCAAAATATGTTCACGTTGGATCCGAGGAGTTGCATGAGGGGCGTATTACCGACTAGGGAAAATCCCGAGGTCCCATAGTAAGATATTTAATTCTTCACAGTTACCGAGTACTAAATCAATTAAAGAGTGGGTGTAAACAAATACAACATGGTTTGAGCGCGGAGGGAGGTAGTCATCAGTCATCCATCTAAGGGACCAGTAGTTTGCACTACTTCCCCGAAATGAACCATGTTGTATTTGTTTTACTCGTATTACACTTTATACATGTCCTTGTCAAAACTATATTGAAAATTGAAAAAGCTTATGATGCTCCGTGTATGCTATAGTACACGTAGCGAGAAAGGCGGACTCAATTCCTCAGGCGCAATAACAATACCATCGAAAAACGTGTCCTATTCTTCACAATCATTGCGGAAGACCTCCAGGAATATATAGCATGGTTAGTCGATGCATCATCTTATCATCCAAAAGAAGCCCCAAATCTGTGTCTGTTAGTTTGCGAATCTCGTCGGCAGATAGCTGGCGACACCATTTTTGTTATAGTCAGCTCAGGTTCGCTGGGCAGAATTTCAACGTTGAACTTGGCGTCGCCGTTCAATATTTACGTAATATTCATATGATCTAAAATTGTTTTCAGGGGACTGTGCTGATTAGAAGGAAGTAGTCGAAACTCCACCGTGTTTAATATTAAGGTTCTTTTTTATATTTAATGCATACCATGTCAACCTCATTTGAATTGGAATGACTCTTTTTATAATGTTTACATTTTGCTCCTCACTTTGGATAGCTTCAAATCAACGCATTTAGCATTCCATGGCAGCGGCTTAATTGGGTTATTTCTTTAAAACAGGCATAATTCCTGATAGCAAGAACATGCGCTTCATTTGTTTTTCAAATGTGTTTGGTCTTTGGAGAAAAAAAATCCTAATAATTCCTGTTATTTTAATGAAAAGGTTGCGACATAAGCATACTCAAGTTAGTTATAAAAAGAAAACTATTTTAATTTGATTTTCATGGTGAAAAAATAAGTGTGGATTTATCATAGTGAAATGCAATTTTAAAGTAAATACTTCGAAAGGTCCTTATCCATACGAAACCCAGTGGACACGGTCGGGGAAATTTACGATGTATAGACGTTGTATTTAGGTCGAACGTCGGGCAAACCAATTCCAACGTAAGAGTAGGCCTAACGTTATCATAGAGCGTGTTTCTGCTGGGGAAGAAACCGCTAATAAACGCTAAGTTTGCCCAGTAGAAACAGGCAGAACCCTGGCAATAATCGGTATTTTTGGTAATCCCAAAAACCGTCACAAACCAGGTTTGGAACCGGCAATAAACCCAATAGAAACAGAAAGGCGATTCTAATTTGCACATTTTACTTGACCTTATAATTAGCCGAGTCAATTGCGCCAATCGCTCATTTTATTTATTTAAACCTATTAATTTATGTTGAATTAAGTCGATGCATTAATTTAACACCATTGAATATATTGATATTGCATAGGCCTATATGCATATATTCTCACTGGTTACAGGAAAGGGAAGTAATTGCTCACTATGTAAATGCAAATACCTTGAGCAAGAACATAAACATCAAAGAGCCATGACCCTGCAGCCCACCTCCACCCCACACCATCATTCCCTGGTTACTAAGCGATAATTCACAAAGTACACAAAGTACACTTTAGGAAGAAATAAACACATTTTCTATCAAATTTGTATGTTAATTCAATTTGTTTAAAGTCGGTACAACGTTGCATGTGGACGTCACACCAACGTTGCATTTTGGCGTTAAAAACGTTCATATTCACCTTCCAGGCAACCATCATCCAACGTTAGATATTGACGTTGACACAACATTGTACCAACCAATTTGTGCCCACCTGGGAAGACTAGTGCTCACACCTGATATTTGCATTACCAACTACACAAATAAGCTAATATTAGTACACAGTTCCTCATGCATTAACATAGTTGGCCTTAGTCCACATAACCTTGATCACCACCACGACACTTCTAGTTTTGGTCCGATTATCTATTAATTGCGTCACATACACATACGAGGATTTGAAGACGCCTTTTATCCAAATAAGAATCACGATTAAAATCGTTATTCTTATTTGGATAATGTGCCAAATGTACATTCTGAATTGTTTAAGCATTTATCGAGTGTCATCCTTATTGATGGAACCGCGATGATGTTTTTATCTATTTCCGAATATACATTTTGACGCCACCTGTCCCTGTTACGAAGAGCTTGTCCTCCTGTTGATTAAGGGTAACACCGCTAAGCGTATCAGAGTCCTTGATAACCCGCTGTAGATTTTCACCGGTAACTGAACAACAATAGATTCCTCCTCCATCCGATGGATTGCTAGTATTTGCTATGTACAAAACATCTGTGCAGTAGATGGCTTTCGGAGCCCATTTTATTCCCGGTAGAGGCTGGATCACGTGCTTTAGTTTGCCGGTTTTGTCTAGCACCTGTATTCCAGCGCCTGTTCCGTGGGTTGATACTACTATCTCGTCATTCATGGTTACAGCCAGAAAGTGCGGATTCAAGGCAACTTTAAAGCTGGATACATGTGTTGCATCCACTCTGTGCTTGCTTATGTATCCTCTGCTGGTCTCACCAACTAGAATATTCCCCTGTTTATCTATCGCAAGTCCAGCATGTGAGGTTAACTGTGTATTCGAAGAGATATTGTCCGGAGATATGGTTGTAAACTTGTTCTGACATGTTCCGTCTGATTGATACACATGAATTTGTGATTGATTTAGGCATGCCAGGAATATAATGCCGTCGTCATTTACTATTACATTGTATGGCGTTACGGTAGATCCATCACCCAAGACAATCTTTTGTTTGAATTCCCCTTTGAATACTTTGATTTTTTTTGATCGGAAATCCGCCGCGATAATATCCCCCGTGATCGGTGAGATAGCGATTCCGCGACCATCTGTAATCTGTCCACTACCGGAGTTAGCGAACTGTCTCGCAAATTCCCATTTACCAATGCCGCGGGGTTTCGCATATCTGTTGATACCACGAACACTTCCGACTTGGATAGCGGTGAGAGCGCCATGACTTGGCTGAAATTGGATTTCTTGTACTTTATTTGCTTCTACTGCTACGTTCATTCCTGTCAACTGTACCAGGTTGTCTTTCAAGGAGGAGTGTACCAGAGCAAGATCTGAATCAGAGCCTGTATTCATCAGCTCTGCAGCCATCTGTAACGCGGTATCAAGACGTGTTTGCTGCAACAATAGCGTATCCTTGTGGGCGTCAATCTGCTTCCTGTTACCTGCCATAGCTTGCGATATCTCGTCTTCTAAATCCTTTGCCTTCTTTTGAATAGTTGCCACTAATTCGTTAACAGTTTTCTGAAGATCTTCTCTAACTATTCTTGCATTGTCCTCATTTCTTTTGTAAGCAACATCGATATCCTTAATTGCTTTATCAACCTTGTCTTTAACTTCAATACAATCCTTCTGTAGCTTATTAATATCTTCCCGCTGTTCTGTGGTGATTTGTTTTAATGAAACCAGAACGTGACTAGAAACCGGATGTTCGACCACCGTACATTCGTGGCATATCAAAATTCCACATGTTGTGCAATAGAATCGGCGCACCTGTCCTTCATGTTCTTTACAGTACTGTTTTTTATTCAAGTTCCTGATGTCAACTTTACCAGATTGTAAGTCTGCAAATGGAATGGTATTGTGATTTTTAAATGTAAGATAGCGCCCATGGGCCTGATTACATTCCTCGCATATGAAACCTCCGCATTCTTTGCAATACGCTTCTGCTTTGTGGTCACTCTGACCGCAGGACACACACGGTATAACGGCATCTTTCGCTTGCAACCTCTTGACTGTGTCACGTCTATCCTTCAGAGTGTTAATGAAGAAGTTTGTAATGAAACCACTTACACCATCGGTTGGTATCTGAAAATCCTGAATACAGATTGGACATCTTATCTTGTCACTTTGACCTTCAGCCCATTTAGACAGACACTTCAAGCAATATGAATGGAGGCATGGTAGGGCCTTTGGATCCTCAATTACCATCAAACATATGCCGCAAATTGTCAGATCCTTAGGAGCACACAGTTTAGAATCTGCCATTGTTTCTGTAATGAAAATAGAAAAGTCCATATAGTCATGATGGAACTGGAAAGTACTGCTTCGGATAGATGAAGGAATGATTCTTTATAACAATATTAGCAAAAATTGTTCCAAGAAGATTCTATATGTAATGTAGTATCTGGTGGTTCTCCAACTAACCAATCTGAAAAAGTGGCAGGCCAACATGTTATGGTTCTTTCGAGATCCTAATCAACGTTTCTACAATTTAGGGCATTTCTTTCGGCTTCTATTTACATGTGAGCCAAAATAACCAGCTCCCGATTTCGTACCAAGGACAAGTAATAATTTAGAACTGTAATAATTTAGAACTGTGCTGTTTTTAAATTGACTCATTAGAATAAGATCAATCAATCAATCAATCAATCAATCAATCAATCAATCAATCAATCAATCAATCAATCAATCAATCAATCAATCAATCAATCAATCAATCAATCATAAAATCAATCATAAAATCAATCAATCAATCATAAAATCAATCAATCAATCATAAAATCATAAAATCATAAAATCAATCAATCAATCATAAAATCATAAAATCATAAAATCATAAAATCAATCAATCAATCATAAAATCAATCATAAAATCAATCATAAAATCATAAAATCAATCAATCAATCATAAAATTAATAATAAATAAATATATCAACAAATACAATGACTAATTAATTATTTAATTTATTCATTAATTATTTAATTAATCAAATAATTAGCTAACTCAGTAATTAATTAGTTAAATAATTAATTAAAAATATGAAAAATCAAATAACATCTATAATTATTGACAGCTTAATCTATTAAGGAGATGAACATTATAATTATTTTTGCCACATCTTTTAAGTTTAAAACAGTCTGGTGCCATGACGATTTGAAACCATGTAAACGTAAAATCATTGACCAATGACCAATGTTAGTTTTATCGTGAAAAAGCAATGCTTACACAATTAAGGTGGATTTAATAACAATTATATCAACCGACCGACAATACGATACTTGTCGTGTTCAATGGTATACTGTATGTTCAATGGGATATTCCCGTTGAAACAGGGAGACATGGGTAGGCCTAATATACATGTACAGGGTGTCTGAAAAAACCGTGCACGTGTTTACCCAACTTATTGACCATGAACTTGTATCATTTCATTTGGTGTAACAAATTTATATTTATTGATAGACCAAACTTTTATCTTTCATATGCCGTTGATTTCATCTGATTTGGCTAAGTCAATCTTGAGATATGACCAATTAACTAAAGCTACCTAAAATCGACGTTGTGCCACTTTACAGTTTGCAATTAATAGAAAGGGTTACTCCGGAGAGGAGGGGGGGGGGGGTTACCCCCTAAGAAAAATTTAATTCGAAATGCAGAGTATGCTTAATTGGGTACCATGGTATAGCTAGAGGTTCCCACTATCCATACACACCAAAACAAGTACAAACATCCCACGCATGACGTCACTAAACATGGCCGACCTCAAAATCCCGCCGTATTCGCTATAGACAGTGAAAATAGAAATCTTCGCCCAAAAAGTCCCAAATATTGAAATTTCACCCGGGTTTTTTGCTTATAAATGAGGGAAATGTGTTTCTAACATAGGCCTATGCTATAATATTCAGGACCATACAATTAAAATATTTTTCAAAATATGACTTTGACGGCTTACCCCCCCCCCCCCCCCGGGTAAGGTGGCACCCTCAATTTGTTTTATGTCAACATGAGCGCAGGGGATGTAAAAGCGATCGCCTAGATGCCCTAGAGGTCACTGTTTTTGCGGGGTTTTAGCGCAATCGGCGAGCACCATCCCTTTGATTTTAGGTAGGCCTAGCTTTAATATCTCATGATTGACAAAACCAAATTAGATGAAACAAACGACATATGGTTCATGGTCAATAAGTTAGGTAAACACGTGCACGGTTTTTTTTTATGAGACACTCTGTATAAGTATATTTCTTTATCATAAGCAATAATGGTGATTCAGATTTGGACCAAAGTCTACAGATTTTTAACTATTTAAATCTTTTTAAACAAGCTCGCTGTTTATGGGATTATTATGCAACTCTTCACGGCGCGTTAAGGTGACTTACACACTCTCCCAACTTAGGCTTTTATCATGTTTATCAGAAATCATACATGTATTCTGTGCCCACAAATGTATTACGTACTAAATCATGTATCACTATATCATATTTTGAATAACATGCAAAAGCACCAAGGGCCAATCATTAATTATTATTTAACACGTACCTTCAATGCAATCAGTACTGTTTACCCCAATTTGAAAAGACTAGCGACTATAGATACCCGCAGATACGCTTTGTTGTACGACATAATCATGACAATTGAACCACACCTTTACATGACAAAATGGCGCCTGTGCGGGATTGCGTTTGTAGGGAAATTTCGCCCGCACACTCAATAACGAGAGTGAGTGTTAGAGTCTAACCAAAGTTCAAAGTTTAGTCAAATTGTTTGTCATGGTTGCCAAGGCGATCCATGTGTTAGGTGTATTAACGTTAAACGGTTAAATAATACGCATGGGACATGTGTGCAATCTCACATGTTAGATTTTAAAATCATTGTAATGGAAAATACCACTTATTAAATATATACTAATTGAAAATTGTTTATCAATCTACACTTCGATGTATGAATGGGTATAATACACCATGCAAACATAAATAGGTCGTCCTTCTTTTTGATGATGGTAACCTTTTGATATAGGAAACCTTCATTTTCTTATAATTTACATAGAAATATTTTTTTCTACGGATTCCTGAAGAACAATCTATTATTATTAAACAGCATTTATAAAGCGACTTTTCTAAAAAAGTCGAAAAGCGCTGAACAGAGATAAAAATACACCGTATGATTAAAAGTACCAAGTAATATACAAAATAGAAAAATTGGAATTTAAAAAAGGCAATAAGTAAAAACACAATAATATAGATTATATACGTACATACACATACACCTAGCGCAGAAAGTCCCTGACCAGGCGCTTTGATGTTGGCTAATCCAAAATCAATAATTGGTACCGACAATCTGAGATACATTATTTCTTCTCCGTAGATACCTCATTCATAAAGATCGAATGGATACTTTTGAGGTTATGATGATTTCAATAACCACAAGTAACGACAACAAAGTTGTACTAAAATTGGTTTCCTATGGGATATCCAATTGATTTGTAGTGTCCACTGTGTGCTATCTCAACCAGTCAGGTATGGGGATGAATGGGTAACAGCCATCGACACGGAGTCGGTAAACACACATTTTCAATGCGTAATCACACACTAAGCAAGGATATCCCATTGAAACCCAATTTTAGTGCAAGAATTGTTTTGGTAGTTGTGGTCGATTAAACAATCATGACATCAACAATATCCACTCGATATTAATTAATGAGGTATAACAACAGTGTCGATGAATTAGAGAACATATTGCATCATTACTAACAAATTATGGTTGTATAAGATAATTAAATTAAATTAAGTTTGATATTGGTTGCGACCCATTTATTCACAGATATGAAAATTGACAGATAATAATTATAATAACAGGAAACTCACAATATTGGGGGATTTGAGTGATTTTGGCAATAAAATCATTTACAAATAATACTGATAAGGAATTCAAAAACGTTATTAAATCAATATATTGTTAATTATTACTAGTGATATACATGTAACGTCAATATCACCCTGCACGTGACGCTGCTGCGCTCTGTATCACCCGGTACAAACAAATGACCGGGCAAATGACGTCACTCAATGCCATGGCTGATGCATGAACACAGTGAATTGCGTGAGATAAAAAAGGTATTAAAGCAGAATTCATTAACACGACTGCATGCACAGTATGCAAAGGTCAGTAGTACATAATACTACGTGCAGGATTTTATCTAGTATAATTATCAACCATTTTGAAAATAAATACAGCAATCATGATTTTGAAATATACTCGCGGATTGACACAATTGGTCAAATATCACAGTGGAACCGGATATTTTTCGACCGTGCGGGGATTTGTTACTTGTATTAGAGTATACCCGTCATCATCAAAACAACTACAGTTACATGTAGTGTCGGGTCAACCGTCAATCTCTGATCATCATAACGGAAGGAAATCTATGACAATACTACAGGTGAGATGTTAGTGGCTATATCTTGCCTCGCGTCCCGTACGGAATAAACCGTATAGCTACAACGTAGTTTTAATTGGTTTGAGCATGCGCACTTGAGTTACGGGACGTCTAACCAGACATTGCCATGTTAGTTGTATTTGAACTAAAATCCACAATAAGATCTCCTATGGGAGCAGGTAGTATTGACGATGTCAAATTATGCAGCATGAGATAGGGCTGTTTTGAATAGACCGAGGCTGATAAACGGATATTGAAATGGCCGGGGTGGTAGAAATGCAACGCAGAAGTATTCCATGTACTTGAGTAGAAATACACGTAGGCCACTTTTCACGTTTTCTCGTTGTATACATTTGGAAATTATTTTCATTTAAAATAGCCTGTAATGTAAAGTAGTCAGTTGTCGTAGAGTTACTGAATCGCGTGAGGCACAATCAGTCAATATTAACATATTACACTATCAACCAAAAGTCTTAGGACACCTTGAATGCGAGAATACACTGGGAACCCATTGAACTACTGTGTTAGATTTTTGGTCTTCTATGTTTACAAATTGCTGAGAAGTTCTTAAATGTTTGTTTACACAAATTCCAGATATGAGACATTATTATAAGGAAAACAAGCATTAACATGTATAACAATATTCAGTGTTTTAAAAGTTTTTCTTTTATTTGTAGTTAATTTAGCTTGGCAATAATACTAAGTATTTATGACATGAGTATAACTTGCAGTATGCCCAGATCAATGAGAAAGTAGGGAATTTGGATGGATTCCATTACAATATGTAAGTCATGGTGTTAAAATTAAAAAAATTAAAAATCCCTCCTAAATAATATATTTTTAAAGATGAATAAAGAAATCAATTCTCAACATCCGATAAAGATTAAAGACATATATAGGGACAATTTTGTATTTTGTAATTTGTATACTAAATATTGCCCATCATCAAACCGAGCAAGGGGCAAAGTTGTCATTTAGATGAGAATTAAGTAAATCTCTTAGAGTTTCTCTTTCCTTTTCCCTTTTATCTTCCTCTTCTCCCTTCCCGCTCTTCTTCCCTTCTCTTCGATTTTCTTTAGCCCGGTAGTTTGAGCTGGCCTTCCCGATCAAAGCCGTCTGAGGGAGAGGGGGTGAGGGGGGGGGGGGGGGGGGGGGGGGGGGGGACACTCTCTCATCTGTTCACATTTGTTCAACTCATTGTGAAATATACACTCCCTCCCAAATATTCTATTTTTAAAGATGAATAAAGAAATCAATTCTCAACATCTGATTGTGAGATTACAATTTGTATACTAGATTGCCCATCATCAAACCGAGCAAGGGGCAAAGTTGTCATTTAGATGGGAATTTAAAGGTAGGCTCCCTCCCAAATATTCTATTTTTAAAGATGACTCTTCAATTCTCAACATCTGATTGTGAGATTAGTTTAACTTGAGTAAATCCATTGAGGAACAATATATTTTGAAAGAAAGTCAAAATTGACACACTACCTACCATGGGGATTTCAACGAAGCATATACTTTCTTTAATTTCGTGGAATGGAATGAGCAGATTTTGCGATTGTGAATATTACAGTCCATATTTAATATATGGGATGATATTGACACCATAACCAAGGGTCCTAAGACTTTTGTTTGCTAGTGTATAAAGACAATACACCCCTTAATTCTAAAATTGGTTTTGCTTTTATTAAAATTGATTTTGTATAACCAGGGTAACTGAGTATTGAAAATATTGAAACCTTCTCGTTTATATCCAGAGATGTAAGATCAGTACAGATGAGAGTAAACATGAAGATACGACGTCGCCAGAACCAGACCCGCTATGCCCGCATTTTAGGTATGTATGTAGGTCAATCAACGTAACTGGATGCACTCGTTTCAACTTGACACTATATATGGCCCATTCCACAAAAAGGGAACCATTTAGGTTTTTATCATTCTTTGATCCGGGAAATCTGGATTTGATTTGAAATTGAAATTGTACAATTTCAATGTTGGGCTTAAAGAAAATATAACAATTGAAACATTGCATAAGGGAATATTCTTCTACTAGAATAAAATTTACAAAACAAGTTTTGGAAAAAGGTACAAAATTGAAAGCACATAGTTAATTGTCAAAAGCATTGATTCATAGCAACATGAGCAAGAGATTTGTTGAGGCTAAAAAATGAAATTCATTCTTCTGTCGCATAGCTTGTCAAATATTGTTATGGGGAGACCTCTCAGTCTCAACGACAATTTTTTTGTTGTTATATTATATTCGGACTTAGTTAGTGTTGTAATGACACTGCCAATGCAATATGACACTAGATAACGCCGTTCACCGAGTGAAAAAACATATAAAACCCCTGAATTACATGATTTCGTGCGTAAAAATGTGAGCAGTGGTGTTCGCAAGCATTATTGTTCTACATGTAGTAACTCTAGCACATTGGGTTATCACAAATAATCAAAGTAAGCAGATTAAAGTAAGCAGATTTGAAACAATTTATTTTCTTAATTTTCCAAAGCTGAAATGGTCCCATTTTTGTGGAATGGCCCGGCCCATATAGTACATTATACTATTTATATTATACTGCACTGGATTGTATTCATTGCCTTCCTTGACCTGGTACTTCAGTTACTAACAACAACTTTACACAACTGTATATACAAGGTTGCGTTCGCAGCAGCTACAGGGTGATTCAGCAAAGGCGTCACGACAAATTCAAGCTTGAATATTCAAAACCAATGGTAGTGCCAAAAATACATTGCGTTGGCTTTCATCAGATTAAGAATATTATTTATAAATATATATATACACTAATTTTAGTGAGCCCTATTATCCTCGAATTGGTCGAATAATCATGCAATTTATGTGTAATCGTAACGAAGCGCTTAAATCAGCCGAGGTGCTTTTATTTGGTTATTTTTTTTAATTCAGGCTTTTTATAACTCAAATCTCCTCAGTTCTATTTATTTACAGTCATTTGAAGATTATACACAAAATTCATGCGACTTTCAGGGTCGGTTTCATTGATACTGGACACCTCTGAATCAGCCAGTCATGAAAAATACGTTGTATTACCATCCAACGAATTGCCTTTAAATCGGGCTATACTAAAATTGATGTAACATCATGACGCACAAGTCGAATACAAATATTATTTAGTTGAATGAAAGCCACACATGTGGTCTTTGGAGCAGTGTCACTGGGTTTGAATATGCGTGCCTGACATTGTGGTGCCCGTGCGAAAAAGAGTGGCTCGTTGTTAACTTGTTTCTGAACTACCCTGTATTATGAAGGTATCAGCTATAGCAAAGATAGGTGAAAGACAAGTATATGGATTATCTATAAATCACCTAGGGGGGGGGGGGGGGGGTAATTTGTCCATGGGGTGAATGGTTCAAAATGAAGGTTTTTGTGTTATGGTATGTGCACGCCGCCTTTTTTGAACAGTGTGGCATATTTGAAACTTTGAAATTTGAAGCTTGACCATACTTTCTACATGCCAAAACATAGCAAGGATAACGTCACATGTTGGCTATTCGCCAGCTATTTGAAGCTACCTCCTTCGGTTTAAAATTCGCATAGTAATGGTGATTTATGAAGATGAGTTTGATGTTCTTTAGATGATTGATATATATGCAACAGTAATAAATATCTACGCAGTAGGCCTACGGTAAGTAAATGGAGATGCTAAGTGTATATTGCAAATGATCATAGCATTTATAAATGGCGTGTCAAAAGTGTCTCGTGTGGCCATGAAATTATAGATATTGCACGTAAAGTAGTAAACATGTATTCAGCAATATGTGGATTTTCTAAAATCTTAGGTTGTGGGTGTAGCGATTAAAAAATGGCATTGATAATTACAAGTCTTGCTTTAGATAAAATATTGCTTAAATAAAAAAAGGAATAAAATACGCAATATATGAACGTAATAAGTTTCGGTGAACTGACAAGCAAACAAAATGTCACACATTTAATATTAATAATACATGTTAATCTACAGGACGGGAGTGACAAAGGAATCCAGCAAAAGCGATGGCACAAGAAGTCCGGATTCTATACCAGAACAACTTCAGGATGGTCAGTATACTCTACCACATCCAATATGGTAAGCCACTCGGTCATTACTTACGCTAGGCGGATCTGCGAGATCAATCCGCTAGGATATTTGCATCAAGCGGCGGGCGAATAATCTTGATGAAAGGTTTTGTTGGATCTAATCGGAATGGGAACATTTACTCGGTATCAGTTCAATTTTCAGAATTATCATTGGGAACAATCAGGTTGGGTCGGTCGGTCAGTTTTTTTCTACATTTTATCCCCTTGAAAGTAACATAAAAATCACTGAAAATATTTGGCCGTTTTTGACAACCCTTTTTTTAGTATTTATTTGTAAGTGACCATTATTTTCACCAATCTCACCAACCGAGCAGTTTTATTAACATTAGTTTGGACGAGCAAATAGGCTATTAGTGCACAAGAGGGATTACAAGTATGCTCTTATGGGACGGATGTCTCTCGCAATATTCGAGATAGAAGTGATTTTGGTTTGACATTAAGGGCTTTGGGTAAAACCATTAAGACTATTTACGCGGCTAAATGGACCTGTGCGCATTATAGGCCCTATTTCAAAAAAATAAATAATATGATTCATCAATTATACTTAAATTGCCAAACTCGAATTGGATTTTGTAAATGAGCTTGTTTTAAAACCACAATAAATAAGTTTCTACTTTCTTGTGTCTGATGTTATTCCTATTTGTTTTTTAAAGCATGACATCCTACAACGGGGTTTTTCGCACATTAAAATAGATAATAATAATAATAATAATAATAATAATAACAATAATAAAAACACTAGTAATAACACTAATAATAACATTAATAATAGAAAATGACTGCATCTTAACCATGTCAATGTTAAGTGAAGGTTTGCTTAATCTGTTTATGTCTAAAGGGAGGAAGAGGAGTTACACTCTGTCGAGGTATTACACAGGAAACCAGAGGGCGCTGTTGATAAGGTAAATTTAAGCAGACGATGGTGGTCACGCGATTTCACGTGATTTCAATAGAGGGTGGACCCCTGGTAAGAACACACCGGCAACACTGGATTGAACGATCTTGCCCCGCCGCGTTTATTAAAAAAGCCCTATATTTTCTATTTAAAATTTCATATTTAAGAGGAAAATGCATTTGTATATAATCAAAAAAAATAATCAAAATTCCAATAAATATATACAGATATAAGACAGTTCTTAAGACTGGGACATGATCGTCAGTAAATGCGTGCGAATATCCGAGTGAACAATATCTGGTAGGCTACAATGACATGATTCTACTTTTTATTATGAACAATATTTTTACAGCTGGCCTATTTCACAGTACAAGTCATGAGAACAGGCTTTGATGTTGTGTCTGGGTACAATAGAGGAAAACCATCGGAAAAGAAATGGCTCACGTAAGTAAACCGAACTATTTTGATTCATATACACCATTGTATACTAGCAATCAAAACTCTTAGGACACTTAGTTATGGTGTCAAAATCATCCCGGATATTAAATCTGGAATGTTATATTACACTATGAGTTGAGCAAATATGTTGATGGTCTCTTCTCATAAATACATTCATGGTCCCTGTAACATCTGCTCATTCCATTCCACGAAATTGAAGAAATTATCTTCGTTTAATCCCCATACAAATTTCCCATTGCAAATAGCTAATGAATATTTGTCAAGCTCATAGCTAATGCAATCCAATGGTAGGCAGTGTGTCAATTTTTGACTTCCTTTCAAAATAACCTTTGCAATTGTTTGTTAATATAACTAATCCCAAAATTGTCACTAGTCTTTAATCTGTCTCAGATATTGAACATTGATTTTTAAAAATATAATATTTGGGAGGGAACTTTAAAAGTTTTATTTTAACACCATAACTTTCATATTATAATAGAAACCATCCAAATTCCCTATACTTTGTCATATGATCCAGGCATACTACAAAGTTATATTCATTTCTTTATTACTTAGTATTATTACTGAGCTAGTTTTACTCTTAAATTCACTAAAAAACATCAAAGAGAACATTTTAAATCACTGAATATTGTTATAAATGTTTCCCTATAAACTAATAATGTATCAAAGATATCTACAATTTGTTTAAACAAGCTAATAAGAACTTCTCAGCAAAAACTAACACAGTATATCAATGAGTTCCCAGTGTATTCTCTCAGTTTGTAGCATGCAAGGTGTCCTACTACTCTTGTTGCTAGTGTATGCATTTGGACTATAGGGTTCAACAAAAGAAAGTATACCACTTTGTTTATGTCATTTTGAGTAACATTCAATTTGTTTGGACCAAACGGGCTAGATAGGCATTTAGATGAATCTTTTAGGCACAATTTGATACCAAATTTCCCCCCTAACAACAAAGATAAACCATGATTAGCACCATTTAAAGAAAATAAGTCACTTTTCAAAAGTCACATTTTCAATACACATACGCGGGAAGAAAATACCACATGTTACCTGTTTATAATCAAATAGCCCGCTCGCCCAGGCCCAACCCAACGCGCAGTTGCCTGTGTGATCAATATCCATTTCATTCCCGGCCATTCAAAGTGCCACGCACAGCATTTTCTCGCGGCTTGCGTGCGTTGGAAATGTGACTTTTGAAAAGTGACCAATTTTCTTTAAATGGTGCTAATCATGGTTTATCTTTTGTTGTTTGCAATCTGCTTGTATTTACAGTTTTATGTCTCATAGATTCCTCCGACAAAGTTGCACTAACTCAACCGGGCACAGAAGTTTTAAAAAACAGTGACATAGAAAAGTTGTACACATAAAACTGAAGTTGGCATTATATGAAGACAATTTAACAAATTAAGAAAGTCTTTTTGCTTTTCATGATCATTGCAGACTTCATTAACATTCAATAAACATGATAGCTTGGTAAAGCACGATCATTCAATACGTTTTCAATGATCGTTAGTTTAACCTAAATTTAGAAATTAAAACTATATTTACATTATTGGAAACGCAAAGGTATCATTCAATACAAGGTTTATTTGTATGTTTATGAATAAGGAGCTTTAAACACCATGAAGGTTAATTAAATCAGAAATACCAAGTTTGCTAGGAATGTAAAGCTGTGATACTATTAAGTCGATATGATCGTTTACTCAAACAGACGTATTATATTCCTAGAGACGGTAGCAGGTGTTCCTGGTATGGTTGCTGCTATGACACGACATTTACAATCATTACGTAGAATGAGAAGAGATCATGGCTGGATACACACATTGCTGGGTAAATAAGGTATTCATTTGTTTACAAATGGTAGATGTATGCGTGTATGTATAAAGGTCCAGAATAAGAATTTAACCGCAACAGGAATCATTATGTTCCACTGCCTATACTCTATTTCGCTTCCTCTGGACAGTGACCATGGTGACGTAACTTAACAGGCGCAGTTTTTACACCCGCGTATGTATCTTCCGCCTTTTAACGCTCGTGTGTATATGCCAGCGCCGCGAGTAGGGGCGAGCGTTATGTGTTGCAATTAGTAAATACGCGGTTACGTCACTGTCTCGTGATGGCCAAATAGACTATAGTCACTTTTATACCGGCGATTTAGCTATTGGCCGGTCATAAATTCTCTGATTATGCAGGCCAGTGGTCATGCCCTACCACTGTTCTGTAACTCTCACACATGGCCTTGCTAGTCGGCAATGTCAGCAGACTAACAGTCTAATAAACAGACCATACCAGAACCACTGCACCTTGTGTTAGGTCATTTGGTGTATTTACTTTTCGCCCGTTGGTTTTATTGACATAATAATTTACAAAGGAAGTGGGCGGAGTAGTTTTTTTGATATGTACGTGTCACCTTAAACGATCCATTAAGTGAGAATCAATGACTTGAATATAGGTGGCCTGGTTTAGACATGCATGTTATGACCACATGGTCTTAGGTCTGTAACACAAGAGTGTCAAGGTAGTGGAACATGATGTATAATGAGGGCGTATTTCTTGTTTGTTTGTTGTTAAGATAACATCGTGAAGCTTTGCCAGTCAGCATAATTATGTAACATAACTTGTCACGATACTTCATTAGAATACCTTGGATGGTTGGAATTTCCCCAATGATTGTTAATACTTAAAGTGACCAAGGTATTTGACACCTGTTGGTGTCCAAGGTGAAGTCCATGGATTTGTGATGAAACTTGCGCTATTTATAATGAATTACAGGGCGTGTCAAAAAGTGTCATACGAAATTAATCGGAAAAAGACTATTGGTAATCCGCATTAGTCCTCTAAATAAAGTTTACCCCATCAAACAACCGAGATATGATCAATTTAGTAACAATAGTACGAATCCCACTTTGACCACTTTTAGCAACAAGAATTGCATTTTCAACTGAATGAACTGCATTTGAGATTCTAATGACTTTCAACATGTGGTTTTTCATGGATAATATGGATATCAAAATAATGTTTTTATGTACAAATTGAACTAACTATATCCACATTCATAGTAATTTGTCCTCGTAGCTCAATCCCGTGTGTGTTTTAGATACAATTCCTAAATTCATTTTCATACAGCATAATAATTCAGGTCATGGTTTTGGTTTTTCGCTGTCTATAGAGGAAGCCGAGAATGAGAGGATGCACCTAATGACAGCATTGGAGATCAAGGAGCCTGGATGGCTATTCAGAGCTAGTGTAATGAGTGCACAAGGTAAGACATAACATAACATGACATAACATAAATGCATTTATATAGCGCCACTACATCAAGAACGCAGCGCATGTGAAAACAGAAAAAGCAAACAATGTAAAATACAGTGAAAGCAGAAACACAAACACCTGAAAACCAATGGCAGAATGACAAACTAGATTGGATATAAGTGATTCTTTAAAGCCTTCTTAAAAATACTTAAAGAGTCAGATTATCTGATGGTAGCATTGTGAGCATTCCAGATGTGAGGAGCAGAAATGGAAAAAGTGTGACGAGAGGCAGACTGAAACAGTTTGTTGGAGTTGGGCTCAAAAAGACGAGTAATGTCATATGCCGAGCGAAGATTGCACGTCCAGGTTGGTAGAGAGAGAGAGGCATGATGTTAAATAACCAGGTGCGGTGCCATTCAAACATTTGTACACAAACACAAGAATCTTAACAGTTATTAATAACGTACATGTACATGTAGCCTACCAGATTAAAGATCAAGAAACTTCCACAGTCAATCGTTTAGCGCGATCAGTAATGAGAGATAAGCTCGTTTTGTTATGAGTCGAGGATCTCTTGGATTCTCGTAGTTAATTCTGTTGCATTAATTGATGCTCAATCGTTCCGAGATCGAAATTTGTAGGTGCGTGCTTGGATTACATTGACGTAACCTCTGCACCAGACCAGTATGAAAATGAGCACTTCTGATGTAGTTCACGGTGCAATGCTTGGGAAAAGACATCGAATCAGAGTAGCATTGTTGTTACTTTTGTCAAAACAAGTGACTTACTACATTTTCCCTTACCTTTTCATACCAATACAGGTATATTTGTAAACATGTTCTTCATATGGTATTTGATATCTCCAAGATTCTGTCATCGATTTGTTGGATATCTGGAGGAAGAAGCAGTGGTCACTTATACGAAGCTCCTGAAGGTAATTGATGAGCCAAAGTCCCAACATTAACACTTTTGATGCGGCTATTTCCACATTATTATTACCATATACGAGGGTCATTCAATAAGCACTACCTCCTACCTCATAACTTTGCTATTAAAAAACCCCAGTCATATGACATATTCCACAATTGTAGCTTTGAGTCTCAGCTACAAATTCATATTACATTGGTCTGAGTACTGATTGTACTTTTCTGGAGATGCAGTAAAAACCAATGGTCCATTTAGTACGACGGAAACGGCCATTCATTTGGCCAGTTGTAAGAGACAAAAGGTACCTATAGGTCAAATAAAACCGTTCTAAATTACAGATATCTCTTGAACAGACTATAAAAAATAAAATTCACTGATATTTTGGAGAAAAATGCCCTGTAATTAGCCAGATCCAGTCCAAGACAGTCATTAGTTTTAACCCTACCCCAGAGAACCGCTGCAAAAGTCATAATTTGCTTTTCATAAGAACTAAGAGATCTTCAATATATAGGACTAAATGGAAGGGTTACAAGTATCTCTAAGTGATAATTTTCTACCACTGACTACCTGATTGACTGTTATAAAAATTACATATAACAAAAACCCAACAAGTGACTATCATGTTAAGATGTTACATTCGAGGCATCATTGTGGCTTGACTTGTATTGGGGGCTGGCATTTTCTTCAGAAGGGGGTGGGTCCCAAATATACTGGGGGGGGGGGGGGGGGGGGGGTCATAGTTTTGAAAACAGAGGGGTCATAAAATTATTTCATTGAAAATGGGGGGGGGGGGTCACAAATTTATCAAAGCATGCTTGCGTGAAGAAAAAAAAAGGTAGGGGGGGTCATACAAATATGCAGCTCTTGGATAGGGGGGGTCATGAGAAAATTGTCTGGGTCTATCCACATTTTTGGGACCCCCCCCCCCCCCCCCCCCCCTTCCGAAGAAAATGCCAGCCCCCTAACAACGAACATTTGACTGAATAGCAGTATTCCTGTATGCTAAAGGGCGTAGTAATACATTCGAGTTGATATTATACTATTTGCAAGCCTACAAAGGTTAATATTGCCAACCATCGAATCTGTCATGATAATACAGTATTATATTCAGAAATCATCCATTGTTTTCTATTTAAGTATTTAAATCGGACTGTTAAGCCTATATCTAATCATACAATACGGAGAGAAAACCGAAAAAACCCTATATATTTATCTTTAGTGTAATTGTCCGTGTCCGTTGTCCAAAATCGCTCACTGGCTTTGATTGCATCATAACAAAAGTAAAACAGATATCAGTTATAATTTACTATAAATGTGCAGCTATAATGATTCAGAGCTATAATCATGACAGATGTCATGAGGCTGACATTCATATTAGCGATGTTAAGAGTGAGGAGGTAGAACTTATTGAATAACCCTCGTATAAACCAGATTTTCAGAAACCGTTCCCATTATTTCAAAGTCTATCTTAAGGATTACTGAACCAATAATAGGTATGTTTATACTTATTTCAATGCATTTATTATAGTATTTCAAAGTATGGTGATGAAATTCAGTCATTTTGACTGACATTTTTGAAATATTTTGTGAAGTTTTGGAACTGTCATCTACATATGACTGCCGCATGGAAAGTGTTAATATTTAGAGTCGTGAATTTACAAGTTGATGGCCTATAATAAATCATGACTGTGTTAAAAAATAGAGAGAATCATAGCATAATCCCAAGTTCGTTGGGATTAGTATTCTGCTATCGAAAGTTGTGACTTGACAACGAGTTGATTTCGTTGTTGAACGAGTTGACATTGGTTCACATAGATATAATACAGGGTGTCTCCTAATGATGTATAGTTAGATCGCTTATTTTATTATCAACATATGAAGAGCTGTGTTGCAAAAGGGCCTACATCCATTTCTACCTGTTACTCATTTTGCATTATTGAATGGATGGCTATGTGGAATGTGGCTTGTATTGTTGGTGCCTCAATGGGCGTGCATGGATGCACTAATCCAAGTCATATAGAAACAGTAAATGAGTAACATGTTGGAGTGGTCTGGTGGCCCTTTTGCAACAAAGCTCTTCATATATTAAGCTTTCGCAGGAATTTTGAATTTAAAAAGGTTTCAGACCGAAATAGAAATGATGGACTTGTTGGTAGATTGCAAGTTCGGCCCAAATTAGGTTTACCTTGGTGTACGGCAGCACGGAATTAACCTAGCACAAAATCAGCAATTAACGGATTAAAGGATTATACAGCTTTATTCCGTAATGGGGTCTTTCATTAGTCTAACTTATGAATGTCATATACACCAAGGATATACCCAAAATTACCTCTTGAAACTCATAAAAACATTGACCATGTTCGGAACAAAGCTCAACTTAAATGATATGCCACAGAAGATTTCTTGATGCACCCCAGGATGCTTCACTTTCATCACATGACCACTGATTTATGTCACCAGTGCAGTGTCTACTGGTTCCCATCGACATTACAGTGCAAGGAAATGCTTATCAAACGAGGGTCTTTAAGAAAATCCTGTTGCAAGTAATATGATTGATGTGTCTTTAATACAGTCCTCTCTTGATTTTCTTAAAGACCCTATATTTTTTTTATAAATACACGTTTTAGTTGGGATTCAACTTCTTTCATATTTGTGGCCAAGTTTACCCTATTTGCACCATGTATTACTATGGTAGAGGTCAGACGACCTCCAGCTGTTTTCTTTAACACATGTGTGGTACTGTTTGTTTTGGTGATAATCCCTGCTGGTACTGTAGGGGCGCTAAGCATGCAGTGATGGGTACATCAAGAAATCTTCTTTGATGATATGCATTGTTACTTCAATCGGGCCGTTGCTTCTTGATATTAATCATACGAAAAATGCAAAGACAACTAGGTTTACTCGTGAAAGGCTAACGTTGAAATTTAAAAAAAGAAAGATTGGTACCTAAATCAACAATATTATAGGCGCCGACTCGTTATGAATAAAGTGATTTTCACCCTAAAGAGGTCTCCAAACAACAATTACATTTTAAGAAAAACTGTACAAAATGTAACGATGGCTTAAGTGCGTTTTATGAACTCACTTATTGTCAGCTATCATGTTCTATACGACTAGTTTGCCCGTGTGTGGTTACAGATGGTAGTGGTGACCATCTTCTTCTGAGTTTGTAAGGGAAGTCATTCTGATTTTGAGAATTTGTCGGCGGTATTACATAGTGACGTATACTATACTTCACTATGTTGAAACAAGATTTGTATTAGCTTTTTGTACACCAAATCAATGTTATTTTTACTGATATTATGTAATACCACCGCCCATACGTCATTATGTAATACCACCGCCCATACGTCACTATGTAATACCACCGCCCATACGTCATGTAATACCACTGGTGAATTGTATCGTATTTGTTATCCAAAATTCCAGAATAAAAATGTACTAATATTATGAAATCAATACGATTTTCTGACAGCACATGGATGAGGGTAAACTACCTGAATGGTGCAACATGGTAGCACCTGAATTGGCTGTACGATACTGGAAACTAGCGGTGAGTACAATTTGGTTTCAGAAAACCCGTCTTGTATTATAGTATGATAATAAAATGAATCTAAAGAGCGCCATCTATCTAGGCAGTATATTCCGAGGCGCTCTTCAATACATACAAGGGGCTTCATATTCAAATTGTTTGATTTTACCTAAAACAAGGTCTTTATAACTACATGAGTGTACTTTCTCAGAAAATAAACATTATGACATATCTGGTGTTTTTTTTTATTAATGAGACTAAACAGGAGTCTCTCAGTTAATTTTATTTGGAAGTTTAAAAAACCGTGCTCGTGGATTTTGGAAATTAGAGGGTGGCATCATATTCAAAATGGTATTTATAACTACATGAGTGCACTTTCTGAGAAAATGAACATTACGGCATATTAATTTTCTTCAATATCCTGCTTAAATCACTAAAACACGGATATTCAATATCCAATATACAATATTCTGCTAAAATCACCGCGCTGTCATGTCATCGTATTTATATGTTTTCGAGCATCTGCGTTTTGTGTTCGATTGAGTTGATCTGAATCGGAGCATATTTAGACTCTTAGCAAAGGGTCATGCAAAGGTCAATGACCTATTCACGTTTTACTTAATAATTCTAAAATATTGGATATAGGACAAATTATATATTCTTCGGAATCCTGATGCTCAGACGATCAAGTTTGCATGTTTTTCAACTTGATGTTACCCCTGTAAAGGACTAGTTTTGAATTCAGTAGGGCACCTCCTTGACACATGTTTAAAGAATGGAAACAATTCAATTATTGTAGCTTAGAGTTTAAGGAAGCGAATCAGTATTGTTTCCAAGAATATAACAACTTCACTTTACACCACACACTATTATCGCTTCATATTACACGGTAGTGACGTCATTTCCTTTTAACACTAGTCTGCTGCTAGCACGTGGCAAGTATTGTTAATTAATGTTGTACATGTTGTTCCCTGTTTCAGCCTGATGCCATGATGCGTGATGTATGGCTAGCTATTCGTGCTGATGAAGCTCATCATAGGGATGTCAATCACACATTAGGAAGCTTGAAACCACATGACGATAATCCATATCCACCAGGTGCTTAAAGGAATGCGATATAGGCCTACTATCACCCGGATTGGCTCAACAAACACTTTTCGGACCATTTAAACGGCGATTAAACGTTTCAATTGTTATACTGTATACTTTTTTATATTTTTATATAAAAGACTTTAGTTTGGTTATGAGCATTCGATATGCCTCTTACTTCATTCTTGATTTCTATAACAGCTCACTCTGAAGCTAATTTTGGGAGGGGATGCCGGTGACTAATCGGCTGGCCCGCTGCTAAATATAAATAGTATTGCATCAGGCCGTGTAAACCCAAAACATGATGATACAAAACAGGTGGTGGTGAAAGTAAACATATTTTGACGTGCAATTTAAAGTGTGTGTAGAAAGCTAAAAATTTGATATTAAAATAAAATTATTTGGGTCGGTATTTAATGCATATTCACGTGCTGTAACATGCTATTAAAAAGATCAATCGTGACTTACATGTATATAACTTAAAATGAGGTAAGGGGTATTTCCCGCATTAACATGTTGTAGGTGATTACATTAGCCTGGAGGTAAATTTAGCAGAACTTGTGTGTGCGTAGAATAGAATGTAACTACGGTATTTGTATTGAAACTAAATCGTATCCTCTAATGAAAAATAATACTATCGACAGTACGTTAACGAAAAAAACAAGGCTGGTGGTTAACAACCTTTGGCAGTAATTCACCACATTTTAGCCTATGATGTCTAAATGGAACATTTCTGGCTCCTAAGATATACAGACATAATGAGAAAAATATGGGGATTCTTCTGATATCAAAATATCTTGATGTGAAAACAAAAATCATAGCCCCAAAAATTGATTACAATTATTTGGATCGGTATTTAATGCATATTCACGTGCTGTAACATGCTATTAAAAAGATCAATCGTGACTTACATGTATATAACTTAAAATGAGGTAAGGGGTATTTCCCGCATTAACATGTTGTAGGTGATTACATTAGCCTGGAGGTAAATTTAGCAGAACTTGTGTGTGCGTAGAATAGAATGTAACTATTTGTATTGAAACTAAATCGTATCCTCTAATGAAAAATAATACTATCGACAGTACGTTAACGGAAAAAACAAGGCTGGTGGTTAACCACCTTTGGCAGTAATTCACCACATTTTAGCCTATGATGTCTAAATGGAACATTTCTGGCTCCTAAGATGTACAGACATAATGAGAAAAATATGGGGATTCTTCTGATATCAAAATATCTTGATGTGAAAACAAAAATCATAGCCCAAAAAATTGATCGGAACATATACATTTAATAGTTTATCAGACGTCCGATAAGGCTTGTCACTTTGTTAACAAGTATGAATACTTTTAAAACTCTCTGGACGACGCTACAAATCATCCATTTTTTTAATGATAGCATGTATTTTAGCTGCGATCAAAAAAATATATAATTAGCTCCAGTAATAAAACATGGCTTTTATAATCTATAGACGTATGTGCATGTTCAACATTGTTAATGTTAATGACTGTGTATGCATTTATAGTATTGCACACTGAATTTGCTCCGTGTGCCGTATTTACTTAACTTATGTACTAATGATGAAATGTATACAAAATGGGAACAAATGTACTTAAGATCCCACATACATATATACCAGTATCATTCGATACTGGAATATAAGCGTTTCCAGTATCGCTCGACACTAGAACATTTTACGTATTCCTGTATCGAACGGTACTGGAACAGTTTTTATTCCAGTATTGTTCAATACCGGAACATAATAACGTTCTGTTATCGCTCTATCTTGAAATATCATTTCCATGGTTTCAATAATGTCACCGTTTTAGTGAGGTTATGTGATAGGCCTCATGCGTATCATGTCTTACATTTAAGAGCACCATTTAAAAAAAATGCCTTTGGAAGTTTTTCGCAGAGATGCTTTACAAGATGAATTTTGGTTTTAAAGTGAATTTAATTCAAGCATTCATAAATTGGTGACCCTTTTGAAGTTCAAAGGTGTGTTTTGCGGAACAATACTGACACGATTTTATATTCCAGTATCGAGCAATTGAACATTTCATACGTGCCAGTATCGAGCGACACTGGAACACTGACTTTGAACTAGTATCGAGCGATACTGGGTATTCAAGTATTGGACGATATTAGTACATTCCAGTATCGGGGACCTAAAGTAAACTTGTTCTAAAAGTTTACCTTTTTAGTAATACATTTTTATACATTGGTAAGTTTGATGGTATTTTCTAGCATTGTTCTTCATCACTACGCACAATAAGGGTGCAAATAAACTGTGTTATAATGTAAGAGGTTTTGTATCCTTTGTCACATATTCGGTTTGCTTTTTGCTAGCTCGAAAGATTTGTAAGCTTGCATAACGACAGTTCCTACATTATGGTATCAGTCAGGGATATTAATAATTATGGGATAAGAAACTCCAGATCTGTGCCTGTAATCAAATTGGTTCATGTACACAGCGCCCCCTTTAACAGTTGCGACATGCCGCATAAGGCAAGCAGTGGTTGGCTTCGACCATGTTATAGCGCCAACTAGACCAGTTGCGACAAACTATTAAGGTCAAGAGAATCGGGGTTTTATCTACCATGTTACCTACGCCTGTATCAGTTTTCACCATACATTGATGTGTAACATTTTGAATAACCATTCGTTTTATATGGTGTTTTTATTTCGTGAATAAAACATTTGTGACTATTCTTGTATCCATTAAAATAAAAATCAATCCTGTGTTGAATTGAGATAAAGATGCTTAGACATATGTGATGCGATTTGTGAAAACCCGCCACATGGAGGCATTTTTCATATTAGTGATTTTTATATCATAAGAAAGCTAAAACCGTACTGATTACAGAACTGTTTCGATCATTTTTCTACGATCACTACAAAAAAAATATGAGTGAATGATGATTATGATGTCATAAAAAGCTATAAAACATGAAATCATGAAAACAGGCCAAAAAGATACATAATTCAATAGAATAACGTTATAAGGTTAATAAAGATTTTGAAGGTGCAATTTTATGAAAGATGATGACACAAAGTATTGGAAAATAATTTTCTTTAAAAAAAAAAATTAAATTAAAAAAAGTGTTTTTATTTTTATTTTTTATTTTTACCATTATCCCTATATAGTTCACATTTTGTGACATCCGATGGATTTTCACAGATCGCATACATATTCTATTTATATTAAAGATAAACAACTTTGCTTTCTATGTGATATCAATACGTATCATTTCCTTAACTAACAAGCGCATCGTTTTTACAGACCTGACGTGAATAAAATGACAGCACCGTTGTGTAGAGTAAGAAATTACTACGTCATTTCCTCGTGTAGTTCCGTTACCTGTAGTTGAACCTTTTGAATCTCGGTCTCAAATTACAATGGCAGGATTGGGTTTTTTTATGAAAGGGAAATAGACGTCATTGTCACACGGTATAAAATCAGAATCAATGTGTAATCGTTTAATTTTAAAGTCCTATTGTTTGGTTGATTTGACTCTCGACTATACCTCTCCAGCTTAGTTGGTACGACTAGCAATGAGATATGAAAAGTGATAACATTGAAAAGAAAGGCAAATACAAAGTGGAAATACAAAATGGCGGCTTCAGACTGGTAATATCATTATACGGTATAATATGAATGATTTTATAACATCGAACAAATCGGTGAATGCTGCTGGTTTTAAATAATACTAAAAAGATCAAATACTGCTCAAATCTGGTGGCATAACTGTACAAGCTAAATATATGTCAACGATAATATAAACACTATACATGTAGCTGAGACTAATAAACTGCGCCAATAAAGTATCTAAACACTTACAATTGGTCAGATTTTTCGGAACCTGAAATAGTATGCAAAAAAATAATTAATTAATTCGATTTACAGTCATCTTCTGCGCATTTTGACAACTCTTTTGTTGCGCTGCGATGTTGTTTGACGGATTTATGGACACTTGAGTGGCTTAAGGTCGAATAAAAAAGTTGCAAAGCTCCTATTCACCCCAATTCCAGAAGGGAACCCACACAAGCATCACACACAGACAAAATCACAAAAGACCCCAATTTGTTCTGTTTACTTAACCATGACAATTAATGATTGATTAATTATAGATTTATGCCCCCTATCTCTGACCCTTCTGTTTTGTTATTGACAATTAATGCTGATGTATCCAACACGCGACAAACAAATCATTTATAAAAGGCGGGCAAAAATATTGCAGATCTTATTCGTCACTGTACAACGCTTTTGCTTAAATAGGGGCTTTTTGCAACTTTTGAATTCGACCTTAAGCCACTTAAGTGCCCATAAATCCGCTAAACAACATCGTAGCGCAACAAAAGAGGTGTCAAAATGCGCAGAAGATAACTGTAAATCGAATTAATTAATTAATTGTTTGCATACTCTTTCAGGTTCCGATAAATCTGACCATTTGTAAGTGTTTAGATGTCCATAATGATTATTTATTTGAACCATATTTGGTGAATACCCCCCCCCCCCCTGAACCCCCCCCCCCCCCCCCCCCCCCCGAAATAACCCCGTCGGTAAAACCGACCCTCCGTCGGTAGATTTGCGATTTTGACCATGCGACTTTTTCGGCCGGGTGCGGACAACTTCAACGGTTTTTGACCACAGGCGCTGCCGTATTAATTATAAGAGACAGCTTGTGTCTCAACTCGATGTTTAATGCGCGGTTAAACTGTTCATAATAATGATAGGCATTTACAGAACTGCACATACGCGATATGATGTTCCTATGACAAATATGTATTACGGAAAATAAAGACGCTACCCGGGGGTAGGGTAAGCCGTCAAAGTCAGAGGTAGGGAGGGGATAGGTGGTTGCTACCTTACAAAATATTTACACAATATATGACAATATCTTAATAGTATGGTCCAGAATATTTTTGTATAATAGTAGAAACACCATTTTCCCTCACTAACCTGGTGAAATTCCGATGTTTGGGATGTTTTTGCCGAATTCAATGTTGGCCTATATTTCAATGTAAAACGTTTAGTGACGTCATTGTGACTGAACAAAGGAATACAACGGCTCAGTAGGTCGAGGATTAAATCCTATTAGGTACGTTCAGAAGGGCGTGAGTTAGCGGAGTAAATTTAGACCCTGCAGCAATCAACATTCCACAAATATTTCCTTAACTCTGGAGAGTTGTCCACACGGTACTAAACACAACGTTACTCCGAAGTTTTCCGACAAAGTTTTAACACGACAATCGCAGGGGGCCTAGGAGTAAATATCGGAAGTACACACACCGCGCCCTTTGACCTTTGACTGATGAAAACCGCGTGAGTTCTGATTATTTTTAGCCAGGTTATTTACGGATAACTTTACGGATATGGTGGTATACAAGATGTAATGCCTATGCTGATGACAACAGCGGTATTTTTACAAGGCAGGCGATCTGATAGGGATGAGCAACATCGGATGCGTTTGTGGCATCGTCACATCATTGGCTAAGGATTACGCCAGAGATCGTATTAAGTACATCCACACGGGCGTGCTACTCCGAACTGCAGGTCGTGTTAGCGCGTTACACCTGAGAAATCTCAGGATTAAATCGGGTCGGAATTAAGGTCGGATTAGTTGACCCGAGTGCCGTCTACACGGTCACTTCTCTGACCTTTAACACGACCAATCGTTACTCCGACCTTAATCCGACCCAATTTACGCCTGTCTGAACGCAGCTTTTGAAACGCAAACATAATTCAATAGGTGTTATAATTAGTTGAATTAAATGGTGATGAACTTAAATCCGCTCACAAATTTCTTATTAAAGATGTTACTCGATAGAACCTGCCAACAATATGTAACCAAACATTATAAAGATATATCATTACTTCGCAGTAGTATAATCAACATCCACATAGTCATTTGAAACAGGTACCACCTCTCTAGTTATGTAATGACCTTCACAGCGATACGCAGGATCATCAACATCTACATAATCAGTCGATGTAATATCACTCTCCACTGGCTTAGGATCATCCTTACAGCTGCTTCCTTCAATACTTATGTAGTCAGGCAAGACTGTCTTTGGATCATCTTTGCAATTAGGATGATCGACATCTACGTAGTCACCTGCCAAGGATGTACACACTTGCGGATATTCTTGTCAGTTGAACTTGCAGACTTTTTCAATTGTGTATACACGTGGGTAGGGCTGTCTTGTTTAACGTAGTCATCCTCACTCTCCTCGTCATATTGATTTTGTTTACGAGTGTCATCAATGTGTTTCGGTGGAGTGGTATACTTCTCTGGATCTGTGTATTCCGGATTCTCCATCTCATCAGCAGGTGCAGCATGCGGTTGTTTATTTGGAGGCGGTAATTTAGGCGATGCAGGACCAGTGTCGCCTACGTTGTTTGCTTGTTCGTTTAGATGCGGCGAGTCAGGCGATTGAGTAGCAATGTTGTAGGTAGGATTTGCCGTTTCTGCAGCTGTATGAGTAAAGAATATCATGTATCTTATTTATAGAAACAACTAACAATGGTCAACAACGTAGTTGACTTGTTTATTCTGAAACTGTGTCAGTCAAAAATAGGAAAAAAAGTACCAAATTGACTTACCTAAGACAGGGGGGGGGGGGGGGGGGGGGGGGCGGGGGAGAATGTCATAGAGATTAGAACTAGAGCATCCGAAACATACCGGTGTTTCTATTACTCTCACATACCCGTAACAGTTCCCTCAACGGTAAGCAGCACGTGTCGGAAGAAGTAATTGAAGTATGTATCCCATTGTATGCGAAATTGTAAAATGCAAATAAATGACTTCATTGCGGTATAGTATAAACATTCTAAGAATAAAAAAACTACACGAGTCCCTATACTTTTAAGTCCACCTGAAGTAGATATCCCTTCTTGTGGAATTCTATTAAAGGGCGTGTCTGTACCGGGATTTGGTTTCATCACGATAGTAATTCCGCCTTTTTATTCGAATAGTGCGTTAGATTGCAAGCTGTGATCACTATTATTCGCCCTGGTGTCATGTGTAGTAAACTTTATGCTTTAAAGGGACATTAAGTGGTGTTGAAAATTTTAAATGTTTAAAAATTTACTTCAGAATTCAAGATGAACATTAAAAGTTGCCATTATTGTTGTTTCTACTAACAAAAACACAGCAAAACTTGATTAAAACATTATCATCGCTATTTATTGAAAAAGACCCTCTATGCAAATAATTATGGTTCGCGTTATGTATCACGCGTTGTGCAGGGGGATACTTTCGGACGTAAAATGCTCGTCCCGGCTGTACGAGCATTTTTGAATCGACGTTTTCTTGTACAAAGAGGGCTGATTTTTCTTAATCCTTATAGGTGTAAGTTCATACATGTAATACAATTATAAAATATACTAATCCCAGTTTTTATCATAATTGAGGGCGCAGCATCCGACACATCTCTTAGTGCCCCTTTAATGAATCGATATTTTAACAATACCATTTTTACCAAAGCATTTTAGTTAAAGGTCAATAAAATAATGCGTATATTTCGAGAGCGATAAGACAAATCCATACACGCGCGCTG